>CM062807.1:176852899-177417899 GCA_031772625.1 Pinus tabuliformis | reverse complement strand
AGAATGCTGGGGGAACCGAACAAACAGCCGTGGAGGGGACTGAGAGGGGGCGACCGAGGGAGATGCAAAGAGGATTGTTTGAAGCATGAAAGCCCATATGAGTGTCGACGCCTTGATACTGAGACAGACAATACCCTGGACTATCTTCAACCTTGCTGAACCAATATATGCGGAAGGGAGGAGCGGGAAGGAATAACGAGCAGAGCATCATTACCGATATACTAACACACTTGCGAGATGGACTGTGACATTAATTCAATTCTCATGCGATGCCGGCTGGCGCTTGTGATGAGCCACCCACCCTTCCTCCTCGCCGCCAACGTACTGTTCTCTTGGCTATGCACCCGCATCTGGGGGTTAAAATGCATTGAAATGCCAGTGATCATTCAATAAAACAAGGAAAACAACACTCACACAAGCCAAGAAATCAAAAGAGACAGAAGACATGAAAAGAAAAACTTACCCAAAAAAGATGTGGCGAATATGCCGAAGGTTCCTAGATGCTTCGAGAATGCCAGAGCTCTAAGATCGAATTTGAGGAATGAGCTCTAGGGTGTCCATTAAATAGATTTGTTAGATTTAGGGTTTATGATGCGCATGCCATAAATCTAGAAAAAATTGACACTTGGTGGGAAGTTTCTAAAATAAATTTTTCATGTGACTCCTAGTGCTAAAAATAGATCCCTAAAATCTAGGGATGCTTTTCCACTTTTGTTTTTTATTTTTGTTTTTTGTTTTTTTTCTTTTTTTTGGGAAAAGCTGCCATGCATACAAGGAAGAATTGCGTTGTTGTAAAGGGAACCGAGCAACCTACCGACACATTCAACAAATAACCACTGAAGGGAAGCTTCTGTGTTGTTTCTGGGTTGAGTGGCTCCGTCTCTCTCTCAAGTTCTGTGCAATTTCCCAGAGCAAGGTTGGCTTCTTGCTGGGTCAGAGTAGGTTTGAGCCTCAACTCACTGCCGGGATGGTCTATGCAGTTTTTTAGAGCAAGGTTGGGTTGCCTGCTCTACGCGATTTATGGGAGCAAGGCTGTTGGCTTGCTCTGCGCAGTTTTCCAGAGTAAGGCTAGCTACCTTCTCTGCAAAATTTATGAGTACAAGGCAAATGCTGGGCTATTTTGCACAATTACTGAGAGCAAGATAGACTTCCCTATAGGATTTCATAGTTTCCCAGATAGTACAAAGACCAGATGTGAACCAAGTTGTTGGGTCAATTTGTGGTTAGGCGACAGAACAAGTAAGTGAACACAAGCTGTTAAGCAAAAGATAAAATAAAATGAAACACAAATACCTGAGTAGTGCAAGTCATGCTGCTAAGATGCTGAGGAGGGAGGCTCCAAAACAAAGCGAAGGCAAAATTTTGGAGGGTGGTTGTAGCCGCTACAACAAGATCCGAACCACATTCCATTGGACTAAATGAAACTTTTCCTCATTTTGTTTTCCACCTTGCCATAGGAATTGGTGAATTAATGTGCTTATTTGATTAATCACTCCCTTGGGAGCCAAAATCTCGGAGCAAAGATATGTTGGGAGGGAAAACAAAATTGACTTAACCAAAACTATTCGTCCCATTGTATTTAAAATTTGGGCCCCCCAGGGTAGGATTGTATTTTTGATTTTTTGAAGAATTTCATTCTAGTCATCTACATTTGAGACTCCAAACGAAATGGGAATCCCAGATATTTAAAGGATTTCCGTCCAATTTGAATTGGGAATTCAAGAACTGTAGAGATCTCCTGTAGATATTAGTCTGGATAGTTCCATTTGATCAACCAATTTTTTTCTTATTCACCAATCCTCTCGATAAGTCCAAGTAAGTGTCCAACAATCTCTTGAAAAATATAGCTATGATCTTTGAGGCTCCTCTCAAAAGGAGCGTATCATCCGCAAACTGCGAATGTTTTACCGCCTTAATGTTTCTTTACAATATTTCTGCCTGATAAGTTACTTTCAGATTTCGACTCAAGCTCTCGGCCACCAGAAGATACAACAAAGGTGATAGGTGAAAACCTTGCCTGAGCCCCCACTAGGAAGAAAAGGAGGAAGGGCGGCCACTGATCAAAGGAGAAATCCATGGGGCTACAATAAAAGCTTTAATCCATCTAATAAATTCACTGTTGAAACCAAATTTTCCCATAAAAAAGAATAAAAAAAAAGGAATGACTTACCCGGTCAAAGGCATTAGCCATGTCCAAATTGATAAACATTCCAGGTTCACCTCTCTCTTTAATTCAATTAATAGCCTCTTGAACTAATATGACATTGTCTAAAACTTGATGGTGTTTCATAAAGCCTCCCTGATTTTCAGAGATAATTGCCGACAAAACCTTCTTGAGCCTGTTCACAATGACCTTGGTGAGAATTTTGTATGCTGAGTTGCATAAGGAGAGGATGGGTCTAAAACAAGAAAAAATGATTGGATTGGATTTTTTAGGAATCAAAGCTAGAAAGGAGGAATTTGTACCCCCTGCCAGCTTGAGTTTATGCTGAGGTGAATTGAGCACTCTCATTAGATCTTTTTTAATTAGAATCCAGAAGGACCTGAAGAAACTGATCGAGAAACCATCTAGGCCAGGGGTCTTATCTATATCTAACGATCATATCACATCAATGACTTATTCCTCCTCAATTGATTTGATTAGTTGGTGATTTTTTGAGTCAGATACTACTGAGGGGAGACACAAAATAATTGCCTAACTTTTTCTGTGTCAATCTCTTTGTTTGTAGAGTAAACAACTTGAAAATATAAGAAAGATTGTTGCTTTATTTCCAAAAAGGTTGAAATTTTGGGCTTACCTTTTGGAGTTATTTCTTTGACTTGTTTGCGAATTTCCCTTGCCTTAGCTTATTTGTGAAAATAAGTTGTATTCCGATCTCTTGATTTTAGCCATGCACTACACAATTTTAGTTGCTAGTATTCCTATTCTTGCCTACTTATTTTATAGACATTAAAGAAATTTTGAGGTCTAAAATATGCCTCCTAAGGAATATTATAAAATAATAATAAAAATAATAAAATGCAATTAGATTACCTCATCATGTTTTGGAGGGAAAACACTTAAAAAACTACTTTCTCAACTTGTATTTTCAACTTATCTCCCTACGATTTTACTAAAATTTCAAGCGGTAGCACTCATTGGATGCATAATTTAATTTTTCATCCAAGAAGTACCCACGTTTCATAATTTCAATGAACCCTACTACACGAAAAATGTGAAATAATTGAAAAAACGCGATTGCAATCACATTTTTTCAAGTATTTCACATTTTTCGTGTAGTAGGGTGCATCAAAGGTATGCAACATGGGTACTCCTTGGATGAAAAATTAAATTCCACATCCAAGGAGTGATCTCGATCGGAATTTGAGTAAAATTGTAGGGGGATGAGATGAAAAAGTAGTTTTTATTTTTATTTTTATCTTTTTACCTTTTTACTCCAAAAATGGTGAATCATCCCCCATGGTTGACATAATCATATTGAATCTTATTGGTTCTTATAAAGTTGATTTTTGTTGTACATATTTTTTTCAAAGCCTATTTTTGACCTCAAAATTTCTCTGATGTTTGTTTTATCAATTCTTTTTCCTATGTGATGTGCCACTCCTCCACTGAACTAATTTTCATCATGTGTTGATAGGATGCCAACTACTAGATTAGATCTAATCGAACTGTCCCTGGAGGTTTGAAGTTCCTCTTTTCCCAGGAGCAAAGAGTATACTTTACATATCACAATCTATATTCCCATACATATGTAGGGGATCCTGTCATTGGTATTGACCACGTCTGTAATAGAAGATCGACCATGCTCTCTTCTTGAATCCACCTAGGATTATATTTGAATGGGTTTGGTCCCTGGTCCTCTAAGGGATCTATCACCAAGCCAATGGGGAAATTATCAAAGACTCCCTAGGCTAATATCATAGAAGCACACTCGAATACTTTGGTTAATCAATTGGTGTGCAAGAGAAAACTATCCAATTGTGCCACTATATGGTCAACCCTACTTCTCCTATTGGGCCATGTGTATTGACCTTTTTTGGGAACGATATCAATGTGATCATAATTGTTCACCAAATCCTCCATGCGCTCCCTAAAAGGATCTCTGACAATATTTCTCCCTCGCTTCTGAGAGGAATAAAGAATTGCGTTGAAGTCACCTCCCAAAATTCTATCCAAATGCCATTGATATTCTTTATGGTTGATTAATAAGTTCAAAAAATCATTATTTTCTCCATAGTTAACCACAACATAAACATTGTTTATGGGGATCTTTTCTTTTGTATCATTCTTCTCTAGCAGGATGGCTATCTAATGCTTGGATTTAATGCTACCAATCAATGTGAAGTACAAGGACAACAAAAAGGTGCCAAGATCACTCGATGCCCCATTTGAACTCTAGATCACAATTGAACTCTCTCCAAAATTTGGATGAGAGAGTCATGGCTTCATTTTCATCAAGTTTAGTTTCTTGCAGAAAAAGGATTTTTGGTTTTTCCTATATAATCATATCTTTAATTGCTTGGGATTTGATGGGGTTTCCCAATCCCCTTATATTCCAAGAGAGGGTTTTCATTTAGATTTGTGAGCATGGGGTTTACCTCTTGCCTTTAAGATCCCTTGTTCTTTGTTAGATACTAATTTTAGGACTTTTGTGATTTGGGGATGAGTACCCAATTTGATATTTTGATCCCCCTCTGCCTCCCGGTCCTTTTTTTTTGAAGGATGCCTTGTCTTCTTAGGAATTTCGAACATATGATTAGTGGATTAACCCTTCCAACTAATTTTCTTCCTTGCGTTCCTTGTCATAACTTTTCCATCACCAATCTCTTCTTCCAATTGTACCTGAGGTGTGCCATCGTTCTCTGATTCCTATTTTTCTAGATCTTGATTTGAAACTTCAATTTGGATAGAAGGGTGCTCTATTTTTGTAGGGTTTAATTCTTATTGAAGATTTTAATTTTTTATTTTCCCTTCTTCCCTTTGTGGGGTTTCTTTTACATTTTCCGATGCCTCTCCTCCTTGCAATGGGGGCCGCTTCTTGTTCAACTATTTCTTATGTATAGGTAACAACGCTAAAAGCAACATAAAATACCATACACAGTACAAAGTATTTTTCGAAGCACATCTATCATATAACATGTTTTTCTATTGCACTATACCCCTCTATTTTTTCCTTTTCAATTAGAAGGTCCATGATTTTGATGTTGGCATCTTATTTGTAATGTTGTTCTCTCAATTTAGGTGATTGTTGCAAATGAAAAATATGCCTTTACGCATGGGATTGCATAGAACCCAAATCTACAATTAATGTAAATCATTTGTAAATATCATCATTCATATTATTTGAACATCAAAAATATAATTTCTAAGTGTAACACCCCAAATTGACCCCTAGATTGTAAATAATATGTACTTACAAACTTTTAGGTTGGTGAGCCAAGATTATTTTTGGGGGGCGACATACCCCTGTGCATGTGTGTGTATATATTTTGGGGCCAGTGTACCCATGTGCATATGTTTTATATGTTTTGAGGCTATAGAGCATGGTTTTGTAAATATGAAATTTCATGAACGCTAAAAATAATTATATTACTGCTGGAGACTGAGTGAGATGAAAAGTCACTAACTTTTAACTAAAGTCCATGAAGTGACTTTGAGGGGTACCATATGTCAAGAAAGAAAGAGGCACACAGATAAAATTAAGATTTTGGTACCATGGAAGGGGAACATCCTAGAGAATGGGAGGAGAGAGAAGGGTAGGTCTTAGAGGGTGCTTGGAGACCCCAGAGGAAAACAAGAACTCCAGAACCATAGTGCTCTGAGACATCTATGGCTAACCAAGTTAGACACCTTGGAGTTAGTGGCACAATGAGAGGTATTGCAAGTGCAGAGAAGGGGGTGCACTACTTGGGTGTGGGGCTAATAATGGATGTGAACATGTAGGTTAGAGGTTGCTATGGAATCTTTTCCCAATCTATTTATGGTACTTACCTAGTTTTGGGTGAGATGTTTCCCCATGGAGTCGAAGCCTAGCTTAGGGGTGACTCGCTACTGAGAGAAAATGAGCACAATGGCCTATCACTGGGAGGAACATTTGAGTCCTATAGCTAGTTGAACAAAATTACCAACTTCATGAGAATTGTAACCTCAAAATGAGAACTCTAGCCCCAAAACCCCTATTTTTGCACAAAAAACATGAAAAAATACTCAAAAAATGAAAAAGTGTTGATGTCGAATCTATGTTTATTTATTTATATAAATTAGAGGTAAAATATCAATATTTTTTTAGTGATGGCAGTAAAAACCAATTACTTTTGCACAAAAAACATGAAAAAATACCTCGAAAATGAAAAGTGTTGATGCTGCATCAACGGTTTTTTTTTTTTCATTGCATGAAATTCTAACTTTTTTTAGCAATGACATTAAAGATACAATATTTTGAATCCGAAAAGCCTTAAAATTTCAACAATTTTCAGCCATGACATTAAAGATAAAATATAACGATTATGAAAAACTGTAAAATTCTAACTATTTTAAACCATGACATTAAATATAAAATATCGTGACTCTGAAAAAATTTAATATTTTAACATTTTTCAACCATGGAATTAAAACCAAATATCATGAGTACAAGAAACCTTAAGTTTTCAACATATTTCAACCATGGCATTATGAATCAAATATACGACTAAAAAACACTTTAAAAATGAACAACTAAATCAAAGAGGCATTATATCAAGAGTATTTTTTTATTTTAAAGGCTAAACATATAGGTCTTTGGAAATCTTAGCCTAGGACAACTTGTTCCATTGCAACGAAAACTTAAATATCAACCATAAAATTGAAGTATTTTCTTTTTAATGGGGCACTAAAATTGTGATATTTTTTTAACCATGATCTATCAAATCATACAATAAATACTATAATGACAATATCACCATATAATTTAAAAATTCAACATTAATTCCTAACATTTTTTTACTTTTAATCAAAACATCAGTACTAAGTAGATTGAATGAAACATAAATGCTTTCTCAAAGTTGTTGCATTGTGGATATTTGAAACAAATGAATTCATCATAGTTAAAACATATAACCCAACAAACATAGAAATGAATCGTAACTTCACATAATATCATATTCAAGTTAAAATATTTATTTCAAGTTACCATGCAAACATCATTTACATAAATATTTTTAGAGAATGATTCAAATTCAGTCATGGGTTCTAGCACACCATTGGAATCTACAACATCTTCAGATAAATGACTGGATGCATATAACGATGACCCATATTCTTCTCTATCTTCAACTAGTGCCCCATCTAAGTCGACATGTATACCCACCATTTCAGATTTCAAAAGTATTTTAGATATATTATTGGGTTCAACAGAATCCCATCTTAACACTATTTCTTTTGGGAGCAATCTCTTGATAATCTCCATGGTCTTGAAGAGAAGAGTTCCTCTCCTTGTTAAATTGAAGTCATTAACAAGTATGTCAACACCCCCTAATTTTAACTGGTCAGTGTGGTGACGATTTATATTTGGATCCTTTTTTTTTTGCTTTTTTGATTTGTTTATCAACTACCATCTTTGGCCTATACACAGACCTTTATAACCATGACAACTCAGAATGGATAACCATGTGGATCTCCATTTGCTAACACTGCGATCATGCAACTCTCGTTAACATCCTACACAAAACCCCTATAAAGGTCTTCCATGGCTTCACGTTGTGCACGTGATCTTCTAGAACCAATATACATTTCTGTTTGCTCTACATGTGAAGAAGAAATAATACCTTGAGATTGTTGTTGTTCAATAATGTTTCTTTCCTCATATTCATTTGACATATTTTGTGGCCAAATAAATGGAGTCTTCAAAAGTGTATCTTCATTTCTAGATCATTGAAAAAAGACTCCCACTAAACTGAATTAGCAACATCAAAGTACTCATATGTATCTCTAATATATTTTTTAATTTCTTCGAAGCATTCATAATAATTTATATCTCTCTTATGCCTTCATGCATTATGGATTTCAATAACTGATTGTAATAACAATAGATTTGATGCAAATATTAAACAGTTTGGAACGAACTTCAAAAATGATAAAGCTGATGACAACCCCCATTCTATAGTAGTTAGACACTTCTTGCCCCATATAAGTGTTTTCCCATCAATTGTTTTGACATAAAATTGATGTTGGAACTTAATGTCATTAAGCTGTTCAATGCATTTCTCTTCACAATGGATGTGGTTATTGCAGATGTGCCTCCCACCTATAGTATGTTGTATTCTAGGCATTGGGGTAATTTTATAGGTTTCACTATTTAGTTTGACCTATATTATGCGACCATATTGATATTTAGATATGATACACATCATTGTTTTTCCTTGGAACAACTATGAATTGACTCTTGACTTAGTTTTGCTAGCATAAATAAGGATTTAAGGTAAGGTCCTTTACTTCTTTTTTATCAAACCCCTTCGGGAAACAACTTCACTAAGGTATTACTAGAGTAGAGTGTAAGTTACTCATCCTGAGTATTGTTATGAGTGTGAAGTAGGCATAAAGCATATATCGAGGAGATATGCTTAGGGAGAGAACCCAAAATACTAATATGAAGATAAGGCAATAGGAGATAAAATATCTAGGGGGAGAATTTCAAGAAGGAGAAAATGGGAGCATGGTGGAGAGTGAGGGTGTACCTACAATCCCAATATAAATCTTCGCATGTCAATCATTTCTTCAAACATGTGAAAATTCGGATCTGAAATGTATGATTTCGTAATACATTCAATTAATGATGGTAGACTTCCAACATCCTTCCTCTTCAATATTACTGAAAATGACTGGACATCTAATCAATATGGTCACGAGTGTGTCCAAAAGAAAGAAACCAACCTTACCTTTTGAAAAATTCTCAATTCAAAAAGCATGCTTAGATATCCAAATAAATTTGTTTTTGTTTTTTTTTTTCACGGCTAGTGTTGTCTAATTGAAAATATAAAACTTCAGGAAGATTACCAGACCAATGAGCGAGCACATCATGAATTATGGATATGTTTAGGTTTGCATCATTATGAATATTTGAAGCCGTGAAGTAAACATTTGGACACATTTTCCCAATAAATACCATACAACCGACTAAGTGAAGCTGAATATAATTTTCCTCCTATAAATTTTTTGGTGTGTGGACAAATTGTGGTAGAAGTGTTTTGTTTTGATACATACTATCAATTATCAAACCTAAATATTTAGTTGGATTACCATAACACTTATTTCAATGCTTGTACACCTTTTTCCTTTCACTTGATTGTTGACTGAGAAGCTCTTGAAGTGCTTTGATAATGTAATATGCATATAACATAAAAATAACCTATTAATAAACACATTTTAATAGTTGATAACTATTAAATTTTAAGAAATAATGTTGTGAATGGATACCTCTTTCTTCCCCTTGACATTTATCCCTTTTTGATTTAAGAGAAGCACAAGTACTGCAAACCCCCATCCTTGAATTCTCAGGGATACAAACATTGTTGAATTATTTCCTCTATATCCTCGTTAAATATGGATATGTAATAAAATTATGATCTCCTTCAACACCTTCTGTATATCCTTTGTATAAGTTTAGTGTTTCCCATCCTGAGAAATTTTCTAGAATATGTATTGTGTCTCTATTTTGCATACGCTTTCCATGTTTTGAAAACAATTCTTGCATCCATGACATTACAATATGTGCTAATGGCCCAATCTCTCATCTATGATGTACATTTTAATAAAACGTGGGATCTTTTTCCAATATTGTTTGAATTCTTGATAGACGAACCAATTGAATGCAACTTTTTGAAAGCGTTTATACAAAACAATAAATTCCCAATTTGATAATCATAACCCATCAATGTAGATTGCATGCACCCCACTAAATATGAATTTTGCATGCTTTTATTCATTGAAAAATACATTTTCTTTTTCTACAATGAATACTTGAAATCTGTACGTTTCAAGCAATCCTTTTGACAACATTCACTTGAAATCATATCAGTGATAGAACTTGTTGTTGTGAGATCTTATTTCCTATACCTTGTATACATGCAATATCTTGGATTGATATAAAAATGTCTAGTACTACTCCTAGGTATGATATTTGATTGCAATGCTTCCATCATTTCATTATCCTCTCTACAAGCATTTTCATTATCATTAGGAGGAATATTATCCTCACTATGATAATTATGAACATGGTTTTGAAATTCATCACCACCCTTTCTTGGAGAATTTTCTTTACCAACCTCGCTTGGAGGAAATTCTTCACTATAATCATCTGTTCTTTTTAAATCCTTTCTCGGAGGAAATCCATCATCATCATCATCAGTTCCTTTGAAATCCTTGTTCAAAGAAAATCTATCATCATCAATGGTGCCTTTGAAACCCTCACTTGGAGGAAATCCTTCACCATTCTAATTTGTTCCTTTGAGATCCTCACATGGAGGAAATTCATCATCATCGTTTGTGCTTTTAAAATCCTCGCTTGGAGGAAATATGTCATCCTCAGCAGTTCTTTTGAAATCCTCACTCGAAGGAAATCCATAATCATCATTGGTGCTTTTGAAATTATCAATTGGAGGAAATCCTTCACCATCCTCATCTATTCCATTGAAATCCTCGCTCAGAGGAAATCCTTCACCATCATCATCTGTCCTTTTGAAATCTTCACTTGGAGGAAATTCAACATCATTGTTTGTACTTTTGAAATCCTTGCTAGAAGGAAATCCATCATCATCATCTGTTCTTTTGATATCCTTGCTAAGAGGAAATCCATCATCGTCATCGGTTCTTTTGAAATCATTTCTCATAGTAAATACATCATCAATGCTTTTGAAATCCTTGCTTAGAGGAAATCCATCATTGTTATCAATGCTTTTGAAATCCTCTCTCAAAGGAAATCCTTCACCATCCTCATATGTTCCATTGAAATGCTTGCTCGAAGGAAATCCTTCACCATCCTCACATGTTCCTTTGAAATCCTCACTTGAAGGAAATCCATCATCAACGTCTATGTGTTTGAAATCCTCGCTCGGAGGAAATTCATCATCATCTGTGCTTTTGAAATCCTTGCTTAGAGGAAATTCATCATCATGATGAGCGCCTTTGAAATCCGCACTTGGAGAAAATGCGTTATCCTCATGTGCCTCTAAAATTCTCATTTGGAGAAAATTCATCATCCCCCCCTTTGTTAGTGGTGCCTTAATAATCCTTAGTATTAGGACTTTCTTGATTAATATTCTCAATATCATTACTTGTACTCTCATCAAACTCCTCACTAAGTGAAAAATTTGTCTCTCTATTCATAGTGAATGCATTGTTGTTATATTCATCAATACGAATAGATTTGTTGCGAGAACAATATGTTGATGCTGTAGAAATATAAGCTTCACTATTACATGAATCCATGACCTTTCATAGAATATGTTGAACAATACAAATTTTCTCTCCTAATGACAATTAATAACTCAAAGAATGAAAGTTTCCCTCCAAAATTTCCCCTCAAAAATTTCGCCTAAAATATTGCCTTAAAACTTTAGTTCAAATTTTTTCTCAAAAAATTTCCCTCCAATTTTTTTCTCTAAAACGTTTCCCTCCAAAATTTATTCCAAAACATTCTACTAAAACTTTCTCTTAAAATTTTTGACCCTACTTTCTATTCAAAATTTCCAAACAAATTTTCTTTTAATACTTTCCTTCAAAAATGAAATAAAACTTTTATTTTAATTATTAAACATTAACTAGGTAATTAAGTTAATTTTGATGATTTATATTTTCTTTTTTATCCCACATTTAACAAAATTGTATCTAAACCCATAATCTTAGTGACATTAATTTTCCTTAATTTTAATTTTAATCCCACATTCAACAAAATTTAAAGTAGTCCCACAATATTTACTATATATTAGCTTTCATTATTTCTATTCCTCACATCACATCAAATCTTGTAGAGCATTTGTTAAAAAATTTGGAGTGATTTAGGAGTTATAGAGTCATTGAGAAGACATTCAACGAGAGACTTTCACATTTAAAAGGTTAGTTTGCTTTCTATTTTTACCATTTAAAAATGAATTTGGGTAAAATATGTTGTTTCATTGTGTTTTTGTTAATTTTTTTTTTTTTTTTTTTTCATTATTTTTCTCGATGTTGTCTACGGAGGCCACATTTTCGCTCAAACAGTAAAATTTTGGCAAAACTCTAGTGATTTTTTTAAAGAAATTCAAACATGAGAGTGTTTGAATTATTTTTTTGATGGTGGAAATGGGTTTAGCACCGTCAAGAACCCCCGGGGCACCCAGAATCTTGAATCTTGACAACTGTAAATAGGATTTCCAAACTTTTTTGCTAGATTTTTCTAAAATATTGCTGGAATTTCCATTATTTTCCAGGGGAAATTGTGACCGCATTAGTCTACAACATTTTTCTCTTTTTTCCAAAGATTAGTTATTTATTTAAATTATCATATTTTAAGGGAACTACCACAAAAACATTACATTTATAGGAATTTTAGGGGGAAAACACAAAAAAAAAACCATATCTCTAAAATTTTTAGGAGAAAAAAAACAATTGTTTTAGGACTTGTATATATATATATATATATGTTAAATTTATTTGTTTGTTTGTTTTATTATTTATTTATTTTTTCTTATACTTGTGAAAAAAAGTTTTAAACTAAGAAGGAAAATTAAAAAAAGTAATATGTGTTTGTTAAAATTGTTTTTTGTAAATTTTTGGTATACATTTGAAAAAATCCTTAAACTAAAAAATAGAAAAAAATAAATAAAAGAAAAATATAAAAGGAAAAAAAAACTAGAATTAAAGAATAAAAATAAAAGAAACCATAACTAAAGAAGTGAACAAATAATAATTTAAAATTGAATAATAAAAATGATTAAAAAAATAAAAAAGTTATTTAAAAAATGGTTAAAAACAGAATAAAAAAAATAAAAAAATTAAATTAAATAAAAAATTATTTAAAAAAACAAAAAGATGATTAAAAATGAAAATAAAGAAATAAAATAAAAAACAATTCAAAACTTAAAAAAAAATAAAAATAAAAAATGGAGCCATATATATATATATATAATAATTTAAAATTGAATGATAAAAATGATTAAAAACATAAAAAGATTATTTAAATAATGGTTAAATTAAAAAAAAAATAAAAATAAAAAAATAATTAAAAAACAAAAAGATGATTAAAAATTAAAATAAAGAATAAAATAAAAAACAATTCTAAACTTAAAAAAAAAATAAATAAAAAATACTAAAAATTCAAGAGGGATTTTACTTTTGCTCTACAAATTGAGGTTTTGAATTTCAATCTCGCGCATTAATATCATTGGCTTTTGCATTTTAGAAGAAAAATTTAAGGGCTTTTTTGCAGATTCAGTGAAGATATTCGGTATATATATAACTGCGTCACCTATGGTAAAAATGGCCCATTGAATCCAAATCTCCAAAAGAGGCCGCATGCATTTCTCATCTTTGCTCTCGTAATCCAAATCTCCAAAAGAGGCCGCATGCATTTCTGGCTAAATTTCTTATTTGGTCATGAGATTTAATCAACAACTAGGGATTCATAAATATATTGCAGAAAGGATTTTAAATTCATCTTCAATTAAATTTTTGGAGCATAATCAACTTCTTTGGTTTGTTTTCTTCCATGTTTTGAGCCTGCACGAGATTTTTTCGGACATCTAGCCATATAAGCGAATTGTTGAAATTGAATTTTGGAAATTATCTTTGCCGTCTAGATTCACTCATCTCTGCCGCAAGTTGAAGGAATAAGAAAATAATACTTTGAGAAAAGTGAAACCTGCGTAAACCCTAACCATTCTCTTTGGCGAAGATTGACTGCAAGGATCAAGGAAGATTACGATCATTCAATTTCTGTCAAAATCTTCGCGTCTGCGCCTGAAGAAAAATTTAAGGGCTTTTTTGCAGATTCAGTGAAGATATTCGGTATCAATTTCTATCAACCAGAGATCAGAGATCCAATCCGTTTTGCGGGCTGTGGTTCGATCCAATTCGAGGCACGTGGGTCTACGATCCGTCTTGCTGATATCAGGTGGACACGTTCCTTATCTCTTTCTAATACATATCTTCTCATATATTTTCAAATATGAATAATTCACCACAACTACCAAATATTACCAAAGGTAGACCTAACACAGTTACTCTACAGAGCCTCTATGAGTATATAGAGTCTTTAGAGAAACGTAGAGAAGAAAGAGAAGTCAAGCTAGAAAAAGAATTAGCAGCCATGCTAGAAAATAAATTCACATATCTTGAAGACAAGATCCAAAAACAAATAAAAAATAAAATAGAACTATTGGAGAATAAAATGGAGGCAATGGAGACTAGGTTGCAGGTTATAGAAAAACAAAACCAAGATATGAACTAAACATCCCAGCAAGGAGGTGATGATACTTTAGAGAGTCTTAAAATGAAGGACATGATTAAAGAACTAGAAGAAAAGGTTAATAGCCGCCTCACCCTAAATAGTATGGCAGGTAAACTAGATATCAAACCAATTAAAGATGAAATGAAAAAATTGATAGAATTAGACCATGAGCATAAAAAAAGGGCCTTGAACCTTATAATCTTCAGTTTGAAAGAGGAGGTAGACGAGGATACTTTAGCCATAGCCCAGATAGAATTACATAACAGATTACAAATTGAAACAACGTGTCTCACAGAAGCAACAAGGTTGGGGAAACTAACTGAGAATAAAGGAAGGCTGATCCAAATAAAGGTGAGCTCTACTGACCATAAGTATGACATACTTAGTAAAACCTCAAGTCTAAAAGGAATGAGAATATTTATGAATGAAGATCTCATTCCAGAAGATCAAGCAGAATTAAGAAAGGAGTTTCAAAAGGTAAAGGAAGCTAGGAAGGAAGGAAAATGAGCAATAATTAGAAATAGAAAAGCCATTATTCGAGATAGAAACCAAAAAGATAATAATAAATAGCAATTCAACATGCTCCAGATTCTTTCTTGGAACTGTTGGGGCTTTCCATGGAACAAAGGCCCCAAGCTAAGTTGGATCTCGAATGATGTTGATATTATTTTGCTTGTTGAAACTTG
Organism: Pinus tabuliformis; assembly: GCA_031772625.1. Taxonomy (NCBI): domain Eukaryota; kingdom Viridiplantae; phylum Streptophyta; class Pinopsida; order Pinales; family Pinaceae; genus Pinus; species Pinus tabuliformis. The sequence continues at coordinate 177,402,754 of CM062807.1, read as the reverse complement.
GGAGCACGAAGAATCTAAGGTCCCTAACATAGATGGCTTTACACTATGGTCTACCTGGAACAAGCGATCCTCCCGTAGAGGCATTGGGGGTATAGCTTGTTACATTAAGAAAAACATCTCTCCCCATGCTAGGATTTATAAAAATGACCCTTACAACCAATATAGTTGGATAGAGATTACTGAAATTTATGATAAAAAGACATACATAGCAATCTGTTATTCCCCCCCATCAATTCTAATTTCTATAAGAAAAAGAATCTAGATAAAAATAGTCCTTACAATGGTTTAGAGAATGATATTTCTAGCCTAAGGAATGAAGGTAACATCCTTTTAGTGGGTGACTTCAATGCTCAAACTTCAAGCAACCAAGCTATCCTTCTAAGCAATCATTCCAACCCTAATCCTCTTTGGTTAGACGAAGATCTTCCTCTAGCTAGCCAGTACAAAAGGAGCTCTGAAGACCGCGGGGAGAATTTGTTTGGGTCAGAGCTAGTCAAGCTCTGTAGTGCTCAGGATCTCATAATTTGCAACGGTCTAAAGAAGTGGCCCAGTTCTAGCCAGATGACCTGCATCCATGGGCTTGGTAGCAGTGTGGTAGACTATGTTATCTCCGATCTCCCTTTATACAATGAAATAATAAATTTGACATCTTAAACGACCACGAGCCTGACTTTGATCATAGGCCTTTACTTATAACTCTCAATTTTGTCATGCATAGAGATCCCATAGAAGATAATACTTATAACCAAAAGAACTTAATATTTGATAGAAATAAAAAGATCTCTTTCTAAATGAATTAAAAACTAATTTGATTCCTTTATCTAGTATAGACAACATAGAAGAACTCTATCATAATTTTACTACAACCCTCTCATATTCTATTAACAAGTTCTCAATTGAAGTTTCAAGTAATATAAGAAATAACAAAACCAACCCATGGTGTGACAAAGATTGTAAAAGTACGAGGAGAGCAATTAAGGAAGTTGTTGATGAATCTCTTAAAATTGACAAGATAAAAATATACAAAGCCCTAACTAAAAGGAAAAAAAGGCAGTATATTCGTAAAATACAAGAGAATATCTTACACCTCTCTAAGGTAGCTCCTAAGAAATTCTGGAGGTAGATTCTAACTAGGAAAACTAAAGAAAATACTAAAATTGCTTTACACGAATGGAATTCCTATCTTAAAAAGTTTTATGAATCTCCAAATGTCATGGATAACTTTGAAACCCTGCTCACTACAAAATAAGTTTTCTCATTAGAAGACATTGATTTTGGGATTAATCGTTTGGCTAATGGGAAAGCTAAGGACATTGAAGGTTACCAGGTGGAAATCCTAAAAATTGGAGGTCCTGTCCTCATCCCCCACATCCACAAGCTTTTCAATCAAGCGGTCAAGCAAGGGTTCCCTAAACCATGGACTCAAAGCCTCATTATCCCTATTTTTAAAAGTGGGGATACAAATAACCCCTCTAATTATCGGAAAATTATGATCAGCCCTCTCCTAGCCAAGTTATATGGTATTATTTTGGAAAAGAAGTTGAGCATATGGCTTGAAAGTGAAGGTAAACGAGCTAAAGGCCAAACGGGTTTTAGAAGGAAACACTCAACAACGGACCACCTCGTTACACTTAGCATCATTGTGGAGGAATGCCGCAATGATAAATCCAACCTCTTCTGTTGCTTTGTGGACTTTAGAAAGGCTTTTGATACGGTTCCTAGAAACAACCTATGGAATAGATTAGAAGAGATAAAGGTTCCTTTTGAGTTGTGAGATGCCGCTATAAGGTTATACGAGAATGTAATTGCCAAGTTAAAGAGCAATGAGGGGTGGTCGAAAGATATTAAGTGTAATATCAGAGTTAAACAAGGTTGCCCCCTCTCCCCTACCCTATCTGGAATTTACATCGAAAAGATAGAAGGTTGTTTAGAGGAAGCAGGATGTGCTGGCATGATCTTAGTTGGGATAGTCATCATCCTTCTTCTCTACGCTGACGACATCGTTCTTCTCGCAAGGTGCCCATCTGATCTTGATAAGCAACTTAGACTTCTTAAGGATTTCTTCTCTACCATGGGTATGATTGCTAATACTGGCATAACAAAAGTTATGATTATCAAATCCAAGAAGGACACTTACGCTAATTTTATTTATGAGAATAGTAACTTGGAGGAAGTGTCTTCCTACAAGTTCCTAGGAATTGATATTCATCACAAGCTCAAATGGAACTATAACATTGAGAAAAGGATTAATGGGGGGTGGAAAGCTTATTTTGGTCTTGAAAATAATTGTAAAACGACTTAACCTCGTAATGTGGGATAGAAAGAAGTTCCTCTTTGAAACTTTAGTCACTCCGGTTATCTTATATGGATGTGAGGTTTGGGGTTGTAGCATCTCTAGAGAATCCCAGAGAAAGATTGAGCAAATCCAGAAGCGTTTTATAACGTATAACCTCAAAATTAAAAGCAACACACCCTATCCTATTCTCCTTATAGAAGTGGGTCTTTCCCCTATCGAGAGCCTAGCTATGACTAGGCTTCTATTGTACAGGCACAAACTCAATAACATAGGATACCATAGACTTCCTAAACTAGCTTTAAATTCCAGCCAAAACCACCTAAGGCTCAAGCGAGGCTGGTATAAAGACACCAGGGCTTGGTTAAACCATTGGGAGATCGATGAGAATGTTGCATTGCAAAACATTAATAACATTAAAAGTATTGTTACTTCTAAGTTCAAAGAAAAAATGTGGTGTGAGAAAGATTTAGCAGCTAAAAGAAAATTAAGATATTATAAGGTGGTCATCAACCCCACCCTAGAAAATCAAAAGTATCTCTCTGTTTTAACTAGATCAAAGAAGAAAATTAATATAGCCAAGATTAGAACGAACTCTCATGAGCTCCATAGTGAAATGGGTCGTTGGGCAGTTACTAAAACACCATGGATGGAAAGGTTCTGCCATCTCTGTGAGAATACAGACATCGAGGATGAAAATAACTTCCTCTTAGAGTGCCCCGCGTACAACCACATTACATCTCAGTTTCAAAATCTTTGTTGCAATACTGACCTTCCTAGCCTTCTACGATGTCAAAATTATAGTGAGCTCGGAAGGCTTCTCTCCAAGCTTTTTGAGTATAGGAATAAAATTTTAAATCAAACTAAATAATTCGTTTCTTTAGGTCCGATAGGCCAAAATTTGGTCTTAGAGGACGTTAACCATCATCATCATCATTATATATATATATAACAATTTTAATTTCAAATTTCTATTTTTTATTTTAAAATTGTATTTTTGTTTTATTATTATAGTTAAGTTTTGTTTTTAAAATTTTAATAACCTTTTTTTTCGATATTTTTAATTTCACTTTTTACACATTGTTTTAAAATTACGTTATTAATTATTTTTTAATATTTAAAAAAAATAAATGTGTGTTTTTTTTTTTTTTTTTTTTTTTTTTTTTTTTTTTTTTTTTAATACGGTTTTAATTTTTATGATTCTTGGTTAATTTTAGTTTTATTTTATTTTTTATTTAATTTATTTAAATCAATGTTAATGTTATTGTTTTGTTTTGTTTTATTTTTTAAATTTTAAATCATAGTTTTATGCTTTTTGGTTAAATTTTTGTTTTATTTTTGATAGCTATATTGCATTTTATTTTTTATTTATATTTTTGTAACATTTTTTCTTCGACATTATAACGCTGTTTTTGTTTGTTTGATTGTTTTATTTTTGTAAATTTAAAAATACTAAAATAATTAACTTTGTTTAAACTAAAAATGTGTATATATATATATCTATATATATATATATATATGAGTATAATTTTCTATGATAATAAAATACAATTTTTTTCTTTCTTTTTCATTTAGGAAAATGACATCAAAGAAGGTATTAGGGAATGTTTCTGGATTAAGGACAATAATTACAACATCTAAAGTTACAATCAAACTTTTTATAAATGCTACTCAACAAAACTCAACTAACAACTCTAGTAAAAGTCAAGCAACTGACCCCTCAAAATAGTGAAGAATGTAAGAGAATTGAAGATGACACTAGAGGAAAATAAAATGGACCTTTCATGGTATATTAAAGATAAACAAAGTAACGAAGGTGAACAAATATTTCTATATTGTGTTGAGTTTCGGTATGGTGGAAATTATGAGGTAGTTGATAAGGTACGAGACATATGTTTGGTGCCAGATACAAATATTGTTTATGTTCTTGTAAAACTGGCCAAGACACATGGCAAGGTTAGATATCGTCTTACAAAGAGAAAGTATGACTTGACACAAGATTTTATAAAGATTTGTGCAAGTGTCATGGACAACATTGAGAATGAAATTGTAAGTTTGCTTATTTATATTTATGTGTTATGCATTTTTGTAAGTATCATTATATTTTTTATAGCTTATTTATCATTTAAATGTTATGTTTTGTTTGACTATATTTTGCTAAGCCTTTTTCGATTATGTTGGAGGGAGTTTGTTATACAGAAAAAAATATTATGGATTTTATCAACCATTTTCATACAAATAAAGCAGAAGAAGAAATGAGAAAGAGATGAAAAACAATAGAACTTGAAACTACAAGAGTAGATATAGGGGATTAAGAAAGAATGACTAAAAAACATCAATCTAGTAAGGCTAGAAATGTTACTTTTGAACATGTGGAAGCCGAAGATGAAGAACATGGTTTCATTGGTGACAATAAGGTTAGAACTCATGTTGAAAAGAAGAAGGTCCATAAAAAACAAAAAAGAAGAATGCCCATGGTTGTTTCTATTCTACTTAATGATGAGGAGATTGTTAATTTAGAAGAAAATTTGTTAAATAATAGGAGGAAGAAATTAAATGTTATTGGCCATTATGAAAAAAACATGGGTGTCACTGAAGATCATAGTGAAAGCTCTAAAGGCAACAGGGAAATGATAACACCAAGGGCTAATTTAGAGAATGGTATTGTTAACACAAAAAAATGTCATTCAAAATCAATTGAGGAAGAACAACTTGGTTGTTGACACCATACATTTTACTTAAATGTCATACAACTTTATTACCAACATAAGAGCAATCTAAATACAAAATTGGAAATACACACCACCTCTATGTTCATAATTTGAAAATGCTGATTAGGTATAATCCATATGCGCATGTGGTTCTTGTTGATCCAATTGAAGTTTCCAACAATGAGGCATTTGATAGATCAATAATTTTTGACTACAAATATTATGCAATTGGGGGAACCACTACAAGGAAAATACCTTCTAGCGGAGGTTATAACAAAGGTTTTTAGTGTTATAAAATTGGAAAAAATTGTCAAAAAAGCATACGCTAAAACATCTGTTTGTGGGAACAGATGTTTTAGTGGAGCTTATAACGAAACTTCATCACAACTGAAAAAATCTGGGCAGTTGGAGGTTTCAACAAATATTTTTATTTTTATTTATTTATTTATTTATTTTGTTTGGTGTGCTTTATGGAACAAGCAGCCCTGGTGCGCTACTTATAGAAACACACCAGGCTTCATATATAATTAAAAGCGTCGATGTGTTTAATTGAAAGAGCACCAAAACTTGAAATGTATATCACCCCAGTACTTACAACAAAAAAAATCCCTGGTGCGTTCAACTCAAAAAGCACCAAACCTTGAAACATATACCGCGCTGATACTTATATATAAAAAGCCCCGATCGTTTTCTGATGAAGGAACAACTTCGAGGCATGCAAAAAATAATTGTTGTTCTGGTGCTTTATCGTAAACACACAACACCGATACATCTTGTTTACATAAACACACTGGTGTGTTTGTTATATAGAGGGTTTTCTGCTGTCAATTTTAATAGTGTACCAGGAATGGAAATAATATTTTGTAAAACCGGGGGGTGTTAGTTCTTTGAAAATACTGGTGCGTTAAGAGTTACAATGCACCATGAAATTAATTAAAAACAATATCGGTGCTTGCAGAACTGAAAGCCCCGGTGCTATGGTTTTCCGAAAAGGCACCGATTATGCTAAAAGATGACATCATAGTGATTTTATTTAAAGTAAAGCACTGATGCATTGTTATGTTGTGGACGCACCACTGTTTTTGTATGAGATTTTCTCTTTAAATTTTTGGAGACATTCGACCTGTCACAATACAGTTATTGTAATTTTTAAAATCCGTTATTCATTGAGAAATCAACATATATCTTTTTTTTCAATCATAATTTCCATTAATATTTGAAAATTACATGTTGTATATGCTTAAAGAGAATATGCTATAGGATGGGCGACTTGCCCTTCAAATATACAAAGTACAAAAAAATCCCATAGGGAGTGTTGATAATGATAACATATTTACATGTCTAAATATATATACACAACATAGTGTTCAGTAAAGATATGTACAAGATAGGGATCAAAATAAACAAAAAAATCACAGGCTCTTCAGGCCCCTAAACTCTAATGTCAATATATGGCCTGTGGTAATAGTGGTAGTGTTCCCCATCCTGCTGCTCCAGAATCAGCCATGTACCTCGAGGCCTGACTGCAGCCTCCTTGGAAAGCTGGTCGGAAACTTGATTCTATTCCCTATAAATATGGTGACATACAATGGTATCAAAATGGGCACTCAAAAGAAGTGCATCATCCAATATGTGTCTCAGAGAAAAAACATGACAGATATATATGTTGTTCAACCAATTTATTATGATCTTGGAGTCCCCATAAATCTGCAAATGCACTGTTTCTCTAAAGAAAATTGTAGAAGATGTCTGAGGGTGATCAATTTAGCAAAATTATTTGTCCCATTGCCCAACCTAATCTGGATTTTGAAGTGGTGAGTGTCAGATAGATATAATATGGCTCCCCCCCTCACATCCCGTAGCTTGTTCAGACCCATCAAAATAGGCCTAGGGGATACTTTTATCAATCACTTCAAGGATGATAGTACATTGGATTAGAGGATTATCTTCATATGGAATTAAGGAGTAGACAGACAGGACACGGGCAGATACAAGATTCCAGAGAGGTGAAATGTTACTGAAAATGAGCTTATTCCTGACAAGCCAAATGGCCCAATAGACTAGTATAGGAATATTCCGGGCCTTAAGTGGCCTTACCAATGACCACCAAGTTTTCCAAGCCTCCTGGATAGAATTTCCTTGCCAACTAGTAGATAAAGGGAGAGAAGAAAGAATCAGCCCCCATAATTCCTTTGTAATAGGACAGTGAAGAAAAAGATGTTCAATGGATTCAGAGTCTTGTCGGCATAAAAAACACCATGTAGGTCCATTGAAGGATTGCTTCATTAGGTTGTCACCTGTGGGTGCTTTGTTCTGGAGGACTATCCACATGAATAGTCTAGAGTGAGGGGGGAGGGGCTTTCATCTTCCATAGAATCCTCCACCACCACTCAATAACAGGTGGTCGATGCGCAAAAAATATAACATGATATCCGTCCTTGGGGGAGTATATGTTATGCTTTGCCTTTTCCCATATCAATTCGTCATCCCCATCAATGATCCTGACATGTGATTCAGTGAGTGCATTTATATAGTTAAGCCAATCATGATGCCATATGTCTGGGATTCCAATTTGGATGGATGATTTCCAAGCTTGGGAGAATAAGTTGGTGTTCCCAGGGTTTGCGATATGATCAAGATATGTGATGCCCACATTTGATAAGAAAGTGATAAGATCTCGTGGAAGACGATAAGCATTACCACTGCCTATCCAGGGGTCCAGTCCTGCCTGAAAAGAGTTGCCTGACCTAATCCTCTAGGTTAGTCCATCACATATATATGAAATAGAATTGATAACCTCTTTCCAGATCACTGAGATGCTTGTCCTGTTCCAAGTGGGTAACCGTATCCAATCCAATGTTCAAAGGGGACAAATATATTTATGAAATACAACCTCAGTCCACAGGCTATGTGCAGTAAGTATCTGCCACCCCATTTTGGCTGCCAGGGCTGTGGAGAAATGAACCAGGTTTTTTAATCCCCACCCTCCCCATTTCTTTGGGAGGGCTATCAACTCCCATCGGACCCATGCATAGATTCGACCATCCTGTCTTCCCTTCCATAGAAATCTGCAACATAGTTTTTGAATTCTCATTAGAATTCCCCTTGGGATCCAGGCCATGGACATCCAGTAGACTAGAGTTGCTTCCAAAACAGATTTGATGAGTACAAGGCAGACGACCCTAGAGAGGTATTTATTATGCCATATATTGAGTCTAAGCTCAATCTTTGCGACCAACCAGATCCAATATGTGATTCTATAATGTAAGGGCTTAAGTCTAAAACCAAGGTACTTGAGGCCATCATCCAAAGATTGAATAGTAAAGGGGAATCTGTGGAGAGCATATTGAATCTCGTTGGGAGAACATCCAGATGTTGTAATGGTGGATTTTCTGTCATTGCACTCCATGCCTGTAGCTGAACTAAATAGAAGCATAACAGAGTATAAATCTGTCAGATCCCCAATACTTCCATTGAGAAATATAAGGACATCATCTACAAATAATAAGTGTGTTAAGGTGCAATTATTGGTAATCTTGATGCCCTGTATGTGCCCCAAGTGTCGCTCTTCTGAGATGAGGTGACTAAGGCCTTCCATAATAAGCAGAAATAATAGAGGAGAGAGAGGACATCCTTGTCTAAGTCCCCTTTCAGCATGAAAAAAAGGGGATGCAGAGCCATTTATGAGTACACTGAAAGATACTTTAGTGATACAACACATTATCCAATTGATGAACTCCAGAGGAAATCCTAGATGTGTTAATATCATTCTCAGATATAGCTAGCTAGCATGATCAAAATATTTTGTAAGATCAATACTAAGAATCATACCTTTCAATCTCTTTGTCTTGATGCAGTGGAGGAATTCTTGGGCTGTACCAATAACATCATGAATTTGGCGATTATTGAGGAATGAAAATTGCTCAGGTGAAATATGAGCAGAGAGGATGGGTCGGAGACGATTGGCAATGATTTTGGCCAATATTTTGTAGATACAATTGTAGAGGGATATAGGACGAAAGTCATTGAAGGATTCAAGACAGTCTGCCTTCAGAATGAGAGAAATAAAGGTGGAGTTGAATACTTCATACATACGCCCTGAAGTGCAGAAATCCTCAATAATGCTAAGAAGGTCCTCCCCTAATATGTCAAAGAAAGAAATATAGAACTCAACAAGCCAACCATCTAGTCCAGGGCTTTTATCCTTCTTAAACCATTTAAGAGTATTCTCCTGCTCCCCCATCGAGACTGTAGAAAATTTGATGGTAGGTTAACCCGATAATGCAATATAAATCAAAGCAAAATACTATAACCTACTTCTACTATCAATTTGCGGAAGCTTAAAGATTGAGCTGAACAATATAACCAGAAGAAGAAGAATCAATGGCACAATACACATGAAAATACTTTGGGGAAATCCTTAGATAAAAACCCCACACTATTGTATTATCATACATGGTGGAAATACATGGGAATTATACAAAGCCTTAGATCTCACAGCTAGCCAGCTCTCAGTACAATCCTCACAGATGCTCACAGGAAATCTTGGCTTCTCTCCAACCTTCCTTTCTGCCCTCTAAGCTCCTATTTCCTTGTGGATGATCTTCCTATTACCAAGTGGAAAACTCATCTACCAAGTGGATGATTTCTCCTCCAAAATTGCACAAACTTCAAGGATAAATCATTGACTGCATGCATGAGTTTTCTCCATGAGAAAACACATGAAACTGATAGTACACTATCCTTGACTTTAATCTCAACTGGGTCTTAATTCTCAGAATAGACATGCATGAGTTTATGATGAAGGAATCTTCAGTTAACTGGAGTAGCACTAGTTGAGTGCATGCATGCATCAACTGACTGTTAACTCTCTATTAGTTCCTCAAATAGTTTGGAACTGATTTAACTAGACTTAACTAAGTAAACTGAGTTAACTAATTATAACTCAAATATAACTCAATCTTATCTCCTTAATTTAAGGGATAACTCTTGCATGACTTCAAAAAGACTTCTAACTTGAATTTCTCCAACTAATTAATTCAAAATAAATTAATTAATTATTTCCAAGTAGTTGTTAAGACTAAATTTGATTTTAATTCACAATTTAATTCAAGGAAGGTTTGGTCCTTCTTCTGCATGAAATAAATCTAGCACTTACGAGAATAGTCATCAATGAAAATCACATAATACCTTTGCTTCGCTGTGAATGCCATCGAGAATGGTCCACACAAATCAATATGAACTCGCTCTAAGATATCCTCTGCTTGATTGTCTCGATCATGAAAGGAAGACTTGGTGTACTTTCCCAAGGTACAACCTTTGCATGTGTCAACTTGCTCAAGTTTACCTTTGGGAAGTCCTGTAGATATCTTCTATATTATCTTCAAAGCCCCATGATGCAAATGGCCCAACCGCCTGTGCTACAACTTGCCAATGTCTTGGCTTTGCACCAATTCTGCTTTCGTACTCAATGCTACACAATCATCTACCTCTAGTTTATAGAGATTCTTCACTCAAATCCTTATCCTCTTGGTCTGACCTGTGTCTATGTGTCTTAGGAATGCCTTTCCTTTACTGAAGACAACATCATAGCCTTTGTCCTCCAACATCGCAACCGATACCAAGTTCTTCTTCAATCCAGGAACATACATCACATCTATCAAGGTGAGAGGAGCTCCATGCTCCCTCTGAAAAGCAACCGTGCCCACTCCTAAAACACTATACCTTCCATCGTCACCCATCTCTATGCGCATCTTGAGGTCTTTCTCCTCCAAGGCACTGAATAAATTTTTATCACTGGTCATGTGGAATGAGGCTCCACTGTCAAGATACCAGACACAACCCATCATCGATGACACCATGCATGAGATGAGGGTAAAGTCCATTTCGAACTGAGAGGCTAATGCCTCACCTTCCGATCCTTGCAAGGATCCCTTCATGGACTTCTTCAATGGGAAATTAGTCGCATAATGTCCCATCTTGTGACAATTAAAGCATCTTACTTTTAGACATGTCACCCTTCTTCCTTCCATGAGAAGAATTCGATTTGAAATGGGAAGCCTTCCCCTTCCCTTCCTTGCCTTACTTGCTAAGGCCAGATTTTCTTCATCATCATTCTTGGATGAAGAACCATCTCATGTTCTCCTCTTGATCTCCTCCTGCATAATATCCGACCATAGTCGTTCCCAATCCACCAGTTTCTCCCTTCCATTCACAGAGTTTTGGTAGCTATTTCAACTCTTTTAAAGGCCAAGGAGAGCGAGGCTCACCATATCATCATCGGTAGTAGTAATTTCCACACTGCCAAGCTCATCTCTGTAGGTGGTGAGCTTGTTCAGATATGTGGAAATAGTATCGCCCTTCTCCATCTTGATTCTTCAAAGCTTATCCTTCAGCACCAATTTCCTCTGGTCACTACTGTTCTGGTAGAGGCCCTTCAATGTCTTCCACATTGAAAATGGAGTATCCTTCCCATGGAGACTTGAGACAATATGGTCTCGAACTCCCTCAAGGATGATCTGTCTCACCTTCGCCACACACTTCTTCCACTCAACCAACTCTTGTGCATTAGTTGAAGCTGGCTTTGGGATTTCTTGATCAATGAATTCCTTCAAGCCATTGTCTTCTAATACAACCTCCATTCTATCTTTCCATGCTATGTAATTCAAGCTACCTTCCAAGGCATACTCGAGTCTCAAGCCATAGAATACCATTGGCCAACCTTGAAGTATGATATGAATTCGATTTGCACTTGAACCTTGAACTTCAAACTTTGAATTCTCTTCTCAGTATACTGTTCACACCTCTGATATCATGTAGAAAATATCTACAAATCTAGCTCTGATACCATGTAGAGAATCTGATGGTAGGTTAACTCGATAATGCAATATAAATCAAAGAAGAATACTATAACCTAATTCTACTATCATTTTGCGGAAGCTTAAAGATTGAGCTGAAAAATATAACTAGAAGAAGAAGAATCAATGGCACAATACGCATGAAAATACTTTGGGGAAATCCTCAGATAAAAACCCCACACTATTGTATTATCATACATGGTGGTAATACATAGGAATTATACAAAGCCTTATCTCTCACAGCTAGCCAACTCTTAGTACAATCCTCACAGATGGTCACAAGAAATCTTGGCTTCTCTCCAACCTTCCTCTCTACCCTCCAAGCTCCTATTTCCTTGCGCTGTTCCTTTTGGATGATCTTCCTATTACCAAGTGGAAAATTCATCTACCAAGTGGATGATTTCTCCTCCAAAACTGTGCAATCCTCAAGGATAAATACTTGACTGCATGCATGAGTTTTCTCCATGAGAAAACACATGCAACTGATAGTGCACTGTCCTTGAATTTAATCTCAACTGGGTCTTTCTCAGAATAGACATGCATGTGTTTCTAACGAGGGAATCTTCAGTTAACTGGAGTAGCACTAGTTGAGTGCATGCATGCATCCACTGACTGTTAACTCTCTATTAGTTACTCAAATAGTTTGGAACTAATTTAACTGGACTTAACTTAGTAAACTGAGTTAACTAATTATAACTCAAATATAACTCAATCTTATCTCCTTAATTTAAGGGATAACTCTTGCATGACTTCAGAAGGACTTCTAACTTGAATTTCTCCAACTAATTAATTCAAAATAAATTAATTAATTATTTCCAAGTCACTGTTAAGAGTAAATTCGATTTTAATTCACAATTTAATTCAAGGACAAATTAAATTGGAATATTCTTGTTGCCATGTTTCAACAGAGACAAGCTTAAGTAGATCCTCGAAATCCTCCTGCTCCACATAGCGAGGAAATAAACCGGCCACTCTTATAAATTCATCCAATGATGCATTACGAGTAGTCCTATAAATATTCATAAAATGAGATGAGCCAAGGGTAGCCAATTGCTGAAATGATTGGACTCGCTGTCCATGATCATTAGTCATCTGCCAAATAGTATTTATAGCACGACGACCATTGGAAAATTTATGATAGAATTTAGTATTATCATCACACTCTTTTAGCCAAATCGCTCTGCTCCAGAGTCTCCATGATTCCTCCCTGTCCTTCAAGAATCTATCTCGTTCAAATTCTAGAGATATGAGATGTGACTTTGTATCGTCACACAGATAACCTCTTCCATGCTCATCCTCTAAGCTAGCTATATCAATATCAATAGAACAAAGAGAGTTATCATCATGCAATATTTTGTTATGGGCTCATTTCATAGAAATATTCTTAAGGTTTATGAGGTTATAGGAGAACCCCTTCGAGATAGATTGCCCATACTGGGGGGATTAGCCTTCCAAAAGTCAGATACAAGACGGAGATAATCAGGTTCCTTTAGCCAAGTAGAATTGAATTTAAATGGTGCTTTGGGTTTGTGTTTGAGGCCAAAGATTTCAAGAAAAATGGGAGAGTGATCAGATAAACTCCCTGATCCAACCCACTATCTATAGTTGTGGATGTTCCCTAAGAGTCTCTCCTTGATGAGGAAACGATCTAATCTGCAAGCCAACATTGCTTCCCCAGTCCTCCAGTTCCTCCAAGTCAGCTGAAGACGAGACATGGGTATGTCAATAAACCCATGCTCCTCAAGGAGTGTTTTAATTGTATCAGATAGGGAGTCAATCTAGGCATTGTGTCCCCAAGATTCAACATGTCCAATGGAAAAATTAAGATCGCCACCCAATATGATATTATCAACTTGTAGGGGACTAGATTTGAGGAGATGATCCCAGAAGGTAGTCCTATTATGGCAGGGACCATATACATTGATCAACCAGATATCTAAACAGATATTAGAAGAATAAATGTCCACCCCAATGTATCCATATCCTCCCCAGATATTTGTTAGCTTGACCAGTTTGGGATTATATCCAAAAGTGATGCCCCCAGATCTCCCACGCACATTCAGTGCATGAAAATGCAAACTGAGAACCAATGTTTCAAGTGCGGGAATACTATGATCAATAAGCCCAAGCGTCTCCTGTAGAAAAATGAAATCCACCCTCTCTGAATCCATGAGTCTTCGAAAGGATAGTTTTTTAGCAGGACTAGCTAACCCTCGATAGTTAAGGGAGAGCCACTTCATGGTGGGGAAGACACCAGGGTATTCTATGATCTAAGAACCTAATCAATATCTAGTTTTCGACCGACAACCACATCAATACCAGCTTCTATAATAGCTCTCGAAATAGAGGATGGACATCCCTGAGGAGGCTTAGGAGGTAGGTGGGGAGAGATGATTCCAATTCCACAGGGGTGTTGGACCAGGGGGAAATTCAAGGAGCAAAGGTTATAGGAATGGGAAGGGAGAGAGGAGCCCAAAGCCTCCAAGGGAGTAGCCGATGGGTTGAGTTCTGGGAGGGAGGGGGGGTACAAGAAAAAATAGGGGAGGGTTGATTCAAAGGGCAGGTCAAGGAGGGAGGGAGCAAATGCAAATGCAAAGCTACAAAGAGATGAAGTGGAAAAAAACATAGATGTAGAAGAAGAAAGGGAACTAACAAAAGAACAAAGATTGGAATTACCCGAAGAAAGCGTAGCAGCAGGCACTGCTCGAGCCCTGGTAAGAGGTGGTGAGGGAGGCCAGATTTGAGAGGTGCCGTGATTCTTCTCTTGTGCCTTTGTAGAAGACAAGGGAAAAGAACACATAGGAGTGTGATGGTATTGAGCGATCGGAACATTCTCCTGTTCCTCAGTTTGGTACATAGATTCAAAGGAGTTATTAACTAGGGGGCATTCCTTAAAAGGATGCCCAACTTTGTGGTAGCGATGACACCAGAAGGGTACCCTTTAATAATCCATAATATGTATGTGAGTGAAGTGTTTCCAGTAGAGGGTAATCTTCTCCTCCAACCCTTCCCGCGTGTCCAGGTGAACCAATATACGAGCCAGATACATGTTGCCAGAAGAAATATAGGATTTATCATGGTCTAGATAGGTGCCCAACGCATTACCAATGCACTTGAAGATGTCGTCAGACCATAAATGAAAAGGCAGGCCAGGAAGTTTCACCTAAAGGGGACCATCTCCCAATTTCTCCTGCTCCAGATCAAACATAGGGCTCCATCTCTTTAACAAGACTGGAGTGAGTTCAATATGCCAATACTTGGAGATCACCCACGATGTGTAATCTGCCCGCTGAAAGTGTAGATCAAACTAGCCTCGCGCAAGGGTAATAACAAGTCGGTAAATCTGATGGGATGTG
Organism: Pinus tabuliformis; assembly: GCA_031772625.1. NCBI lineage: Eukaryota > Viridiplantae > Streptophyta > Pinopsida > Pinales > Pinaceae > Pinus > Pinus tabuliformis. Next base: position 177,387,537 of record CM062807.1, on the reverse strand, counting down.
CCCCAAAATATCAAAGATCCTTTGTTGTAGTCTGGAAGATGAATAGGTACGCCCCCGAACACGCCCAACCAAAACCCAGTCCACAGTATTGATGACTTCCCCCATCTGTATTCCTTCCCTGAAACAGAGAGATACGTCCTGATTCTTAGCCTTTACACACTTTGATTTCTTCCCTTGCTTCGCTTGCTTGCTGACTCGAGCACCCAAGGAGGGATCAGGAGGAAGTTCCTTCTCTTCCACTTGCTGTTCAGATTCTCCTTTCACTGGGCAGTTCAGAGTCCCTTCAAAACACCCCGATTAGGGAGGCTCAGATACAAGGTTAATCAGAGGATCAGAGGATGGCCCAGAGGGAATAACCGTAGGGTTGGATACTGGCAAAGAGGATGAGGGGAGGGATGAAACGCTGACAGGGGGAGAAATAGGATAAATTGGCGGTTAAAACAGAGAAGCAGGGTCTATGCAAGATGCCAGGAAGTGTAGGGATGCCAAAGAGGGAGGAGGGGTAACATAATTTGACTAGGGGAGGGAGACATCAGGCATTTAAATCAACATATATATTATAACAATATTCAATAAATTAATAGTTGATTAGTGCATTTGTATATGATGTTTGGATTAATTTGTTATATTATCATATTTCACATCTCTTCATTATAATATTTAATCATCCATATATTTAATCAATGGTGTAACATTTCACAACGATATTAGATAGAACAATAGAATAAATTAAAATCTATTTTATTATATATCAATAAGAGACTCTTTTTCATACACAATGAGATTGTTATTGGTAATCCCTTGTCTTTCAATTGGGACACTATGTCCATGATTACATTATACAAAATTTCTGATTTTCAGAGGCAATTATTTTAAAAAATACAACAGGTTGCATTGATACCCAAATAGATCATCATTCTTGGCTAGAACTACTGTCAGTGCTTGAACTACTTCCACGAATTGGGTTATTTGGAGGAATTTTTTGTTGATTGCATCAATTTTTTTCATCTTCTTGATCTTGTTCCATCTGCAAACATAAAAATAAAGTGTAATGAGTGTATCTACATTGGTGAGAATAATGAAAATTAAAATAAATAATATACATCAATGTAAATAAAAAAACAATGTACCATATCAAGAAGTGACTTGTGAATTATACACATTATTTCAAAACCAAATCTCAAGCCTTCTTTCAACAACCCTCCTGCTGGCGTACTTCCATACTTTGTTTCCTGCAATTTTTATACCCCATAATAAATCATATATTTAATATAAAAGTTTTTTTGTTTTGTTTTGTTTTTGTTTTGTTTTGTTTTTTAATTATAAACTCAGAGAATTAAAACAACATAGATATTAACAAATTGCACAATTAATTTTTGATATGCCAACATATACTCACAACTGTTATTTAACCCAATGTCAATCAATTCTTCCGATGACTCTTCTTTGTATGTTAGCACCTATTTGAAGACATTCAAGGATGGTTGTTGTAAAACAACTTAAAATATACAAAAATGAAACCTTGAGTTGTTATAAGGAAATATTAACAATTACTCACAAACTTTGAAATCAACCCTTTTCTTCCTTGTTGTCCTGTTTTATGTGCTGAATGAGTTCCATCTTGTTTTCTTTTCTACAAGAAAATACTTGAAAATTAATATTTAATGCTAAATTATTTTTTTATATGTACAAATTCAATCATGATTACATACATTTGAAGCATGTTATTGTTGAGATGGCTCCTCTTGTGATGCAATTATGTCCATTTCTTTGACCATCTCCTTATACACTTTTTTTGGACATTCCTACTAGCATGTTTCGTATATCAATGCGTTGATCATCTGAGATTTTCATAATATCCCTAAAACAAGTAATAAACGATCTTTATAATGATATATGAAATTAAATATAACAAAATCGATATTGATAAATTAATGGTTTGTAGTAATATATACATATAATTATAGAAAATAATTTTATTCAATTAGGAATATTACCTTTTGAATGATTCTTTTTTGTTGTTGTATGTTTTTGCTATTGCAAGTCTGACATGTTTTATTGACCATTGCTCTGGAAATGCTTTCTGTAGTTTAGATATGATTTCGTTCTTAGAACCATTTCATTAATTTTTTTATTGTAAGTGGAAAGTACGTCTATACTTTCGTTCCAATAGATACCTCATAGTTTTGTAAAATCCCCCCCCCCCCCCTTTAATTAACTTTCATCACCACTCTAGATGAGCTAAGAACCAATTCATCATCATTTACATGTTCCATAGTTTTTATTTTCTTAGAACGACATTGATATTTTCCTTCATTGTTGCTCCATGTAGAAAATCAAACAAATATGAATTAATAGATTATTTGAAACATATTATCTATTATTCTTAAAAATAAAATAAAAAAATCATATTGAATAATATTTTTTCTTCACTCTACAATTTTTGTATTAGGATTTTACGCTCTTCTACACTTAGATTAGAAATAATCTTATCGACCTTGTTCATTTTGTGGCTTTGTATGACACACACAAACTAATATATATTAGTTAAACTCACAAATAGTTCAAACATATTAATTTTGTAAAGAATTTACAAAGAACTTGCCTTCTATGATTTTTTTGATGTCCTGTCATCATGTCAATCAATATATTTGTTACTTAAGACCTTATGAGACATTTTTTTTATTATCAATATACACCCCATACCATTCAATACATAAGCCATTATATATATTTTACCTATGTTTGTAGGAAACGTGGGTTCGGGGATGGGGATGGGGACGAGTACGCCATATATATATATATATATATATATATACCCAAAGAACCCACACACCCTGTTTCAAAAAATGACGTACTCATCCCCATCCCCATCCCTGAACCCACGTTTCCTACAATATATATATATATATATATATATATATATATAATATTATATTTTATAAATTATAATATATATGAATTTGTATATTTTTCAACTTTAAACAAGAAAACTAAAATATTTATAATTGCAACTTTAAAGATTTAAGCATGCACATCATTGAACATTGAACATTCACATTGAAATTTCAAAATTTCTAGTATGATATCAAGTAAAAATTGGAGCTCACATATTAATAAGAATCATGATATATGTCCATTGTCATACTACATTCAAAATTTTCCTTAAGTCATCTCCAAACATGAACTAGGAAATTTTAAAATACTAAAATAAAAATAGCTAATAGTGAACAATGACTTCCTCAAGCCATGTCATCAGCATCACTCAGATATTTAGTTAGCATGCTCTCCAGGTAGGAATCACTCTCATCTTGAAGTTCCTGCTCATCCATAGCAACTGGAGGTAGCTCAACAAGGCCATATGGTTGTATCTCCTCACCCACACACATATAATCATCTGTGTATTGGTCCCATCTCTTGAAAGGACCCTCCTTGTACCCAAGGTCTTTTTGAGATATGAGACGAAGTGTGCTATGAATATACATTAATTTCTTTCCCTTCTTTAAGACCAACCTATTTCTCTCTACTGAATGGATAAAGGCATAAGTACTCCAATTCCTTTAGCAATATGAAGAACTAGATACCTAGAATATTAGGGGAAACCCATTAAATTAATTAAAAATTTAAAAATAAAAACTAAAATGAACACCAAAGAACCTGATTTTGGGGTTCCAAGTACCCATCATTAGGGTTCTCCATACCCGTCAAGACAAAAGAACCAATTTTTTTTAATGGAGAACTCGTTTCTTCATAGAAGAACCCGATTCTTATGGGTTCTTCTCAGAAGCACCCGTACTCGAATCTGGTACTTGGGGATGAGAACCCGAGATGGGTTCGAGAACCCCACCCCCGGGTTCACAAACATATGCAACATAGTATTTTACAAATAAATCAAATAATTTTGAGCCAAAAAAAGCTCTGGTAACTGGTGCGTTTATCTGAATAAATTCACCAGTGAATTTATAATATTAAACGCACCAAACTTTTAATTGTTCAACACTGTCATGGAAAATTAGTTTTTAAAAATAATTTTAAATTAGGACGTGTAATTTATAAGGCTAAATGCATTGCACTGATTTAACAATGCTATTAGGAACATGCACGCTGGTGTGTTATATTACACCCAAAGCAACGATGAATAGATTGGACAAAATCGAAAGTGTTATAATATACCAATGCGTTGAAGTGTTCAGGTAGCCCCATTGCGTTATGTTACATAGGGCACACCGCGAAACATATAGCCGTTTCTTAAAAATTGGAGAGGGCTAAAGGTGCGATTTATAAGGCTCAATGCACTGCAATGACTTAGCTGTGCTATTAGGAACATACACGTCAGTGCGTTATATTACATTGGGAGCAACGATGGACAAAATAGACAAAATCAAAATTGTTATAATTTACCAGTGCATTGTATTACTCAGGTAGCACCGATGTATTATGTTACATATGACACACCGCGCAACATATAACCGTTTAAAAAAATGGAGAGGGCTGACAATGCTTGGATTTAGTTCAATAAGTGATTCCCCTACTTTATTTGTCAAACACCCTATATATATGTGTACACAAACCCATTAAATCTAAAATTCCTAAATTGAAAAACTGTAATTGTGAAGTGGTAGAGAAATTTAAACCCTAATGTGAAATTTTGCAGGAAGAAGCAAGGGTTTAAGGTAAGTATATATATATATATATATATATATATATATATATATATCTATTTTTTTTTTTTTTTTCTAAATTTATTTAATTTAAATAGGAAAAGAGATCATAATTTTTTTTACGAGTAGAATCTATAGTAATTTTTTTATTATACATGGTTTTTAATATATATATGTTTTTTTTTTGAATTGTGAATAAATATAACAAAAATTGTAAAATATTTAACAATAAAATTTAAGATTCTTACTATCCAGGGTTTTGAGTGAATTAGCATACCTTTCGACTTTTGATCTTTCGGCGAATCCAAAATATGTCACATCTCTGATCTAATGTTATTTTGCAAATGATCCCTCTTTTAATCAACTCCTAATAGAAATTGTAATTTTTTTTATTAGTAAACTAAACAATAAAATTTAAAACGTGCTATTCAGGTTTTTGAGTGAATCACCATAACTTTTTGCTTCCGATCTTTTGAATGGTTCTGCTGCTCCAAAGTATTATGCTGCGACTGCATAGTTCTCCTAGTATATCTCTCTTGTAAATCACTCCCTTGAAATTTTAGGTAGAATAATGAAATGGTGAATAAGTTTTTAATATTTAAAAGGCTTTATGAAATTAGATTTCTAAAAATCAATTATCGATTGTTTTTGAATTTTAAGAAAAGAAAAGAAAAATCGCATTTTTTATTATTTAATTTCTTCTCACATCGGTGTGTTCGATAGTCAAGCGCACCGATGTGTTTATATAAAAAACGCACTGACATTTCTGAGGCACCATATTTTTTAATGCACCGACATGATTTTTTTTTTCATTTTCGAAATCCAAAAATAGTGCAATTATTTTTTTAATGCAATAGTGCGGTCTAAATTTAAAAGTGCATCGAGACGGTAGAATTCATTTTTATTTTCTAAATTTGGGAAACATTTGAGTACCAATGTTGTTTTTTATTTAAACATATTGGTGCGTTGTTATGTGAAAGAGCATTGATATGATAACTTATTCTTTATTCTTTCAGAATGTCGGAAACTATTGCAGGTATTGTTTAAATGCCCTAGTTCTCTTATTATTTAAACAGACCGGTGCGGTTTATTCTGATTAGCACACTGGTGGGGTTTAAAAGCTATCTAAAGTTTTATTTTCACACAAAATGGCATATTAATCTCAAATTAGCCTTTAGGATGCGTCAACATGAGTTACAATAGTTCATAGTATAGATTTTCCACTTAAAGTCGCCTTGTTCTTGAAAAATGGTTTCAAAACTATATTAAAATTCAGATTGTGGTTATATGGTTCTTGAGATTAATTTTAGATATTCACACAAAATTTTATTTCTGTTTTTTCTCAAATACAAGGAAAAAATCTCAATAATGTCAAATGGCCAATTTTTCAAATTTAAGTTCATTCCATATTGCCAATCAAAGTTCTTCATTGAGTTCTCCTTTTCCATCTCGAGTAAGTTCAAATTTTATTTATATTTCAATTATCTAATAGATTTTTTTAATCCATGTCAATTTGAATAAAAATGTATGTAAATTATTTGTAGGATCCAGATTCAGAATCAAGTTTAGATGCAGAAAATATTACTCCATATTATTTTCAAGAACGTCAGAAGCACTTATCAAGAGCAACATATCGCAAGCAGTGATCGATGAAAATAGACAAACTCTTCACCCTACCAATTGGAACATGGCATCTTCTAGCCGCAATCCTGGATCAACAATGGTAATAATTGTTTGGTATATTGAAATTTCAGCAAATCAATTGCATTGCCGTGCTTACTGATAATGACGTTCAATATTTTTTGAAACTTGGATTCTAGTGATGGTGATCAACCTACCTACCATCTTTCGCTACACTCCACTACAACATCAACTTGAGAGAAGACTGCATTAAAAGCAAGAATCAAAGAGTACGCATACAAAGAATGGTTGAATCAACCTCTTATTCAATTCCCATTATGTCCAGATTCACTAGTTAGGAATGAATACAACAATAGTAGTTCTTCATCAAAACTTGGCAATGGAGGCAATCAAGTGGAGGTTGGTTTGGATGATTACTTAATATGGGATATGAATTCCATAGAGGAAATGTTGTTAGATGCATTCCAGAAGGATGAGCTAGGGGATGATGCTCATATCATTGATACCTTATTTGAAAGCCTGAAATCTGCTTCCAAAACCCCTCTCTTTGGACCTGGTGTCAAGTCAAAGTCTACATAGCTGGGGACAATGATGTTGTTGTACAACATGAAAGAAAAGTTTTGCATGTCAAATGCATGTTTCTTGGCAATATTGAGGTAATTGGATTGCATGAATGATCAAGTTCCTTATATTTTGTCACACAATCAAATTTAAAAGTGATTGATTTTATGAAAGTTAAATATTGACATTGTACAATTATATTCCCCACCAACTATAGGATATTAAAAGATAAGATTCTTCCAAGTGATAATTTTTTGCCAGGTAGTTGCGAAGAGGCAAAGAAATTGTCGAAAAGGTTGGGCGTGTTGGGAAAAATACTAAGGGGGGGGGGGGGGGGTGAATCAGTAGTTAAAAAAATAATTTTATTTTCTGAAATATGTATGTGTCTTTACTGAACCCAACTCGCATATGTATGAGACTGTTGTAAAAGAAAGTAGCATATGCTTAGTAAACTTGTAAAACAACTAATTCTTTATGTGTTAAACTTAAACCAGAATATTAGAGATTTATTAGGCATTTGATAAGCAGTAAGCAGGTGCAGTAAGAACATAATAAAGTATCACACATAAGCAACACACATGAACACCAAGATTTAAGGTGGAAACCCAATGTGGGAGAAAACCATCGCTGCTATCGTCTCAGTATTCAAATTTATTAATATCAAAAAATTCTTACATTCTTGTATTGGTGCAGACTCATGCCAATACACAGGTGGTGGGCTCCAGTATTGTAGCAATAATGCTACAACTCCTGGGGCTCCCTATCTCTAATTTTATCAACCCGGTAGTTCGTACAAACTTGGAAGCGACGGTGCTGTATGCACAAGTACTAGCTCTTGTCGCAGCTGTCACTTGGTCAGCTGGCACAAGTCCGCTAGGGCTCAAGCCAACTTCTATATGCTCTCAGAAGAAGCTTTCTAAATGATGGACGAAGGCTATCTCAAGGGAAATTGATCTACTTTGCAACAATGAACTGAAAGCCAACCAAAACATGGAAACCCTAGTAAACCCTAATCTGACTAGTTTAACCTCTATGATGCAATGGTGAAAGTGCAAATGTCTAAAAAGGATGCCATTACTTCTAGTGATGTGAAATGCATGAACTCAAACTACTTCCATTGAAAAGAACATTGTTTTTGTATTTTTGCTTAAGTGGATGGAGTGATTATGAATTTGTCTCTTATTAGGGTTTGGCTGTGCAGAGGTGGTGCGAAGGGAGAGAAGGCTTGGGAAAGGTCAGGATGGCTAGGAGAGGTCCCAGAGGGTCCTTAGCATCAGTCTATAGCAGTCTACAATGTTTGGATGCTCGGCAACCAAGTTTGCAGGCTCCTACAGGATGTCTGCAGGGGATCCTACAGGAAACTCAGGGATTCTACAGGAAGTCTGCTAACTTCTACAGGATATGCTGTAAGTGGAAGTTTTGGGTGATGGTGAAGGGATGGAATGGTATGGGTGGATAGGTAAGGTGGAGATGGAGCTGGTGATGGCTCAGGGATAGAGAAATAGGATGGAGAAAGAGTGCACAAAGTTGGTTGGTGGATGGAAGGCTAGAACAACGAAAGGTCAAGAAAATGAAGCTACGTGGGCAATGGAAGAGTTGGAAGGTAAACGAGCTGAACAGAGGTCAAGGATGTGGCTTTAGGCGTGGTCAAGACGAAGAAGAAGGAAATGGAATGATGTGGAGCAGTGTAAATAAAACAAATTGCTTATGACTGTCACCAAAAACGAGAATTCATTAACCTATGCTGCCTGTGCTATGAACTCAATGAACAACAATGTAAATCGTGAAGAGAAGTTGTGCATGAAGTTGTGATGAAGGAGTATGGTTCAAGATTGAAGTGCATGGAAAGATCTATAATGAAAACGACTGTGTTGCAGCTTGCATAAAGGTAAAAGACTGCGTTTTTTGGTGGTTGGTATAGACTGCACTCCAATCTCTAAACAGAGATGGCAGTGAAGGCAATCTCAACCTTTTTTGGGAGCTCCAATGAATTACAACTCTCCTAATCTAATCTAAGCAACTGAAAGTGATTTAACCATAAGCTAATCCTACACAATCTCATTAAAGAAATCGAATCAGCAAACTGTGCTCTTGAAATGCATGTCAAAACAAGGAAACAAAGTGCTGGAAAGAAAGGCAAATAACACTACAAGAAGAGGAGGTCTATTGCTCTGAGGTTGGACCCTAACCTGAGAGCTATAGCTCCCTTAATAACTCAGAATTAGATCCAAATCTGCCTGCCTTTATTAAATCATCAATAGTCTAACATCATGCCAAAATTGGCTTACAAAGAACAAAAACAGAGTTACAACATGCCTAACCAAATTGACTAACTAGCTAACCCAAAAATGACTAACTGAAATGAGGTCTTAAGCCCTCTTATTTATACAATTTGAGGACCCAACAGTCCTCCTAAAATTTAGGGACTTGGCTGCCCAAGACTTGTAGTTAACAGCAGTCCAACTTGACTTGCTTGGCTGCCCTTGAGTTGATTGATTCGGTGGCCCTTGAACTCCGAGCTGATGGTGGAGAATTCGAGGTAAGGGCCCATAAATGAAGGGGACACCTTCCTACAAATCCTCTAGCTTGTTCTCCCACGAATTTGGCTGCCAAGTGCTCATTAAGACCTTCAATTTTGTCTCCAAGTTGACCAAAAAGGCTACACAAAGCACCCATTAGACTTGTTGGCATAATGACTAACCAAATTCACTCTATTAACATAAATATAATAAAAAACATGCAATAAACTAATGAGAATGGTGGATTAAGTCAAATTAGGAGGTTGAATGAGCCCAAATAATTGTCCATTTTTGGGGCTCATCATCACCCCCCTACTAAAAGTGTTGCTCATCCTCTGAGCAACCAATCTCTCTCCTCATCTTTGATGGCCCTGGTGGCCTCCTTGTCATGCCAAGCTTCTGAAGTGATGTCCTCTTTTCTGTCATGAAACCATGCTTCTTTGCTTCTTCCCACTGCATGTTCCTTTTCCTAGTGAATTCTCAGCCTTGGTATGATTGTGCAAGTATATTCAATCTGATGGCGGCAATGGTGGTGAAAGGATATGAAACCAATGGAGGATGGAAGAAAAGAGTGGTTGCACGCCTCCTCAACAGACTTCAAGCTTCCAATCCCTCTCCATAATTGATTTTGGCCTACCCAAAGGCTTTAACAGGATGTTTCTGTTAAAAATACAAAACTTCCTGTAGAAAGTCCTGTAGCTTCCTGTAGAACTATCTCAGCTTCCTGTAGAACTGTCTTTGAGTCCATCATCTTGATTTGCTCTCTTTAGGTGAAGGCTTTTAGCTTCCTCATTCATAGATGATGGATCTCTTTGAAGGAGACTCTTTCTTTTGTTTAGCTTGTGTGTCCTCAATGACAATTTGCTTCTTTGACTGTGGTTTGGGGTCTGCCAATTCTTATCTGCATGCCCTTTCTTGCCTTAAAAAATAGTGGAAGCTCCCTCTTTTACTTCTCCTTCGGCTTGGGAGAGGTACTTAGGGCGGCCAGCACAGCTGCTGCCTCCCTAGCTAGGATGTCCGCCTTCTTCTCCTTGGGTTTCGCCTTTTTAAGGCTTCCTGTAGAAGACCCTGTTTTGGCCAATTTCGGGCTTCCTGTAGAAGCCCCTGTTTTGGTAGTTTTCGGGCTTCCTGTAGAAGACCCTTTTACTGTTTTCGGGCTTCCTGTAGAAGCCTGTTTCTGCTTTCCTGTAGACACGGGTGTCACCACCTTTGCTTGCTTTGCTGCATGGGTTTTGCTTTTTGGTTTGGTTGCAGGTGCTAATGAGGTACTTGGGCTGATGTGGACCACCTCAGCTTTGTCCGTTCTGCTCTTCAACCTCTTTTCTCTTGCTGACAAGATGGGTGTGTCACCTTCTTCTTTGTCATCCTTTTTCTCATGCTTCCTCTTTTGTTCTTTCTTCTGCACTGTGGTCGGGGTCTTCTGGCCTGTTTCTTTCTTTCCCTCGGCCACTGCTTCTTTTTCCTCACTGCTGGAGGAAGTGTAAGTTCACATGACAACCATGGATAATGCAGAATCATGAATCCCCCTGGCATGGTAAGAGTGCTCCCTTTTTCTTATTCTTTTTTCAGAAACAGAAGTGTTGTTTATAGTTTCCCCCTGGACTCAAGGAAGAATTCCTCAGCTGTTTGATATCAATGAACAAAAATTCCCTCGTTTCAAGACTTTTGCTGCCCAAATACTCGATTGTCAAAAGGGAATTAGGCTCCCACAGACAAAGTGTAGAGCTTAATTTTCATCCCCAGCATGCATACAACCACATAAATTTCACATCCTTCATGCACATGTTTGTCCTCACAGTGCTTTAACTTTTGTACAGGAGAAATTTGTTAATAGGACCTGTGGAGGGGAATGTGATGCATAACCAACTGAAACACAGGAAAACTACCATTCTTGACCCACAGACAAATTTCTTTCATACTTTCTTATTAAAAAATAGTTTTAATTCACCACCTTTCAGATGTATCATGCATGGAAGAGTGTTTTTTCAAGCCTACCACTTTCGGGATTCCCAATTTGTCGAAGAAAAATCCAAGCTTTTCTGCTCTAGAAGGCTCTGCTTTACTTTCCTGTAGAACGTCTTCCTATAGAAACGCCTGTGGAGTGCGACAGGCGGGAATTGTTTAAGGAACTGTAGAGATCTCGAGAAAAAAAGGCAGAAATCTTGTAGAGCACCATCGGTTAACTGATTTGGAAATGGTTTCAGTTGACTGCAGTTGAATGGTGAGAGTTTCAGCTGAGCGTTGATTAATTGTTGCGTGATTTGTGGTGAAGGAGTGCAGTGGCCAAGCGTACGTGGCCACATGCAGACGGCAGTGCTGTGAAGCTGCATGTCCTCTTCCCGTTAATCAACTGCACTGGAGTTAAACTCTCTATCACTGTTTTTTCTTTTAATTTTTTTTAATTTTTACGTGAGTCCATTGTCCACGTGCACTGCGTGACTGCCGGCTGAGTTCTAAAGAAGACAATCAGTTGAGCCTTGCTAATCCGTGGCTTAATTCCACCATTCCATCAATTCATGCAGTTTCCAAATTAAATCTATGCAATAGAAGAATGAGATCAGTCACATACCTCGAAGTTGAATGGCTGCCGTGAAGCTTTTTGCTGCTGCATGCTCTGATTCTGCTGCTGCATGCTTGGATCCTTTGATTGCATGAGGCTTGGCTGATGATTTTGATTGCTTTTCCTTGTGCAGGTGTCCTCTGGTCGGATCTGAGCTGCATGCAATTGTTTTCACGTTCAGATCTGCACCTTCAAGCTGCTGCTGCTGCATGGTCACAAAATCAGAACTTGTTTCCGCCATTGCTCTCAAACGGTAGCCCGGATTGAGCTGAAACTCGGTGAGAATGTTCCTCTCATCATTATGCATCTCCCATAGCAAAATCGTGATCAATGGATGCACGGATTTCGAGAAAAATGGAAAATGGCTGAAGATTTCAGAGCTTGATTTCTCAGAAACCGTGCATCAGAATCGACTGAAACTGCTTGGGTAGGTTACTATCACCCATGTGCATCTCCCCATGAAACAGGTTTTGAAACAGATGCACGGATATGGAGAAAATGCAAAAATGACTGATGGTGATGGAGGCTGATTTCTTGGAAACCGTGCGCCGGAATTGGCTGAAACTGCTCAGGCATGTTTTCATCAACCTTGTACAATTCCCCATAAAACGGTTTGTCAAATGGATGCATGGTTTTCAAGTTATGGCAAAAACAAATTTTGCTCTATGGGTTTTTGCTTCAAGGCACTTTGCATGTGTTTGCATGGTATGACAAAATGAATTTTGGCTGTGATGCAGGTATGGAGATGATGGAGGAGGAGTTGGAAGATTGCATGAGGGCTTCTGAACCCTTGAGGAAGCTACCATGCTTGCCAAACCACTTTTTGGAATGCATGCCTAGTTTCCCACAATTTCTACAGGAAGTTCCTGTAGAAGCACAATGAGAAGCACAAGGAGGTGAAAAAAATGATGGATAAAGGCACGGGATGGACACACAAGTGCTTGTAGGCCTGATCAATAGATTCCCACCATCAGATTCACTTTTGAAATTGGATTTGGCTCGTCCAAAGGTTCTACAGGATGTTTCCTGTAGAAATACAGAGCTTCCTGTAGAAGGCACAAGAAAAATTCCTTTAGCCTTGATTTGAGTGCTCCTCCTGTCATGAAACGTCCTTCTTGCAACCTGCAATGTCATTGCTGCAACATGAAATTATTCAATGGAGATTAGCTTTATTTTTCTTTTTCTTTTTTTCTCTTTTTTTTTTTGAAAAACAACTAGGGCGCCTCATGGAGGTTTTCACCCTAATTGCCTGCCCTGGGCGCCTCCAAGGGAGGTTTTCACCCAGAGATCTTATTCTCTTTTCTCTTTTTTTTTTTTCCAACCCATTGACCGCCTCATGGAGGTTTTCAATCAATGAGCCAATCTAAGGCGCCTCCGAGGAGGTTTTCACCTTAGATTTTTATTTTTTTCCTTATTTTCATTTTTCTCTTTTTTCATTTTTTTTTTTTTTTTTTTTTCTTTTTTCTCTACCCTAACCTACTTGAAAAACAAAATCATTTTCAAGTATAAGAATACTTCCAATGGAGCCATGTGCACATCGATATTAGAGAAAAAATGATGTGAAGGCTCGAAATGCATGCTTTGATAGGTATCCGGATCTCAGGGACCAAATGATCTGACCTTGAAGGGATCAAACATAGCTGAGGAAAAGAGTACTGCTGCAACTTAGTGACCTTCTGAAACCATATCTCAATATAGCTTTGATATCCTTGGTCGTCTTGCTGATTTGGATCATTCTTCATGACCTTCTGATCTTCCTCTTTTTGTTGATCTTTCTCTTGAATACATGGAAGATTTGATGGTAACCATGAGGAAGCTTTCTCGATCTCTGATTCTGATCTCTTCTCTTCATCAAGTGCAGCCCATGGTTCTTTGATCTCCTCTTTTGAATCTTCTTTTGGTGGAGGTGATCCTTCAATGCTTTCAATATGATCTCTCTTTTTCAATGCTTTTCCTGAGCTATGGTGAAGATCATTGAGCTCAAGAGGAGTCATTTGGATATGTTGTGCCTCAGTATTTCAATCGGGTTGAGCTACTCCATTGTATGGCTTTTGAAATGGTACGGGTAGTTGAGTGGAGGTGTGAAATTGAGATGGAGATGGATGGCACTGTGGTTGGGTAGGCATTTGGGGTTGCCTTGGTGGAGGAGGAGGCGATGGTTGTGGATGAGCAGGTGGTGGAGGAAAATAAGCGGGAGGAGTGTTGTATTGGGGCCTCCACTCTTGATAAGGTGCATTCCACTGAGGCTGTGGCTGAGCATAAGAGTGAAACGAATGAGCAGCTGGTTGGGCATAATATGGATCTGTGAAGGAATAAGGAGGAGGTGTGAACCAGGAAGGATGAGCAGGGGGACCCCAAGAAGGCATGAAGGTGGCATGGTAAGGGTCATAATAGGTCTCGAGTGTCCCTTGTAGTTCCTGCTGGTAGGGTACGGGTCCATGTGGCCTCCTTTGGTTCATATAACAGAGTGATTCAGTGGCTCCCTTGGCTCTTTGATATGTAGCTTTGATTCTGGGCAAGGAAGGGCACTGATCTGTAGGATGGTATTCTTCACAGATGAAACACACTTCTAGAGGGTGCATTGGAAATTCGTTCCTAGGATGCTTTCTAGTGCACCTAGGACAAAAAATGGCCAAAGCCCTCTTGGCTTCTTCTTGCTTCTTTTGGATCCGCAAGGTATCCAATTACATGGCAAGAAACTGCCTCATATCACTCTTGAAATCTTCGATCTGATTTGCAAATTCATCTTTGGACAAGGGACTGCTCCCAACATTTCTGCTTGTAGCCATTTGCTTCAGAGGAATGTTTCTTCTTCTTCTCCCCTAGAGGTTCTTCAGATATGTCTTGATGTCCACCCAGGGGTTCTTTCATCACAGCCATCGAAGAAGAACGTTGGCTGTGTGAAGCAGTGGGGGTGTTGTGCAATCATTTTTCTAACTTATCTCTACTCCTACAAAGCATGAAATGAAATCTTTTTGGTTGATTTTTTTGTTTTTTCTACTTCTACCTGCAAAACTAAAATAGATTGAACTGCAACTAACTATCTTGCTGAAATGAAAATGCGGAATTGAAATGAAAGCAGGAAAGGACTAATCTATTTTGCTCAAATGAAATTGCAGGAATGAAATGCTAGGCTATGCTTGTGAAATTGAAATGCTAATCTACGCTTGCAGAAATGAAATTGCGGAATTGAAATGCTAATCTATGAAAGCAGGAAATGCTAATCTATGAAAGCAGGAAATGTCTATGCTACTTTTGCAGAATGGAAATGAAATAAACTACTTAGCAGAAAGTTGTAGTAGAAAATAGAAGAATAGCAACAATCACCAATACTCTGTCGCTTCCCCGGCAACGACGCCAAAAAGGTGGTGGGCTCCAGTATTGTAGCAATAATGCTACAACTCCTGGGGCTCCCTATCTCTAATTTTATCAACCCGGTAGTTCGTACAAACTTGGAAGCGACGGTGCTGTATGCACAAGTACTAGCTCTTGTCGCAGCTGTCACTTGGTCAACTGGCACAAGTCCGCTAGGGCTCAAGCCAACTTCTATATGCTCTCAGAAGAAGCTTTCTAAATGATGGACGAAGGCTATCTCAAGGGAAATTGATCTACTTTGCAACAATGAACTGAAAGCCAACCAAAACATGGAAACCCTAGTAAACCCTAATCTGACTAGTTTAACCTCTATGATGCAATGGTGAAAGTGCAAATGTCTAAAAAGGATGCCATTACTTCTAGTGATGTGAAATGCATGAACTCAAACTACTTCCATTGAAAAGAACATTGTTTTTGTATTTTTTCTTAAGTGGATGGAGTGATTATGAATTTGTCTCTTATTAGGGTTTGGCTGTGCAGAGGTGGTGCGAAGGGAGAGAAGGCTTGGGAAAGGTCAGGATGGCTAGTAGAGGTCCCAGAGGGTCCTTAGCATCAGTCTATAGCAGTCTACAACGTTTGGATGCTCGACAACCAAGTTTGCAGGCTCCTACAGGATGTCTGCAGGAGATCCTACAGGAAACTCAGGGATTCTACAGGAAGTCTGCTAACTTCTACAGGATATGCTGTAAGTGGAAGTTTTGGGTGATGGTGAAGGGATGGAATGGTATGGGTGGATAGGTAAGGTGGATATGGAGCTGGTGATGGCTCAGGGATAGAGAAATAGGATGGAGAAAGAGTGCACAAAGTTGGTTGGTGGATGGAAGGCTAGAACAACGAAAGGTCAAGAAAATGAAGCTACGTGGGCAATGGAAGAGTTGGAAGGTAAACGAGCTGAACAGAGGTCAAGGATGTGGCTTTAGGCATGGTCAAGACGAAGAAGAAGGAAATGGAATGATGTGGAGCAGTGTAAATAAAACAAATTGCTTATGACTGTCACCAAAAACGAGAATTCATTAACCTATGCTGCCTGTGCTATGAACTCAATGAACAGCAATGTAAATCGTGAAGAGAAGTTGTGCATGAAGTTGTGATGAAGGAGTATGGTTCAAGATTGAAGTGCATGGAAAGATCTATAATGAAAACGACTGTGTTGCAGCTTGCATAAAGGTAAAAGACTGCGTTTTTTGGTGGTTGGTATAGACTGCACTCCAATCTCTAAACAGAGATGGCAGTGAAGGCAATCTCAACCTTTTTTGGGAGCTCCAATGAATTACAACTCTCCTAATCTAATCTAAGCAACTGAAAGTGATTTAACCATAAGCTAATCCTACACAATCTCATTAAAGAAATCGAATCAACAAACTGTGCTCTTGAAATGCATGTCAAAACAAGGAAACAAAGTGCTGGAAAGAAAGGCAAATAACACTACAAGAAGAGGAGGTCTATTGCTCTGAGGTTGGGCCCTAACCTGAGAGCTATAGCTCTCTTAATAACTCAGAATTAGATCCAAATCTGCCTGCCTTTATTAAATCATCAATAGTCTAACATCATGCCAAAATTGGCTTACAAAGAACAAAAACAGAGTTACAACATGCCTAACCAAATTGACTAACTAGATAACCCAAAAATGACTAACTGAAATGAGGTCTTAAGCCCTCTTATTTATACAATTTGAGGACCCAACAGTCCTCCTAAAATTTAGGGACTTGGCTGCCCAAGACTTGTAGTTAACAGCAGTCCAACTTGACTTGCTTGGCTGCCCTTGAGCTGATTGATTCGGTGGCCCTTGAACTCCGAGCTGATGGTGGAGAATTCGAGGTAAGGGCCCATAAATGAAGGGGACACCTTCCTACAAATCCTCTAGCTTGTTCTCCCACGAATTTGGCTGCCAAGTGCTCATTAAGACCTTCAATTTTGTCTCCAAGTTGACCAAAAAGGCTACACAAAGCACCCATTAGACTTGTTGGCATAATGACTAACCAAATTCACTCTATTAACATAAATATAATCAAAAACATGCAATAAACTAATGAGAATGGTGGATTAAGTCAAATTAGGAGGTTGAATGAGCCCAAATAATTGTCCATTTTTGGGGCTCATCAACAGGCACCCACCTGCTAAAGGCTACATCCTTCACTATTTCTCTAGCTCTTATTGGAAGGTAGCTTCAACCCCCTTATATGATTACGAGCTACTACTGGCAGGAAACTTCGATTTCCTCACTCAAGGCTCAAACCCCCTGATCTATTTACCACCTACTACTAGCAGGAAGCTTCTACTTCCTCAATGAAGGCTCCAACCCTCAGCAACATCCATGGACCACGTTTCATAAATTTTCACACTGGATCCACCTGCTTTAATACATCACAACTTGTAGATCAACTAAAGAAAACACCAACTTAATTCAAACAGAACAGTGAGATCAATATAACCAGAACACATAACTGAACTCATAATACTGAATCAAAACATAGAATCAACTGCAACCCTGATCATTCATATGCCAACATGTATACACTACTTCACTTAAGTCAACCTGCATGTACATGCGCTTTTCTGTAGAGCAACCTATGTACAGATCTCAATATACTAAAAACTTGTAATTCTGAATTAGACACAGAGTTGACCAAAGTTATTATGAAATATTTTGTTAGCTTACAAAACCCTCATACAGTTAGCAACATCAATAATCTTTTAACCCAATCAACATGTAACCAAATTCAATTTCATCATTCAATTAGTTCTTCTTCAAACATTATCACTCAATTCAGATCAACATGAGGACATCATTGACAAACAACAGAGATACAACAACACTGATAAGGTTGATTAGTCATTTATTAACATAAATCCTTCCTTTATATACGCGACTTTGAAGAAATGAACCCATGTGTATACGCAACTTAACCGTGACCAACCTGCGTACAGATCTGCAAATTTTGACCTAAAAATGTGCATCTCTTCAGAACTTCAGAAAGACCCAGATCATAATATTCAGAGATAAAAACATGCGTCAATACTTAGATCTAGTCAATTCATGAGAATGTCATATAATGGAAAGACATTTCAGGTCTCATGATCCTGATCCATCATTGTATTCATCGGTGCATAATTATTTCAGGTCTATGTGTCAACTATGGCCCTTACAATGTAAATAAACTTTAGATTGAAGTATTCATAAAAACCCATTTCACATGCACACTTAGCACTTTTATCTTCACCTCCTTATATAGTTAGAGCCTTAGCCAATACCATGGGTCAAAACTACACTAGTGCTAGTGGTAATACCATGTGGGCTAATACCATGTGAAGGACCCTTGGTATTCTTAAATTAGTGCTTTGGCGTGTACGCGACTTTGATTCTTTGTACCTGCGTGTATACGCGACTTGATCTTGATGAACACGCGTATAGATCTTCAAATATTCACCTTTATCAAACTTCTGATTCTGATTTGTAAACCTTTGTCCCATCATTCTGTTATTCTCTTCCATCACTCTGTCACCTATGAACTAATTTGTGGATTCATCTAGGTACCATATACCTGTTCTATTACAAGTGAGTTTCCATTAAGGAAAACACATGCATCATAATGCCAACAATCTCCCCCTTTGGACTTGATGGCAACCATGTTGGCGTTGATCACCTCAACCTGTAGAAGCATGTTAGATACATCAAATAACTGTTATTCAAACGCAAAGATAATCTCCCCATTTGACATCAAGGATATAGGGCGGACCAAAGCACCCCCTTTGGATTTGATTTGCACTATATTGTCCATGCTGCCCCTGAGCACATGCTGAATCTTCAAAAATATTTTCAAATAAAGAACATGAATCTATAACTCAAATGAATATGGCCTTCCTATCACCAAGGACTCATACTTACATAAATCACCCAACCAAGTGGGGATACATATTTGACTCAACGACCCAACCAAGTGGGGTTACATTTTTGACACTACTACTCAACCAAGTGGGATTAAATATTTGACATGACCTCAAAAGTCCATATATGACTGAATATGACAATTATTACATCATATGTCTCCACATGACCTTTACATCAAATGACATATATGAAATTAATAACTAAGACCAAAATATCTTAATAGTAGCATAATTTAGTAATAATAATGCCAACAATGCATTATATTATGCAAGGCTAATGCTCCCCTGAAACTATGCTACCTTTTAATTGTCAACAACTCATTCATCAAAGCATCTTCATCAACCAGATAAATATCAATGAGAAAAACATAACTCAATACTATATCAACAAACTTTTCCCATCAACACCAGACCAAGAAAAATCAAATCATAGCTGTTAGTAGCATGTTAGAAGCTAATATTGAATTTGACCCGCTATTTTTCTATCAGAGAAAAACATACATGTCCGTCTGCAAATAAAATCGTGTATATACGTGACTATACTTCATGAAACTCGCATACAGAAAGATACCTTCTGAATTTTCACCTGTAGGCCAAGCATATTAGTTTAACAACAAAATGAGGCAGAGACAACTCCCAGTTTTTGTTTGAGATATTCAAATGCTTCTTTGGGAAGAGGTTTAGTAAATATATCAACAACTTGTTCTTTGGAGGGAACATACTCCAAGTTAACCTCTTGCTCAAGCACTTGTTCTCGTAGAAAGTGATACTTAATTGGAATATGCTTGGTCTTGGAGCACATAACAAGATTTTTCAAAATACTAATGACACTTGTATTATCACGTAGGATGGAGATGGGTGGAGAACATTTGATTCGTATATCTTGTAATGTTGGCATCA
Organism: Pinus tabuliformis; assembly: GCA_031772625.1. Taxonomy (NCBI): domain Eukaryota; kingdom Viridiplantae; phylum Streptophyta; class Pinopsida; order Pinales; family Pinaceae; genus Pinus; species Pinus tabuliformis. Next base: position 177,367,432 of record CM062807.1, on the reverse strand, counting down.
TTCAGAGAAGTTTTGTGCAAAATGATGCAACAACAACATATTCTGCTTCCACCGTAGATAAGACAATGGAACTTTGTTTCTTGTTGAACCAAGATACCAATTTGGGCCCCATGTAAAATTCACCTCCACTAGTGCTTTTCCAGTCATCAACATTTCCAACCAAATTCGCATCTGTGTATGCATGAAGGGTAAGATCTGCATCTTTGGGATACCATAGACCAAAGTCTTAGGTTCCTTGGAGATATTTGAATATTCTCTTTACTGCGTGAAGATGTAATTCCTTTGGATTGGCTTGGCAAATTCCAACAATCCCAACTGCATGCATGATATCTGGTCTGGTACCTGTTAGATAAAACATACTTCCAATCATAGACCTGTACTCTGGTTGGTTTACCGTGGGAGAATCATGATTATAACTGAGGCTACATCCTATCATCATAGGAGTACATACATGTCTGCAATGTTCCATCCCATACTTCTTCAGAATCTTCTTGAGATATTTTTTTTGCGAGAGAAAGATGCCATCTTTTTCTCGTTTCACTTGTATACCAAGAAAATAGGTTAGTTCCCCAAGTAAATACATGTCAAATTCTTGCTGCATAATGAAAGAAAAGTTTTGACTCAAACATTCTTCATTACTGCCAAAGATGATATCATCAACATAAACAACAATAATTAGAAGTTTATCATCCTCAATTTTTGTGTACAAGTTGCTATCTGCAGATCCTTTTGTGAAACCTTTTTGTTGAAGATATTTATCAGGGTGATAATACCATGCTCGCAGAGCTTGTTTTAGCCCATATAAAGCCTTTTTGAGTTCCCATACAACTTGATTTTCGTCATTCCCAAAAATGAATCCTTCTAGTTGTTCAATATATACTTCTTCTTCGAGATCTCCATTAAGGAAAGAAAATTTTACATCCATTTGATAAACTTTGAAATGTCAAAAACTTGAAAGTGCAAGAAACATTCTTATGGCTTCAAGTCTAGCTACTCGTGCAAATGTTTCTTCAAAGTCTATACCTTCTTGTTGAGCATAACCTTTACAAACAAGTCTAGATTTGTTCCTAACGACTTCTCCATTTTCATTCAACTTATTTTTGAATATCCATTTTGTCCCAATAACATTTTTATCATGAGGCGTTGGAACCAATTCCCAAGTATCATTCTTTTCAATTTGATCAAGTTCTTCATTCATGGTCTTAACCCAACATTCATCTTTACTAGCTTGATTTACATTTTGTGGTTCAATGGTGGATAATAGAGCTAGATAAATAGGAGATCCTACAAGGGTTCTTCTTGTTTGTACCCCAGATTCCTTTTCTCTTAGAATTTGAGTTTCTGGATGATTCTTTTGAACATATCTGGATGGAGCCTTTTCTTTTTCTGATGTGTCTTTTTCTGCTACTTTATTAGTTTCTTCTTCTATATCATTACGATTTGATGTGGGAAATCATTCATCATCATCATCCTCTTTTGCTAATGTTACCTTTTTGGGATCTGTGCATGCTTCATCAATCACAACATCAATGCATTCAACAATTTTCCGAAGTCTATTATTGTAACATTTGTATCCTTTTCTTCTAGATGAGTAACTAAGAATTGTTCCTTCATCTGCTCTAACTTCAAACTTACCAATTTTGTCATCATTATTTTTGATGAAACATTTGCTTCCCAAAACTCTAAAATGATTTACAGTGGGAGGCTTACCATACCAAAGTTCATACAGAGTTTTATCACTATTCACATGAACAAGAGCCTCGTTGAGAATATTTACTGCGGCATGTGAAACTTCACCCTAGAACGTGTCAGGAGTTCCAGACTCATCAGTCATAGCACAAGCCATTTGTTGAACAGTTCTATTCATTCTTTCTGCCACAACATTTTGTTGAGAAGTTTTAGCTACAAAAAATTGTCTTTTGTTCATAGAAATCAAAGATTCATCTGATATGTATTCTCATCCTCAATCATATTTGAGACATTTAATTTTTAGATCTAATTCATTTTCAACTAATGCTTTGAAGACTTTAAATTTATCAAATGCTTCATCTTTGTGTTTCAATAAACCGATCCAGCACATTCTAGAAAAGTCATCAATGAATAAGATATAGTATTGTTCTCCACGAGGTGACTTTTTCTTTATTGATCCACACAAATAAGTATCTATAAGTTCAAGAGGCTTACTTGCTGATCCTTCTTTGGCATTGAATTGAAATCTGTTTTTCTTATTTATTTGACATGACTTACATATGGTACTTTCTGGTAGGGTGATGTTGGGTAGATCATGAACAACTTTGAGCCTGCTTGATTTTCTTATTTGAGAGAAGCTTAGATGTCCCAACCTTCTGTGCCATAACCAATTTTCCTCTTCCTTGCCTAGGTAACATTGTTCTTGGCCACCTTTCAATATATACAAATTGCTTGGGGTTCTTGTTCCTTTTATTATGGTCTTTCCTGTGTCAAGTTCACGAACCACACATTCTTTTGATCGGAATACCACCTAATTTCCTAGGTCACACATTTGGATAACACTAAAAACGTTATGCTTTAATCCAGCAACAAACATAACATTACCAACTTTAAACTTTTCTTTTAGAAAAACAAAACCTTTACCCTTAATGACAGTAGGTGAGTCATTTCCAAAAGTGACATTCTTTTCTTTCTCTAAAGAATTATATGAAATAAGTTTATCTTTATCACCTGTCATGTGTTTTGAGCATCCACTATCAATGTACCATTGATTTTATTGTCCTTCTACAAATAATGCGATGCCACAACTTTTAGACTATAAATCCTTCCTTTTCCATACCTTAGAATTTGTTGATATTTTCTCTTTTTGAGATGCTGGCTGTAATTTGCTCCTGCATTCAGATTCTTTATGTCCAAATTTATTGCAAAATGAGCATTCAATTTCATCTATAAGAGGTGAGAAGTTATTATAAGTGTTATTTTTGACTCCTGTCTCATTCCTTTGTTTTCTTACTTCTCTAGTCATGATGGTTTTGTATGAAACACATTGAGCAACCTTATGACCAAAATTATGACATGAGAAACATTGTCCATTAAAGAAGAAATTTTTGTGATCACAGAATCTTCTAGTGTTGTTTACCTTTTGACTGGTGCTTCTGCTGTTTTTTTAATCCTTGGATTAGAGTGAACATGATTTACCTTTAGAATTCCTTTATTATTTTGATGAGGATTGAAGCTTTGCTATCTGGTTTTTGCTGCATTTAGATAGCTTCCGGTGGTGGCTGAAGACTTTTCTGTTTGAGATGTTTCTCCAGTGTATCCAAGACCTTTCTTCTTAAGAGGAGAGCATTGTACCTTCAAAATTTCATCTAAGGTTTCAGATCCTTTAGCAAATCTAAGATTCAAAGTTTTTATTTTCTCAAGTCCCTTTCTTAGACTTACTAATTCAAATTTTAACTTCTCATTATGCTTTTCCTTTTCTATGATTTGATGCTTCAATGTATCTATGGCTACTTTGTTTTCTTCCAAGCAAATTTTGAGTTGAGTAATTTCTTAAAAGAAATCTATTTCTTCTAAAGCATCCACAAATTTATCATTAGAATCATTAGTATTGTTCTTAAAATCCATGAGTAATTTAAGATCTTGATCAGATTCTCCTTCTTCACTATTTGACAAGCCATCACTATCTTCATGAGTATAATAACTTATTCTATTGTCAAACCATCTCCTATTACCTTTTGCAGTATCCTTCCCTTTGTCATGGTTGTCTTTATGAGGACATTTAGAATCATAATGACCAACTCTATCACAAGCAAAACATTTGAAGGGAAGCTTTCCTCTGAACCTTTCGGTGCCCAGTTGAAGTTTATTTACAGAGTTCACCTCATCTTCTTCTGATATATATATCCTAATTCTTTGTGTTCTTCCTTTACTTTTCCTTTTGCAGATGCTTTAAATGCGACTTCTTTGACTTCTAAGGGACCTCCTTTCCTCATTTCAAAATAAGTCAGGATCTTGTGAAGTTGAACAACAGTAAGGGTCTGCGTATCCTGCTTCTCTTTAATGGAATACACTTTTGACTCGAATTTAGGAGTTAGAGATCTAAAAATTCTCTCTACTAAAGTGGTGTCCTTTATTTCTTCACCCAGATTTTTCATGCGATTTACAATCTCATCTATATGTAGAACGAAACTATCAATACTTTCATCATTATGCATTCTAAGAGTTTCATATTGAATTCTGAGAGTTTGGAGTTTAGCTCTTTTTACCTTGGTATTGCCTTCATAGCTTTGAATGATTTAGTCCCATATTTATTTTGTTGTGTTTAATTGCATAACTTTGACAAATTATGATTCTGTCAGACTTCCCAACAATGCATTGACAACTTTGGCATTGGTTTCATACGTTTTCTTTTCTGCTTCATCTGTGGGAACTGCGATTGGATATTGGTAACCTCCTTCCACAATTACCCAAAAATATGCTCCAAGGGACTAAAGATAGGATCTGGTTCTTGTCTTCCAATTTATTAAATTATTTCCGTTGAAGAGTGGTGGTTTGATAGATGTCGTTCTGTCTTGATTGCTCATCTTGGGAGACCTCCCTTCAAGTGATCAAGCTTCTTTTGAAGGACCTGGTATGATTCCAATTGTTGGGAAAAATAATGAGAGGGGGGGGGGGGGGGGGGGTGAATCAATATTTAAAAAACTCACAATAATAATTTTATTTTCTGAAATATGTACGCGACTTTGGTGAACCCAACTCGCATATGTACGTGATTATTGTAAAAGAAACTAGCATATGCTTAGTAAAATTGTAAAACAACTAATTCTTTATCTATTAAACTTAAACTAGAATGTAAGAGATTTATCAGGAATTTGATAAGCAGTAAGCAGGTGTAGTAAGAACAGAATAAAGTATCACACATAAGAAACACACATGAACACCAGGATTTAAGGTGGAAACCCACTGTGAGAGAAAACCAACGCTGCTGTCGTCTCAGTCTTCAAACTTATTAATATAAACAACTTCTTACATTCTTGTACTAGTCTAGACTCATTCCAGTACGCAGGCACTCACTTGTTGAAGGCTACAACCTTAAGTCGTTCTCTAGCTCCTACTGGAAGGGAGCTCCAACTCCCTGATCTGATTACTAGCTACTACTAGCAGGAAGCTTCGACTTCCTCACTGAAGGATCCAACCCCGTGATTAGCTTACTAGCTACTATTGGCAAGAAGCTTTGACTTCCTCATTGAAGGCTCCAACCCTCAGAAACATCCGTTGACCACGTTTCATATTTTTTCACACTGGATCCACCTGCTTTAATACATCACAACTTGCAGATCAACTGAAGTGAACAACAACTTAAATCAAACAGAACAGTGAGATCGCTGTAACCAGAACACATAACTGGACTCATAATACTGAATAAACACACATAATCAACTGCAACCCTTACCATTCATATGCCAACATGTATACGCTACTTCAATTAAAGAAACCCACGTGTATACATGAGAAACCCGCGTACAGATATCAATATACTAAAAAAATGTAATTCTGAATCAGACATAGAGTTGACCAGAGTTATTATGAAATATTCTGTTAGCTTAAAAAACCCTCATACAATTAGCAACATCAATAATCTTTTCAACCAATCAACATGTAACCAAAATCAACTTCATCATTCAATCAATTCTTCGTCATACATTATCACTCAATCTAGATCAACATGAGGACATCATTGACAGACAACAGAGATACAACAACAATGATCAGGTTGATTAGTCATTTATGAACAAAAACTCTTCCTTTATATATGCAATTTTGAAGAAACAAACCTGGGTGTATATGCGACTTAATCGAGACTAACCTGTGTACAAATATGTAAATTTTGACCTAAAATTGTGCAACTCTTCAGAACTTCAGATTGACCTAGATCATAATATTCAGAGATAAAAACATGTGTCAATACTTAGATCTAGTCAATCCATGAGAATATCATACAATGGAAAGTCATTTAAGGTCTCATGAGCCAGATCCATTATTGTATTCATCGATGCATAATTATTTCAGATCTATGTGTCAACTATGGCCCTTATAATGAAAATATACGTCAGATTGAAGTATTCATCAAAAACCCTTTCATAGGCACACTTATCACTTTGATCTTCACCTCCTTATATAGTTAGAGCCTTAGCCAATACTATGGGTCAAAACTACACTAGTGTTGGTGGTAATTTTAGATAGGATCAAGTAACTGTTACTGCACTCGATATTGTGGGCTAATACAATCGTAAGGACCCTTGGTATTCTTAAATTAGTTCTCCAGCATGTATGCGACTTTTCTTCTTTGTACCTGTGTGTATATGCCACTTGGCCTTGACGAACCCACATATAGATCTTCAAATATTCACCTTTATCAAACTTCTGATTATGATATGTAAACCTTTGTCCCATCATTATGTTATTCCGTTCCATCACTCTATCACCTCTCAACTGATCTATGGATTCATCTAGGTATCATATACTTGTTTTGTTACAAGTGAATTTCCATCAAGGACAAAACATGCATCATAATGCCAATAGGGTGTTGAGTGCATATCATATCATGCATGCTCGAATGATTGTATTCTATATAGAGGAGAATATGCAGACAAAGAGATATGTCCCAAATGTGGGCATGACAGGTACCATAATTAAAAAAAAGGGCTAAATCACATGTTCCCCCTCATATGATATTGTGGCACATGTCTATAATCCGAAGGACAAACAATTTCATTGTAAATAATTAGCTATGTTGCAGGGATTACATGCCTCACACAGAAGTGATTCAGAAGTTATGAGAATCCCAACAGATTCAATAACCATGAAGCATATAGAGGATACATGGCCTAAAAAATTCAAGGAAAAAGTCTACGACTTACCATAACCATGGATGGCATCACCCATATTCCCTCCAAAACACCAACTATTCTATTTGGCATGTAGTAGTGATCAATAACACTACCCCCCCCATGACTGTCTGTGAAGAATGAACATCTTTTGTTGGCTCTCATAGTCCGTGGTAGAAGACAAGTGAAGAATATGGTTGTCTACTTACAACCATTGGTAGATGAATTTAAGGAATTATGGGAAGGGATACATGTGTACGATATATCAAGAACCATCGCAACAATATTGTTTTGCATATTAATTTAATTCGTTGCAATTGTTTAGATCTTCATGATCGCTAATGTGCCGACCTGTATACAATAATTTCACAGGCCTTGTAACAAAATGGTGTCGTGGATGTAAATGTTTAGGACCTTCTACAAAGGTTAGGTGGTTCTACCACCTATGAAATCCAGTGTATGACTGGTTCAGGGCATTCCTCGTAGAAGAATACCCTTACAGAAGAGCAACATTCACTTTCAATGGTAAACCAAAGAGAACGCAAAGGCCTACAATAATGATACCAGCTGGATGGCTTAGAGCATATGAGATAGAGAAGGAGAAGGAGTTTTAAAAAAAGTTCGATTCAAATGGGGAGGCTATGTTTGATGATCCATATTTCTTCAACACCTATGTTGAGAAATTTTCCACTGGGATGAAAAGGAAATATGCCTTTTATGAGCTCCCATATTGGAAGCGTCTTAAGATTGCCCACTTACTAGATCCCATGCATATATTTTAAAATTTCTCATCTTATTTATGGAGGCACATATCATTGAAGTAAAGTGATACATTGGCTATTAGGAGAGATCTTATTTCTTCAAAAACTAAAAAGAAACATTGGGCAAGACAAAAACTAGAGGAGAGTTTGGCCCCTCTTGGTCTTTGAAAGAAGGTGACGTCCCATGGATTTTAAAGAAAGATGATATTTCTTTGGCAAAGGACATTAAAATGTGAGGGTGCCTTATTTATATGGGTCTCCACTATGGCGCTGCTTCACTATGGATGACCATTTGTCGGGGTTTAAATCACATGACTATTTGAACCTTCTAAGAGTACTATGTCAAAAACATGATTTTTTATTTTCATTTTTATTTTTATGTAATGAGATATTTTATAATTATTTTTTGTATAATGCACTATTTACTATGTAGTGTCATTATCCTCTACTCATGCATGGATGTGTGAACCATGACTTCCCCCAAGACCTATGATGTGCCATATCTAAATTATCTGCATTTTTACGTTGGATCACATCAAAGGATATTCATATGTCTAGCATTCCACGGTGGTGTCAATGGATATCTGAGATTGTTTATATGTTTGAGAAGGAACTACCAACAAGTTTCATGGACTTGCAAGTTCATATTCTAATTCACCTAGTAGATGAGGTTGAATTAGTTGGGGTCGTTTCTTGTCATTGGATGTTCTTCTTAGAGAGGTACATGAAGAAATTGAAAGGTTTTGTTCGACAAAGGGAAAAGCTCGAGGGGTCTATGGAAGAGGGGTATATATCGTATGAGTATTTCTATTATGCCAGTGAGTACATCAAGTAGATCGACAACACACCAAGTGCAATGATTTGGGATGACAAAAGGGATGAAGACAAAAGAGAAGGGGAGCTTCTCAAAACAAATGGAAAGAGGCACATGATAAAGAGTAAGTGCATGCTTATCATTTGTCAAATTACTACACAATAACTATTCACACTGAACTTCATATTAATGCATATTTTGATCTCATATATATATATATATATATATATATATATATATATATATATATATATATATATATATATATACATATTGGTTTTATTTCATCAATGAATTCAGAAATTGAAGCCATCAACAGATTCATTCTTTACAATATGGAAGCGACATGGCTGTGGGTCACATTGTACGAAGAGAAGAGGAGGAAATGGGACACTGATAGGAAAAAATCCAAACGTTTGAATGGTAGATGCACATGCCTTATTCTGATAATTTAAAATAAAATATACCTGTTATCACAAAATCAAGCACTGAAGGCTGCTAATCAGCAAGACTTTGTGTAACTATTTCAAACCAGACTTTTGACTAAGGCTTAGCCTTCTTAGTCTGAGAGGGCTCTCTCAAAGGTTATGAATGTTAACTAATGACAAGATGGCTAACTCTTATGAGATACATGAAAAATATGCTGGCTGGACAACATTGAATTGATTCCCATTGGGCTTATGGAGTCACTAATATCTCAGTAAACAATAACACTATCTTTTCATAGAAATCAGGGCACTTAACATCTAAATGTTCAAACATAACTTTGAAACCACAGTTTGCCAAGGCATACAGGAAGTCAGAGCATGATCCATGAGTTTTGAGTGATTATGCATTAACAAAACTGTAAAAGAACCTTAAAGAAAATATACCATCACACATTTGAACAAGAAGATCCATTGTGAATCCTGAGAAGAAAAAACAGTCATTTGCATTACTGAAATCTGTCTATACATAAACCAAAACAGTCTTCTCCAAAACATCCAACCCCAATTACCTAGATCATTCTCCTCTATATAGACACATACTTCTAACTACTTAGAGCTTCCACCTCCAGCATGAGGGGAGCTCGATGATTGCCATTAATTACTCCTATCCGCTATTGAACTAACCTATTAAATACAGTCAGCACTAACTGAAGTTCTAAAAGGTTCTAATTTAATTATAACTTTAATTCTATCTTCTTCGTAGAAGATTCCTCCTTGCAGCTTTGACACATGGCTTCCTTTCCGTTTGGCTGAGATGGCTGAAATGAGCAGTTAATGCTTCATGCTGGTTTTGGATACTGGATGCATCAATGGTTCAATAGTATTCGGATAAAACCCCTGCTTTTCCGGTCCTTGTCTTCCACCACTCTTCGAAAATGTAGCAGCATGTCTCCAGCTCTTTAATATCCCAAAAATGTAAAGCACCACCATGTTTCCAGATGTGCTGGAGGCTTCATTGATTGAACATGTGTCTTTCTTTCAAAATTCCCGTTCATATTATCAAAATAGCTGCTCTGCATTTAAAATCACCACCTACAGCAGTTTCGTAGCGCGCTACGAAACTGCTGTGTAATTTAAAAAATACAGTCTTCCTCTCTGGTTTTCTGCTAACACTGTGCTACATTTATTAATGATCTCCTCAACTGGATCTTGACTATCATTTTCCAGCACAGAACAAGCAATATACTTGCATGTTGTAGACACATGACCTTGAAATTTATCTTCAATCCTCAGGGTATGCAATGTCATCTTTACAGTCAAATCATTCTCCTACTGTACAAGGTTCACCTTTTGGATATCAAAGCCTCTGTTGCTTATGGCTGCACTTTTCCCAACAGTGGCATCCAATGAGACTTGTAACACATCAGGAGGCCACTCCATCCCTCTAACTTTATCAACAACTTGGATTGCATGCTGAGCTTGTGGTATTGCCAAACCTGTGAAACAGGCCGCTACCTCCTGAATGAACCTGTACAGAAAAACAATCTGTACATTTGAAAGTCTGGCAATGAGACTGTAATCATGGCCTTCAACATCATCATCATCTACACTGAAAAACTGAAACTTCTACTTTACAAGTGAATCAGAACCTGTGTCTCGTATGTCACAAAGCCGGCCCCTGCTTTTGGTATTTTTAGTTTGACAGAGTCATCATGTTGATATGTGATGACAACAGAGTCTGATGAGTCTAATATCAAAGTAGATGTAGGAAGAGGTCGAGTAATTGGATCTGGAACCTTGACTCCATGTTTTTCACACCAACTAACAATCAGACCTTTGATACAGTAGTTAGGAGTAATGGAAAGATATGACAATTTTTTGCTGAGATTCTGGGCATGGAATCCTCGCCTCCACTGAAGCAGGCTTGTGATTTCTGCAAAACTGAGTGCCAAACAATGGAGAACTTGCTAAAAAACGCTTCTTGTTGGGCAGCCAAAACTGGCATCGTTGTGCTTGCTCCATCCTCAAACTGTATTAACGATTTTTCATTGCAAGACATCTGGTCACCTTTAATTTCACTCATATTAACCAAATGAGGACTGAATTCTTTGTTTTCAATTCTAGTTTGAGATTGACTAGAGCTGAATTAACTGACAATAAAGAGCGCGCAGGTTCTTCATTAATTTTAGTTTGCATTAGATGAGCAACAATGCGTTCACTATCTGATCTTCTATCTGTTAATATGATTTCATCAGACACCTCAGACGCATCATCATCAGATATAGGGCCGCAAACAGATGAATGAGATGAAATTGGTGCCAATTGCTCAAAACCTGAACGATAGTCATGCTCAGTAATTGGACCATCCACAATTTCACACTCACTATCAAGTTCCGCATCCGCTATTTGATCATTTTGGTTAGGAACCACCTTATTAAGGATAAATTCCGCAGCTGAATCAATATCATTGCGGCGCTCCAGGGCAAATGCCTTGATAATACGTTCATCGACCTGTGAGACTTAGCAGAAAACCCCCTTTTTTAGTTATTTTTGCGTCTTTTGTTGGAATGACTGTATGGCCGATTGTTAAATGGCGGAAGAATAATAGAAGCATAATTGCATGCGGTTTTTTTTAACCATGTGTCTATGTCCTTTGCCGGTGGAAGAACTAATGAACGAACAGCTAGTACCGTTTTCCAAATCTTAACATTTCGTTTGTCAAAAGCTCATCACTGACACGTACACGATCCCACAACCATGTATACTTGACGATGACATATGCACTACCTTTTAGTCAATAACCAGCTTCTACTTCATGAGAGGAATTCACACTTATACAAGCATTTTTTATCCTGAGAAACGTTCTTATCATCATAAAGAGCCTGAAGAACCTCAGACAACGGTGGAGATGACATCATCGCCTTGATATCTTCAATTTTATCTGAAAGATCTGACATTAGACCTTTAAGCACATCAACCTCATCATCCACGGCAGTTGTAGCCAGTGTACCAGTATGGAGATCTCCCTCGGGAACATTATTTGTCTGTGCATATTTGCCAGAACTTTCATCTTTGGATGTCTCAGCTTCATTTGTATACAAGCTGGGATCTTAAATAGCTTAGTGCATCTGGTATCTTGTTCTGCATCTGTAGAGCCAAACATATCTTAAAACATAGTTGTGAAATATGACGACTGTTGGATTCTTCCAAGCGTTCTAATATAGAAAGAGCTCTCAAGTAATCACTTGCAGAAGTCTGAAAATCCTCTCTTTCCAATGATACATCTCCTAAGGCACTATACCACGACCAGCATCTTCTAAATCCTGATATGCTTTCCTTCTTATGATTGGCACCTTATTCAAAAGCCACCTTTCTATTAACCTCAGCTGTCATTGACAGTGGAACTGATTGAGGACTTTTATCCTGGTTAACAAGCTTTAAACTCTCACTAGAAGGCAAGCAAGCCTGTAGCCATAACTCAGATGAATTACAAACTTCACCATCAATTTGCAGAAACAGGCTTTTCTATGCATATATCATATTCCCACAGAACCCATAGGAGACAAAGGTGATATGGGTGAGCTATGGTTTCGGACAAATCCCCAATTTCGTAGCGCAGCCAGTGCAAATTATGAATTATGCGCTACGAAACCACCTAAACATTTTGCGCTGCGAAACTGCTAAAGGATTTATGCGCTGCGAAAACACTTTGTCCTTAAGCTAGTCTGAGCAATTTTTGGAAACAGAATTTTCAGTGATAACAATACCAATGACATACCTTAACAATTGGGTTGCTGATCAAGTCAAAGAGAGACATGATGCGTCTAATAATTACCCACGTGCTGAAGAGGATGCGATAAACATAGGGATTGCGTCTAGCAACTCAGTAATTATAATATCTTTCTGTATAGTTTTAACTTCATATTGCACCTTTGAATTGTAACACACACACACACACACACATATATTTTATATTTTTAATTATGTTCAGGTTATTAGGCACATGACACTATGATTTTTTCACTTTTTATAGGTGCATTTGTTCCCATCTATGTGGGCATATGGACATCATTTTCACACGGAGGACGTCGATGATGGATGCATGATACAAGATTGTGGAGTGGAAGTCGAGTTTGACCAATCTACTCGTGCTAGCCACCGTGATAAAAACCTAGTGTGGACATTAGGTTATGTTGGAAAGATACAAGAGATCATTCAAGTGGACTTCTCTTCATTCCAATGTGTTATTTTTAGGTGCAAGTGGTGGGACACATTTGATCAGAATAATGTAAAGGAAGATCGCAATAGTGGGCTGATATCTATCAACTTTAGGAACGATATGGCATGAAGCTATGGAGCCTTGTGTTTTCCCAAAACACTACAACCAGGTGTTTTTTTTACCCAGATGTGTTAGATAGGGATTGGTGGTTCGTATTATAATAAGACACGACCGTAGATCAAATCATGTTTTTGAGAACACCAGTGTTATCTTGCCAAGCACCAAGGAATATAATTAAGGTGATGAAAATGGAGAGTGATATTTACTTGTGTTATTTCATCATTCATACTACTTTTGTATTTTTTGTTTTAATTATTTTGCCGAGTATTTCCAATTACTGCTGCTCCCTCTGCTGATGTCTCTACTATATGATTGGCATATACAATACATCACCCTAATACATAAAATACATTTTTTTTATTAAATGAAAAATGTGTTTATTAATTTGGAAACATAAATTTCATCTAAAAAAATAAAATTATCGATGCGCTAAAAACACAGCCATGCACTAGCTTTGATGCTCTGTAAAACACAACTGCACCATAGACGGTGCTCATATATCAATGACGCACCATTGCTAGTTCACAAATTTAAATTTTCATAGCGGTGTGTCACACGTATGCACCGGTGCACACGTATAACATTTTTGCACCGAGACGAAACGTTCACGTTATCGAACACACCGATATATAGCTATATTTTTAAATATTATTCAGGCGGTCCGTTGGGTAAATATGATAGCGTCGGTGCGATCAGAACATACCAAGCGCACCACATTTGTGATGGTGATTAAGATGCATTTTGTTTGAGTTTCAAATAGACTTGGTGATGCATTTTTATTTCCTGTTTAGATTATGTAAAATAAATATTTATTTTTATGTATTTGTAACTAAATTATTTAAAGTAGACATGTCTTTATCATTGTGAACATGATGTAATATTAGCTAGGAGAAATGTGAAAAACATGAATTTTAGTGAATATCTCGTGATAATTTAATTTGTATTATTTAAACTATATTATTTAACTCATATTTATTATTAAAAAGAGTTAAATTTAAACCAATACAATAGCAAATAAAGAACCAAAATAGCATGAAAATGCTACATCTTTATTTCTAGAAAAAAGTTCTCTTGTCTTTTTAAGGGAGAACTTCCAATCAAGTAAATCCCCAACTACAAGTAACTTGATCACAAGCCTTATTTTACATTTCTTTATCCTCATCTTTAGAGAGAGAAATTTTTAATTTAAATTGGTAAGAGTTGTTATAAAGATTAAATTTAAATTGCTTGAAAATATCATAACTTTAGTAATAAAATAAATTTTATAAAAATATATATATTTTAAATTGTATTAAATCTAAATTAATCGCTAAGAGGGGTGCTCTACATGGGGTGCTCTACATGTTGTCACATAACGTTACATTTAAAAATAGTAAAATAATAAAAACAAATTAAAAATAGTAATAAGAAAAGAAATTAATGTCAACCATAATTACAATACTTCAATTTACACCTTAATCTATATAACTTTATATAGAGATATGATGTAACCGAAAGTTAATTTTTTTTTTAGCTTTTATTATGAAGAAGAAATGTAATGAGTAAAAAAATATAATTTACTTTTTACTACAAGGAAAAAATGTAATTTTTTCACATGACAAGAAATAGTATTATTGATATTACATTATGTGTAATTCATTTTATGTTCCATTTACATGTGATATTTAAAACAAAAATATATTTATAACAAAAAATATTTTACTAACAACCATAAGTAAAATATTTCAATGTCCATATTAAATAACATAATTTTATAGATACTTTATATAGAGAAAAATAAAGTAATTTAAATTGAAAATTTTCTTATATTTTCACTTTAGTGAGAAAGATTGAGAGAATTCTTATTCCATTAATAGTTGTTTTCTAATTCAATGTATGAGGGATATTTGTAAAATTTTCAATGTTTAATATGGATTTGATATGTAATATTTTAGAAAATATTAATAATAAAAATAATTAAATGTATACATACATGAAAAAAATTAGGGGGCATATTTTAACATTTTAGTACAAAGAATATGAATTATAAATAAAATATTTCAATGTCAACTACATATATATTATACTAGTTACGTAAATCCACCAAGCACCTAGAAGGATCAAATCTATTTTCACTCAAAAATATGTTTGCATCTCAATAGATTTGATCCGTCTCGACACTTGGTAGATCCAAATTTAAGATGGATCTAGGTTGCAGATTGTAAAAAAATTGTCTTAAGTTTTTTAAATTTAACAATATATTGAATTAGTTAAATTGTATTTTTGAATAATTTATTATTAATAATATTTTATATTAAAAATTGAATGAGCTACATATTTTCGTCTTTTTAAGAACTAACTAAATTATTTTACCTTTAATTATTTGATCGTTGTGAGTATTGAAATATTTTACTAATTAAGTTACATTGAATATCAATGAACTATCTAAGCAATATAAAAATATTTATCGTAATTGTACAGTCATAGTTTAAACCATACTAAACTTTGTAATTTATAAAAAATGCAGAAATAAGTTGTTTTGCATGCAATTTCATATATAAAAGTTTGATATAAATTCACCAATACATAATCTATAATAAACAATATTTGATAAAAGTAAACATCATGACGATAATAATTAAGAAACATAAACATGATTTAAGATACACATTCGAATTCACTACCATCATCTAATTATATACACTTTTAGTGACACATATAAACATCATTAGCTATCATACAAATATAATAATCTAACAAGGCATCATCATCGTAATCACATCTAACAAAACAAAAAAAAGGAATTTAACATCATCACCACACACATCCTCAAATTAATATAAATCTCATGTCAAATAATTGCTATCACGTACATATCTATTTGCAAGCACATTAAATTAACATATCTAAAATGACCTAAAAATATACACATCAACACCAACATATAAATTAAGTACATAAACATGAACAAAAAATGCACCATATATATATATACAAAGAAGTCAAATAACTACATCATGAAGTCAAATAAGTGCAATGAAATATCCGATACAACAGAAATAGTAGTGCATGTAGGCTGTTCTGCAATAGAATACGATGGATGGTCAACTATTGCCTAATCAAGTCTGTCAAACTCAGCTGAGGTGGAGGAATAAGAGGTGGATGGTCTGTAGTAGAAGGTGGCTGGTCTGCAGGAGAAGGTGGTCGGTCTGCTCTATCAAGAGAAAAATACGACACATCCTATAGCTTTGGAATCTGATCATAATTAGGCGATTGACGAGCAGGTGTACTAATAGAAGGATCACCAGAACCTTGATGACCATGATCCGATGGGTGGCACCACTAGAAGCATCATTATCACCATCCTTATCATCATGATCACGATCATCACCCTCATCATCATCATGACCACCCTCATCTGATGGATGTGTTGCTGTATGATGCCCTATAGCCCTCAACATTTCCAGTAAAGTACTAGCACGATTAACTGCCACATAAGAGAAATCAAATCCCTTAGAAAGTCCCTATAGAGATCCACGAACATCAGATCCATGCTAATATCTCGAGGCCTCGCAAGGAAGACTCTCTGCCGAATCAAAACTCTAGTCAGTATATCACAATAGTCCATCCAAAATCACATAGAAGGATGGACACCCATGCCCCCCCTGAGGATGTGCCTTATCATCTTGGGCCTCGCCCATCTCCTCATCTCGCCCATCTAACAGTGGGGGAGGAGGCATGTCCCCATCATATGAGCCAATGTCTATAAAATATATAGTACACAAAAATAATTAGAAAAATTCATTAAACATTTTAATAAAACAAGTTAAAGAATGTGCTAGAATAAATTTGATTCTAATTTATTAAAACAAGAGAATGAAACTATATTATTCTAAAGAAGACACTAATATTATCTCTATCATATGGAGGCTCAACCGTTGTGAAGAAGATGTTGGGACATCCTCTCCTATCAATCCCTGCATATGTATACCCCAACACGACAAATGCATGGTCATCCACACTTTCCAGTAGAGCTAGTGCCTCGTCCGAAATCCTTACTGGAAACTCTAGCATGCCCCTATTCGGCATCATCTTCCCCCACATGCACATCCATGCCTAAATGATTGACCTAGGAGGGAAACCTCTAAAAAAATAAACAAAAAATCTCAGAAGAAAAAGGGAAGGTCTCCCTCTCCTGTCTTTACAATGCATGCCATCTATCTAAAGCCATGAAAAATTGCCTCAAAAAAATGGCAAATCATCTGATGCAATGTGGCACCTGAATCAAAGAATCAACATAATACAAAAGAGAGAAACTAATGCACTTCCCATCGCCACAAGAATGTGCAATGGTGTTGACTAATAATGAGAGGCACCTAGTCTCCTATGTAGAAAAAGAAGAGATCCGTAGTTGTCCACCATGGACCTGAAAATCCGATGGACAGACTGCATGAGGCCCAGCATATCTCTGAGTGTATGCAAGCTGATTCTCAGCTGCAACACCATGAGGGACATTAGGGAATTGGGGAAAATCCTCCCCTCTCTTGGATAGGTCAGTGATAAAGTATATGTCCTCCTTAGTGGGCCTATACCACAACTCAAGACCGACAAGGAAAACTTGCTGCTGGACATTCCATCGGCAGATCAATTGTGCCAATAAGGTAGACTGCGCCTTTAGGGATGTACCCTCCTCATAGTACTTGAGGAGACCTACATTCCTCAAGAGAACTTGGGTCGTTGGAGTAATAGGGTGAGGATATAAATCCTTCTCCCTCTCTCTCACCTACCATGCTAAGACCGTATTGTATGGGTTCGCCTGCTGCTCCTACTCATGCTGCTACTCCCTCTGCTGATGTCTCCGCTACATGATTGACATATAAAATACCTCAACCTCATACATAAAATACAATTTTTATTTATTTATTAAATGAAACATGTATTTGTAACTATGGAAACATAACATTCAATTTAAAAAAAAAAATTACTGGTGTGGTCAAAACACAGGCATGCACCGACGTCGGTGCACTTTAACCTATAACTGCATCGATAACGGTGTGCACATAAGTATGACACACCGCGAGTGTTTCATAAATTTAAATATTACGACATACTTGTGCACTAGTGCGCATGTATAACCTATTGGCACCAATACTGTACATTCAGGTTATTGAATGCACCGAGCTATAGGAATATTTTTAAATATTTATTTGCGGTTTGGTAAATATAAATGCAGTGAGAGTGACATATCGACACACAATTTGTCGCATCTTTCTCGGTGCATTTATATTTACAAAAGACACTACCACAGTGGTGATCCATTATGTTCATGCATCAAAACTCGGTGCACCCTGTAAATTTATAGGCGCACCGCTCCTGTTGCAAGGCGAACATATCGAGAGCATCGTAGGTCATTTTTTTTTTTTTTTTGTAAAACAAATGATAAATTAATCCTAATTTTAAATTCTAATCTGCTAAAAACTTAAATTAGAAAGAAACATAGATATTACCTAGACATTTGGTCATCGAGGGGGCATTGTGCACACGTATTGGAGAAATTTTTTTTCACACCATTTGAAAAAATTGGAAACTCAAACAGTGAGCACGGTATTGAAAGGTGGTGAGCAAGAGAAGCACTGTCATCAGGGTGCTTTCACGTGGCAACAATGGCACTGGTGCTTTATAGCTCTTCCGAACTGTAGATGGTAAAAATGAAAATTATGGTTGGGAGGTTTTTTTTTTAACCCTCCTCTGGTGCGTTTCACGAAGCGCACCGAGGCATGCTATATCCAAAAGCACCATGTTTTCTTTTTTAATTTAAAATTATCATGGTGTTTTATCGAGGCGCCCGAGGGCTTTAGGTTACTGGTGATGTACCAGTGTTGTGGTTTTACAATAACATGATCTTTTTATAGAAATTAGAAACCATATCTCGGTTCTCTTTATAAGATGCCTCAGGGCGTTGTTATACATTTACCACATCCGGTCGTCATGGTCGAATAGCCTCGGTATGTTTTACTATATGAAGGAGTACGATGCGAGTGAATATTCAATCATTGGTGTGTTTGGGTATTTAGTGCACCGTGGTTTTTTATTTTTCAAAATTTTTATTTTATTTTATTTTATTTTTAATTTTGTAATTTTTAATTTTTTAAAATTTTATTTATTTATTATTATTATTATTATTATTATTTGTGTTGCACCATGTTATGTGCAGCTCTGGTGCATGTATGGATAATAAAGCAATGATGTGATTGAATAATTTAGTCGCATCGTCAAAGAAATATCTTCCCACCCACCTTCATTAGTGACCTCCACTACAAATGGATTTTTGGGCTATTTTTATAGGGGCCTCCACAAAAACCTCTGCGAGAAGGTAGTTTCCTTGTAGTGAACCATTCAGTAGAGGGTAGAAGATAATTGATGCAATAATATCCCAATAACCCACTTTTTGAAATAGTGAAATGTATCATTTATGCTGGTTTAATGGATATAGAAACAAAGTTATTGGTATGGGATCATAGTACAAATAATGAATTTAGGATGTCTATGATTTTCATCCAAAGGGTCAAATTTATTCATAGTGAATTTGAAGAAAAATGTAGCGGGGATAAGGAAAATGTTATTCAAAGCTTTCAAAAGCAATAATGTATGGAAATAGGCTAATGCAAAAGGTTGTAGGGTAAATGATGCATTCAGAGGTATGGATAACTTCTTCTAGTTCAGATTTAGAACTTGGGAGATATTGGATTTGATCAATGAGACACTACAAGGAAAATACCTTCTAGCTGAGATTATAATAGAGGTTTTTAGTATAATAAAATTGGCAAAAAAATGTCAAAAAACATCCACTAAAACATTCGTTTGGGACAGAGGATGCTTTAATGAAACTCCATCACAACTAAAAAAATATGGGCGACTAGAGGTTCTAGCTGATGATTTTTTTGTGGTATGCTTAATGGAACAAGTAGCACTGACACACTACATACATAAAAGCACTAGAAAACATATATAACTAAAAGCACCGATGCATTGAATGCAAAGAATATCGGTGCGTAATATATACCGCATTGGTGCTAAGAGATAAAAAAACCCCAAGGTGTTCTTCTAAGGAACGACACTGGGGCATGGTAAAAATAATTGTTGTGCCGATGCTTTTTTTTAAACTTGCAGCGGCGATGCGTATTGTTTGTATAAATGCCCTGGTGGGTTAATTATACAAAAGGATAAGTGCTGTTAGTTTTCATAATGCACTAGCCTAGAAATAATATTTTGTAGGTCTAGGGAGTTAGTTATATGAAAGCACTGGTGCGTTAAGAATTACAATGCACTGGGGCATTAATCTCAAACAAGACCGAAGCTTGAAGAGATAAATGCACCAGTGCTATCATTTTCTTAAAAGTCACTAGGCATGCAAAAATATGCCTTCATGGTGATTTATATAACATATGTACCGATGTGTTTTTATGTTATAGGTGCACCAATTTTTTGAATGAGTTTTTCTCTTTTTTTTGGAAACATCGACCTATGGAAATACAATTGTTGTAAGTTTTTAAATCCGTTATTCATCGAAAAATTGACATATATCTTATAACAATATACATATAAATTAAAATTTGATTTTTTTGGAAACATCGACCTATGGAAATACAATTATTGTAAGTTTTTAAATCCATTATTCATCGAAAAATTGACATATATCTTATAACAATATACATATAAATTAAAATTTGATTAGTACATTTGTATTTGATGTTTGGATTAATTTGTTATATTATTAGATTTCATATCTCTTCATTATAATATTTAATCAATGGTGTAACATTTCACAATGACATTGGATAACACAATAGAATAAATTAAAATATATTTTATTATATATCAATAAGAGGCTCTTTGTCATACAAAATGGGATTGTTATTGGTAACCCCTTGTATTTCAATTGGGACACTATGTCCATTACAGTAAAAAAAATGTCTGATTTTCACAAACAATTATTTCAAAAAATACAATAGGTTGCATTGATATCCAAATCAATCATCATTCTTCACTGGAACGGTTGTAAGTGTTCGAGCTATTTCCATGACTTGGGTCATTTGGAGGAATCTTTTGTCGATTGAATCGATTGTTTTTGTCTTCTTGATCTTGCAGTTCCATCTGCAAACATAAAAATAAAGTGTAATGAGTGTATCGACATTGGTGAGAATGATGAAAATTGAAATAAATAATATACATCAATGTAAATCAAATAGCAATGTACGATATCAAGAAGTGATTCATAAATTGTGCACATGGTTTGAAAACCAAGTCTCATGCTGTTGCAACAAGTCTTATGCTAGCACAGTTCCATACTTGTTTCCTGCATGTCTTAAACCCCGTTATAAATCATAGATTTAATATAAAATATTTTTCTATTTTATTAAGTATAAACTTAGAGAAGTAAAACAACATACATACTTACAAATTCCACAATTATTTTTTGATATGCCAACGTATACTCACAACCCTTATTTAACCCAATGTCAATCAATTCTTCTGATGGCTCTTCTTTGTATATTAACACCTATTTGAAGACATTCAAGGATGGTTGCTGTAAAAAAAATTAAAATATACAAAAATGAAACATTGAGTTGTTATAAGGAAATATTAACAATTACTGACAAACTTTGAAATCAATCATTTTCTTCCTTGTCGTCCTGTTTTATGTGCTAAATGAGTTCCATCTCTTTTTTTTTGCAAGAAAATACTTGAAAATTAATATTTAATGCTTTTTTTTAATTAATTAATTTATTTTTTTAATATATGTTGACGGGCTAGAATTTTCTGCCAACTGCAACGAGGATCTCCCCAGTGTAGGTTCTTAACTAGAGCCTGCACCGTTTTCTTTAGGGATCCCTTCCAGTATGTAGGCCCGACTACCATTCAGGTGTGTTGAGCTTACTTCGGACGGAGGTGGGATGTGAGCTCAATTCAAAGCATGAAATTCAATAAACACATGGAAATAATTGACAAATATCTTATAACATGCATACCATGAATAGCCAAACTATTAACAACATAAACCTTATGTAAAGTAACTGTTAGCAGGCTTCAAATAAGACTCATGTTTTACAAGATAAAGTGCTTAATAATTGTAAAGTAGTTCACAATAATCAAACATCTATGAGCATAAATAAACATACAGTGAAAATAGATTATACCAATACCAACGAAACAATTCATCAACATGAGCATAGAGTTAGCAAATCAAATACCATCCATGTGAAGTAACACAAAGTTTGTAGTATGAGACAACATATGACAAGACCACACATCAAAGGACTCTTAAGAAAATACGATGCATCAAGCAAATAAAATACTCATGGCATTATGACATAAAATATTTGAGGAATCCAATTGTGGAATACTACAATCACTCCTTGCATCAATTAGAAGAGCATAAGTTCTCCTAAGAAATATTATATCTCCAAAAATGCCCTCAGCAAAAAAAAGGGTCCTTACAAATGTGTCATGAGGGTGTATTTATAGAGTGAGGGTGACTCATGGCCTACCCTTGACTCTTGAACTTCCTCATGACTCTTCATCTACCTAATGACCCTTGGTATCCCTCATGACCTTTCGTATTCCAAACTGTCTTATTCACATCACAAAAATAAGCTATTAACCTAATTCATCAATTTAACAATAACAAGTTCTGGGATGTTCAAATTGAGTTGTTTTGTAAAATAGGTGCGCCATAGGTTGTATTCTGCTGTGATGGGAGTGATCTGTGGCTGATCTTCATCATGTCTGTGCAGGCACTCAAGTGCGTCTAGGATGAGGGTGGTCCGTTTGGAATTCACTTGGTTATTCAAGGTCAGCAGTTTGGTGTAAATCCTTATTGGTTCTACCACATAGCATGTGATATTTTCTTTGGTGAATGGCATGTCCTCTGAATGGGCTGCTTGTTTATATGTATCCAAAAAAACCTATACTTCCTTTGAGATATCCTCCTGCCTCCTCACTTGCCCGACTTCTCTGACATAATGGACCTCATGAAGTTGGATCATAGATTCTAGGCCACTGAAAAGATGCATGTAGGAAGCTAATACCCTATCCACATCTTTGGTCAACTTGTCTTTCGATTGAATCTTGATGCGAAGTTGAACATTGGCATTCTGCATGGTGATCCAATATTTCTTAGGGACCATCGCTGGTGCTCCCGGGTACTTAACGAACCATTCATGTATTTTATCTAGAGCAATCACAACCTCCTTTAGCATTGCAACTCTTTCCTTTGTGTGAGCTTGTATTGCCAAGATTGGGGCCACTGTGTGGTGCATTTTAAAGATATCTTTGCAGACCACTGCCATGGCTTCCCCAAGGGTATCGACCTCTCCTTTGATCACTACCTGAAATTTTGTTGTTCTCGAGTGAACTAAATAGAGAGCTGCATTATCTTCCTCTAATCTCTTTCTCTCTTGCTCTGCAGTGGCGCCTCCTTGTTTAGACGTGTAAAGCCTATTCTGAAGGTCTATGATCTGCTTGCTCATTCGGGCCACATTGTGTTCCATGGTAGAAAAGAAATCTTGTTGGCATTATGATACAGGTGTTGTCCTTGATGGAAACTCACTCACAGGTCAGTTCAGATTTGAAAAAGAGCAACTCACATTGTAACGAGTCAATATAGAGGTAACAGGGCATTGGTATAGAAGAACAGGAAATTGGAATAAAGGTCTACTAATTAGAATCAAGAAGTTGAAGGAAAAGGATGTTTTAAGGTAGTTTAAGCTATATATGCACATTCACCTGGTCAAAGAAGTGTATACACATGGATTAACAAAACAAAAAGAGCATATACCTATGCACACACTTTCACAAGAGGAAAAGCGCGCATGGGTTGGAAAATCAAGGAAATTCAAGATTAAAGAATACCAAGGGTCAATGCCATGGTATTAGCCCACAATATTGAGTGGAGTAACGACTATTTGATCCCGTCTAAGAATACCACAGTTTCTATGTGTTGTTTTGGTCTGAGGTATTGAGAAAAGCCAAAAACTATATAAGGAGGAGAAGATCAAGGGGCCATGTGTGCAAGTGAAAGGGTTTCTTAGGAATACTTCTATTTGAAGTATATTTTATGTTGCAGGGGCTATGATTATGATATAATCTGAAATATTGTGTGCACCTTGAATTCAATGTTGGATCGGGATCATGAGACCTTAAATGACTTATCATTGAATGGTCTGATATTGATTGGGCTAGATCTGATTGCTTACACATTTTTTATTCTTTAAATGTCATGATCTGGGTATATCTGAAATTTGGAATAGAAACAAAGTTGTAAGTTAGTATTTGCAGATCTATATGCTGGTTCGCCTTAGTGAAGACGTGTATACACGCTGGTTCAAAGCTTCCAAGTAGCATATACAAAAGAAAATCCTGTTATTTAGAAATGACTGATCTATCTTATCAGTGTTGCTAGTTTACTGCTGTTTGTCAATGATGTCTTGTTAGATCTAAAAGTAGAACTGAATGCATAAGAAGATTGAGTATGATTGATTGATTGATGAAGTGAGAAGGGTGATCTTTACTGCTGACTGTCTAGATCTCTATAATTTGACTATAGATGTTCATAATATTATTGGTTGGTACAGATTTGATTCAAAAGTTTTAATGATTCAGTAGTTTTGGAGGTATATGTAGGTTTGGTTAAAGGAAGTAGCGTATACATGCAGGTTGGGTTCATTAAAGTAGCATATGCATTATGATGTATGATTTTTGAGGTTACAGCTAGTTCTGAATGATGATGCAGGTTTTTGGGTTCAACATAGTGTTTTGGTGACAATGATCTGACTGTTCAGATTGACTGATTGTTTGTTGACGCAGTTATTATTATAGAGTTTGAGCTTCAAAGTTTCTGATGGGTCTAGTGTGAAAATTTAATGAAACGAGACCTTCATATTGTGTTGTTGTGTACCAGGAGCATCTAGTGTGAAAATTTATGAAATGTGGTCCATGGAGGAAGAGAGAAGGTCATAGCATTCTGTAGGTTGACGCCTACGTACTAGTAAACATATCGGCTAGTACAAGAGCTAGGGGGTTGTAGTTCCCTTCTAGTAGAATCTGGAGAATGAGAGAAGGTTGTAGCCTTCTGTAGGTGGGTGCCTGCAAACTGTTATGAGTCTGCACTAGTACAAGATTGTAAACATATTTTCTTTATATTAAAAGAAGACATAGACGACAACAACATGTGGTTTTTCTCCTACATTGGGTTTCCACCTTAAATCTTGGTGTTCATGTGTGTTGCTTATGTGTGATGGTTTATTATGTTATTACTGCATATAGTTAATGTATAATAAAGTACTGATGCATTGATTAAATATCAACACATGATGAATTAACTAAATCATAAGTTCTCTGAGTATACACTGGTATCTTTAATCACAGTTGCATGCACACGCAAGTTCACTTCACTGAAGTAGTGCATATAAATTTGATTGGGAAATGAGAAATTATTAAATTGCAAGTAATGATTCACCCCCCCTCTCAATATTATTTCCAACAATTGGTATTAGAGTAGGTCCTTCAGAAGAAGCTTGATTGCTTGAAGGGTGATGAGCCTCATAAATGGGTAATTATATTGGCTCATTTTACCTCCTAACCTAGTCAAATCAACCATTCTCTTAGCTTATTGTATGATTTTCTCATTATATTTATGCTTATAGGGTGAGTTGAGTTAGTTATTATGCCATGTGGTCTAACATGTATATAATACAAATTATTGATGGATTTTGAGGTCAAAGTCAAGGATCTAGTGGTCAAACTGCAGCAATAACTCGAAGTAGACAGAGGAGAGGACTTATAGGAGGGAATCCCCCTAATTTATTGCTCCTCGCTTCAAATTCCCCTACATTCATCTCAGAGTACAAGCAGTCGAATCATGCACTAGAAGGCAACCGAGCAAGTGGAAGATGATTGATAGTTATCTCGAGCTTTGGAAGCCAAGCCTCCCTGATTTTAAGGAAGCTATTGATAGCTTTAGATGTATAAGTAGAGAGGCCTAGGGCCTCACTAGGGTCAATTTTTTCTTGCTTGTGTAAACTCTGCTCAAATTTCGAGCTTATTATTTTGTGACAGTCACCGACCCAAGCCCTTCCTTCAAATATAAAGGTTAAGGTATGTGAGTCGTCCGGTATTGAAATTGTCAAGAGCCAAGTGGTTGGTGGCACTAAACTAACATTCATCCTTCCAGCATCTAAAGGTTTTTATGTAACCTTGCTAGTTTTTGATAATGAAGATGGAATCCTTTTTGAGCTAGCACTGAGTTACCTCATAGGGCTGAAGCTCTTGGGTTAGGGTCCAATCCAAGCAGCCAATCTTCTCTTTACTTGTATTTGTATGCTTTACTCCAATTTGTAGATTAGTTTGTTGTTAGATGTATTTCTCTTATGGTTAAGAATAAGTTGCTTTTGATTATTTAGTAGCTTGCTTCCATTTGTGCTTTCTGTAGCAGGTTAAGTAATGATCAGAGAAGATTCAAAAGGATAGCAACAGTTCCTTGGCTTCTCTTCCTCCCTTTGGGACCATGATTTGAGGCAAAGACTCTCTTGCAGCCCCAAAAACATAGATTTTCCTCATTCCTAAGACTTCTAGTGTTTGCAGCTCTCTAGTAGGTTGATAGTCCAATTTTGATTTGCTTTAGATCTTCTTTATCATGTTCACTTCCTGATTTTCAATATTCCTTTTGCATGATTTCCTTTCTTACAACATTTACCAACATTCCCTTCTATACATCATAGTTTAGGCCATTTTAATACAAAACTCTGTTTTTCCTAGGACGCACTCATTTCATTGGTTGCTTGATTTTCTTGGTTGACCGTCAGTTTCTATGTAGCATAACTCTTCCAGAAGTAGGCTAGCTCACCAGCAATCACACCCTCCATTTTATCCATGCCCTATAGGTCTCCCAAACCTCACCTCAATTCTGCCCTAGTTTCCTTCATTTTTCATAGAACTTCTTCCTCTTTCTTTGAGCAAACCCAATCGTCTTTCTCTCTCCTGGTGATTCATGGTAGACCTTAGGCACCCTAACACCTCATTCTAGCATTCATCCACCTTTTACACCCACTCTCACACCCTCAAAACAACGAAAATTGCTCTCGGGCTCCTCTTGTAGGCCTCATGTAGTTTCCCTATTTTCCTCCTGTAGTTTTCCCGTGTCCTCCTGTAGTTTTTCCTATAGGCTTTCTTTTGAAGGTCGAGTGTGGGAAAATCCTCTAGAAGGCCACCTAAGACCTCCTAGGACCCATCCACACCATCCTACATCCTCCCAAGCTCCAAAACTTCTCTATAACGCCACCTCTTCGCTGCCACACTCACACACAATAAATTAGATGCATGTTAAATTCACATAAAAATCCAAAAACATGTTTTTTGGTTATTTACTTCCATAAATAGCATGGTTAGATGTTGTTTATTTCCTTTAGTAGGTAATTGCATTTCTTTCATGGTTTTCATAGTGGTTTTGGCAAAAGTAGAATTAGCTTGTTAATTAGGGTTTACTAGGTTTTGCTTTACATTCTAGTCTTTCTCCTTTCTGCAGTTATAATAGCATCTGTAGAGTAATCTTTCTTTTCTTTCATCACAAATAGAGCTTCTTCTGAAATCTATAGAAGTTGGCTTGAGCTCCTAGTGATCTCGCGCTGGCTGACCAAGTGATAATCTGCAGCGAGAACTAGTACTTGTGCATATAGCACTGACGCTTCCAAGTTTGTTACGAACTACCAGGTTGATAAAAGTAAAGTTGGCAGCCCAGGAGTTGCAGCATTCTTGCTGCAATAGTGGCGCTCACGACTTTTTGGCACCGTTTTCGGGGAAGCGTCAGAGTATTCTGTGATTATTTCTTTCTTCTATTTCCTACTGCAACATTCTGCTAATAGTTTATTTCGGCAAAAGTAGACTAGTCATTTATTTTCTTTCAGTTATGCATTTCCTTGCTTTCCTTTTCAATTTTGCAAATTTCCATTAAGAAAGTTCATTTCAGCTAGTTGCAATTTGTTTTGTTCAATTACAATTTCAGTTTCTGTAGGTACTTTCAGTGTGGGGAAAAAGAAACAAAAAACCAACCAAAAATATTTTCTTTCATGCCTCATAGGAGTAGAGATAAATTAGGAAAAAATTTCCCAACACCCCCACTGCTTCACATAGCCAACCTTCTCTCTTCTTCGGTGGCTGCAATCAAGAAGAACCCTTAGGTGAACATCCAGACATATTTGAAGAACCTATACGGGAAGAAGAAGAAGAAAACATTCCTCTAGAGCCAATGGCTGAAAATAGAAATGCTAGGGGAAATGGAGAGAGAATAGAGGGTACCTTCCCCATTCGGGAGACCAATGGGGACACCAAAATGAAGAATATAAGTCCTTCCACCCTACCTCACTTCCATGGTCTGACTACAGAAGATCCTGACACCTTCTTGTTCGAGTTTGTTGTCATCTGTCGAACTTATGACTATGCAGAAGACGAGCAAAAGTTGAAAATGTTCCCTTCTACTCTCAAGGATGCAACACTGCGCTGGTTTATGGGATTACCTGGAAATAGCATCACAACTTGGGCTCAGATGCAGTAGGCCTTTAATAACAAGTATCGAGACTACTGTAGGTCAAAAGATACTAAAGAATAAATCTTCCGAATGACCATAGGAAGTGATGAGTCCCTAGAAGACTATGAATAGAGGTTCTAGCTCAGTTACAAAAGGGCCAGGTGTACACTTGACCCTGAGTCTCTGAAGTTGGTCCTACTCAGGGGAATTTGGGAAGACCTTTTAGACACCCTCCATCTACTGGCTAAGGGAGACATCTACCAACTATCCTATGAGGACATAAAGACTATTTTTAGAAACCATTCTAGAGCAGCCAAAAAGAAAGGTAGGGGGAGTCAACCCATAGCCAATACCTCTTCGTCCAATTCATCCATTAAAGGTGAAATTGGAAACATGTTGGAAGACTTCAAGAGTGAGATGCTGCAGACTCTTTCCATGCAAATGGATACCTTACATATCAAAAGAAAACAAGAGGAAGTAGAGAGGGTTTTGGCCATTTTTTGCCCTAGATGCACCAGGAGGCATCCTAGGAATGAATGCCCATTGAACTCTATAGAGGTTTGTTCAGTCTGCGAAGAAGATCATTCTACAGATAAGTGTCCTTCCTTGCCCGGACTTAAAACTGTATACCAAGGGGCCGAAGGAGTCACTGAAAAGATCTATTACATAAACCAAAGGAGGTCGCATGGACCTAGACCATACTAGCAGGGGATGCAAGGGACATCTCAGGCATACTACAACCCCAACCAAGTCACCTCCATACCTTCTTGGCCCCCCCCTACTCATCCTTTCTGGTCAACGCCTCCTCTTTGGCCCTTCACATCTCAATATCATGCCCAACCAGCCACCCATTCATTTCAATCCTATGCTCAGCCGCAACCTCACTGGAATGCATCTCATCAGGGGTGGAGGCCCCAATACAACTCTTTTCCCTCTCTTCTACCTCCACCACCTGCCCAACCACAACCGTTACCTTCTACTCCACCACGGTAACCCAAAATGCCTGCCCAACCAAATCTGAACCCGAACAACAGACAGGCTCAACAAGTGTATAGTGGGGAACCATCATGCCCAACTTATGCTTTGGAGATTCAAGAAATTAACTTGCGATCCGGGAAAGTTCTCCCAGATAGCCAGACTACACCCAGGGAGGTTGAGGAAGATAAAGAGGAAAGCAACCTAAAGCAAATCCACCCTTTCCTGAGAGACTATCCATGATAATCCAGCCTGCCCCAGAAGAGACTGAACTCCTGGGAGAATTGAAACATTTATGTGTGAAGATACCACTTCTCCAGGCCATAAAAGATGTGCCTATCTACAATAGGTTGATCAAAGAGAAGTGCTTTAGGCATCCAGGAAGGCGCAAGAGAGATGCCCCAACCACCAATGTCATAGGACAACTGTCTGACCTGATGTTGGGGCAGATAATCTGTCCAAAATATCTGGACCCTGGAAGCCTAGTAATTGATGTCCACATGAATGGCACAATGGTCCCACATACCTTGATTGATCTGGGAGCTGCCATTAATGTGATGACAAAGGACACAATGCTCAGAATTAAAATCCAAGGCTCCTTGAGGAAGACCACGACAGTGGTGCAGCTAGCAGACCGCTCCACAGTGACCCCTGAGGGGATTGTGGAAGATGTGATGGTCTCCATTGATTCTTGGGAGTACCCTACTGATTTCTTAGTTCTCCAGCCAAAGGAAAAGATCACTAGATATCCTCTCATTCTGGGAAGACCTTGGTTGGCTACAACCAATGCCTACATCAGCTGCCGAGTTGGGAACATGACCATAAAGAACGAACACATGTCCAAGCAATTAATCCTATATCCTCCTGCCTAACCCTTGCTATAACATGATCTACATCTCTAGTTGGAGGAGGAGGATGGGGATGAAGTTTATTCTGCACCACTTTGTACATTAGAAATTGCCATGGGGGGAAACCACAAGATGAGGATGATATGATTGAAAATTTGATTCAGAATCCACCTCCCAGTGTATCACCATTAGAAGACATAGTAAGAGAAACCAAAAACAAACCCTCAACTAATTTGAGTGTGGCTGACCCCACTTCTCTTCGTGTTAAAAATATAGAGTTTGGCCCCGAAAGAACATTGAAAATCAAATCCATCCCTATCTACTTCCCAGGAAAAGTAACTATGCAACATACTAATAAAACATCTAGATGCCTTCGCCTAGAGTTATAAGGAGATGAAGGTAGTGCACCCTTTAGTATGTACTCATCATATATACGTCAAGGAAGGTTGCAAGTGAGTCAGGCAGTGAAAAGGAGGATGAACCCAACACTTAAAGATATTGTTAAGGAAGAACTGCAGAAATTGTTTGATGCAGGATTCATCTATCCCATCTCTGATTGTGAATGGGTCTCTCCTTTGGTGCTAGTGCCAAAGAAAAATGGCAAGTGGAGAATCTGTGTTGACTATCAGGAACTGAATGAAGCCACTAAAAAGGACCATTTTACTTTACCTTTCATAGATCAAGTGTTAGATAGTCTGGTAGGGAAAAAAATTTCTCCTTCCTAGATGGGTTTAGCAGGTACAATCAGATTCAAATCAGCCCGGAAGACCAAGATAAGACCACTTTCACTTGTCCTTGGGGTACCTTTGCATACTGGGTCCTTCCTTTTGGTTTGTGCAACGCTCCAACCACTTTCCAAAGATCGGTATTGAGTATATTTTCTGAACTGGTTCATGATCCAGTAGAAATATATATGGATGGTTTTACTCCTTATGGCTTTGACTTTCAAGAAGCTTTATCTAACCTAGGAAAAGTTCTAGATAAGTGTATTGAGATGAACCTGTCCCTCAGTGCGGAAAAATGTGAATTTTTGATGACTGAAGGGATCGTACTAGGTCATGAAATATCTCAGCAACGACTGCAAGTGGACCCCAACAAAATTTCCATCATCCAAAGGGTCCCACCTCCTCAAAAGGTGAGAGATGTTAGAAGCTTCCTAGGCTTAGTTGGATATTGTAGGAGATTCATTAAAGACTTCAGCAAGCTAGCCTCTCCTTTTTTTGGCCTCCTAGGCAAAGAAGTTGAGTTCATATGGTCGGAAAACTATCAAGAAGCCCTAGATACCTTGGAGAGCAAGATAGTGACTGCCCCAATTCTCAGAGGCCCAAACTAGGCCCTACCCTTTCGCATTCACATAGATGCCTTGAAAAAAGCAATAGGAGCAACCTTAGGACAAATTGATGAAAAGTTACCTTATGCCATATACTTTATAAGCAAAAACTTGTCAAAGGCAGAGTTAAACTATACAGTAACCGAGAAGGATCTCCTAGCTGTCATGCATTCCTTAAACAAATTTAGACATTATATCACCGGCTATCAAACCTTTGTGCACAATGATCATGCTGCAATTAGATATTTAATGAACAAACCAAATGTAAATTTGATCTGACTATTATTGATAAGCCTGGTAAAGAGAATGTTGTTGCTGAATTTTTGTCTAGAGTAAATTTACCTGCAGGTGAAGAAGGAATGGTGGATGACCAAATGCCAGATGAAAACTTATTTGCTATATCATTACTCTCTCCTTGGTTTGCTGATATAGCAAACTACTTGGTTTCAACACAGTTCCCACCACACCTATCCTCAAAAGAGAAGAGCGGGATATTAAGGAAAAGTGCCCCTTTCACCTGGATTGAAGGCAATCTCTTCAAACTTGGCCCAGATCAGATCTTGAGAATATGTGTCAGGGAGGAGGAATTCTTTGACATCTTCCTGACCTATCATGACAGGCCTTGTGGAGGTAATTTTGCAGCAAAAAGAACTGCTTTCAAGATATTGCAAACAGGCTACTACTAGCCCACTCTTCATCAGGATGTGAGGAGATATACGAGCCAGTGTGATTGGTGTCAGAGGATGGGGAAACCCACTCCAAAGGATGAAATTCCCATGCAACCTCAAGTGACCTTTGAGCCATTTGAGAAGTGGGGCATGTAATTTGTGGGGCCTATCAATCCCCCTTCAAGGCAGAAGCAGTACGTCATTGTGTGCACCGACTACCTGACAAAGTGGGAGGAGACAAAAGAAATCAAAGCAGTGATGGAGGAAAAAGTAGCTAAGTTTTTGAGGGAAAACATATTCTACAAGTTCGGGTATCCGAGAGAGCTGGTCACAGACCAAGGTAGTCAGTTCAATTCCAACCTGATTGAAGACCTGCCCACACATCATAAGATCAAGCACAGGACTTCCACCCATTACCATCCACAAGCCAATGGGCAAGTGGAGGTCACTAACAGGGCATTGGAAGGGATACTAACCAAGGTAGTAAGTAGCAGCAGAAAAGACTGGGTGGACAAATTAGTTGAGGCTACCTGGGCCTACGACACAACATGGAAGACCACCACCAGGTTCTCACCCTATGAACTGGTCTATGGGAAGAAGGCTTTGCTGTCAATAGAGTTTGAATTCAATACCCTAAGGATGGAATCTCAGCTGGACCTAGACCTCAACCATGCACAGAAGGAGAGATTACTTCAGCTCAATGGATTGGATGAATACAGATTGCAAGCCCTTCTCCATACAAAGGTAGTTTAGCTTCAGAGAAAGATATGGCATGAAAGAAATATCAGGGAGAAGCAATTACAAGAGGGAGATTGGGCACTACTCTATGATTCAAGATACAAGGATTTCAAAGGCAAGCTAAGGACAAGATGTATGGCATCCTACACTATGGAGAAATGCAATGACAATGGTTTAGTTCTGATCAGAACCATTCATGATGAAGCCATATCCATGCTTGTCAATGGACATCAGTTGAAAGTCTACAAGAAACCCCTCTCCAAGTGAGATTTTATTGAAGCTTTGAATAAAACAATGATGGTAGTGGAGCATGTCTTAGCTTCCACTTCACCCACTCATTGAAGAAAAAAGAGAAAAATAAGGACTCAAGTGAAAACCTCCATGAGGCGCTTGAGTCCCATCATTGGGTTGAAAACCTCTTCTGAGGCGGCCTAGTGACGTCAAAAAAAAAGGAAAAAAAAAAAAAAAAAAAAAGGGAAAATAATAAGATCCCTGGGTGAAAACCTCCCTTGGAGGCGCCCAGGGCAGGCAATTAAGGTGAAAACCTCTCTAAGGCGCCCTAGTTGTTTTCAAAAAAAAAAAAAAAAAAGAGAAAGAAAAAATGAATTTCTATTGCATTTCAGGTTTGCAGGAGGACTATAGGGAGCATAAGAAGGTGCCATGGGGACCCTGACATTCATACCAGCATCCATCTCATCTTCTCCACACCTTCCCTCATCATTTTTTGCATCTCTTTCACCCCACTGTACCTCTTCTTCTAAAACTATATTTCTACAGGAAGCTCCTGTAGGAATTACAGAGAGCCAAAAGTGTCTACAGGAGGCAGTTTGAGGGACAAGAAAAGCTTCATGAGGAACCTATAATCCCTCTTACCATCTTCAAACCTCCTTGCCATCATTTCCAAGCCTACATCACACTCCAAGCATCATTATTATTATTATTTTCCTTTCCAATAAAAAACACAGAAAAACAGTTTTTCAATTTTGAAAAAAAACAAAAATAAAAGGAGGGAAAGGCACCATTAACTTTACCTGAAACTTACTTACTATCCCTCCATCATTCATCTCCACCTTTGGCATCATTCTGGAGCTCCAAGCATAGGGAATAACTGAAGTTTCAAGGGGAGAAGTAGCTACTGGAGCTCCTGTAGCCTGTAGTGGATCCCATAGAAGTCTAGCACTAGCAGTAAGGGACAACACATCTGAAGGTTGAAAAGGCACATGCAGCTCAACTCCAACAAAATAAGAAACTGTAAAAACACACAACAACACATCAGCAAGCAGAGACAACATGCATGAAGGAAAATGAAGGCATGCAGTAGAGAAAGCCACATCACCTCACAGTCAATGGCAGCAAATGCACTCGGATCATAGGTAGGTAGCTAAGTCACTCCTCTATCTGCATTTGTGTAATTAGAAATCATACAAGGGCAACGAGATGGTTGAAATCGAAAGAGGGAAAGGTGGCCAGTTAACTTGGCCACCTTAATTTAGTTGACTCCACTTAACCGAGATGTCACCCACACGTGCGCACAATCAACTCAAGCAAAAGATGCGAAGGACAGGTACTGGGAGGAAGAGTTAACTCTAATGCAGTGATGAGGGGATGATTATGAGGGGGGTCATGATGACCAATCAGGTGGGGAACAACGGTCCTAATCTAGGCAACGTACACCTTGCCAGCTTATCACTCATAACCAAAAATAGCTATAAAAGGTAATGAGCACTCCTCCCCGCACATTCTCACCACCTTTTCTTCAGTTTCTCCTCGTAACTCAGCCACACAACAGTCTTCTTATGCCCCCACAGCCTTGTATCCACCATCCTCCATCGGTTTCCTCTATATTTTTTCTCTCGACATTTTATACAGGAGCACCTACAAGAAATCTACAGGAGGGACAACGTGCTTCTACAGGAGGGGCAGTGAGTCATTTTGAAGGGAGAGAACGTGATTTTTGGCACGAATTTCAGTTTGAAGAGGTAGAATTCATGAATTCCCTCTGTTGAATATCAAAATGTGAAAGAGTTGGTCTCAAATTAAATATAAAATGAGTCTTTAAGAGGGTAGAAATACATTAAAAAAAAAAAAAAAAATGAAAAATGTTTAAAAAGAAAAAAACACAGTCCCCTATGTTTTTCTATTTCACTCAAAGTTCTTTGTCTCCTCCTCCATATCTAGTTTTTCAAAATAAGTACAGGCAGTATGACAGGGGGGTTTATGAGAAAAGAGGCCACTAAATCCACTAGACTCCATGCACATCCTCAAGTGGTGGAAATATTTACAAGGGCAAACTGGATGAATTTCTTTGAGAAGTTTAGAGGGTTTGATGATGAAATTGCCCATGAATTTGCTCTATCTCTAGTCCCTCACACAAGAACTCATGCTACTATAATCTTTAGAGGCCTCTCCATTGAAATAACCCCTGAATTCATCAGTAGGGTCACTACCCTTCCTCTTGGGCTGCCTTGGAGTAAAGATGAGAAACCAATTGGCCAGGCTGCCAAGAGGAAATTTTTCCAAGATAATGAAACCCCTGTTGAATACAAAAATGGAATTAGGAGGGCTAGTATACCATATCCCTAGGATGAGGTTAGCTACCAAGTGATCAAATACATTTCTTGTGAGGGGAGGCACAACATTGTTTATGGATATCTTAGAAACAAACAAACCAAAGTTACTTGTGTTTTCCTTTATGAGAGATAGATGAGAGAGAAGCAGAGAGTACCAACCTCAGTCTTTTGCTAGTATCCTTGCTTGTTTCCTCTCTCCCTTGATAGAGCTTTCACCACTCCTTTCTCACTTGTCCCGCTTCAAAGAACACCTGTAGAGTCAAAGTAGCAAAATACCATCAAAGCATAGAGATCTATAACCATAAAAAATATAGGATCAGATGTACATTAACCATACAAATGCATATACAAATACAAGATTCAGAGATATACAAGTATATGGAGGAAAACTCAAATAGCTTTATTGATAGAAGTAGTAGAAGAGAGGATTACATCCAAGCTGTCTGATCCAGCATCATCCTCCCAGCATGAAAGCCCTCTTCACCTCATAAAAAGCAAGATCACCCAACAATACAATGTCTCAAGGAGAAACTAACAACACTTCCTTACAAATTACAAAACTCCAGCCTTTGGATCTCTAGGATGAGGGATCCATATATAGATGTTTGCAAGAGAGTGAGTCAGCTTTTGGGATTTTGATTAGTGTCATTTCACAGATAGTTCTTGGTTCCACTTGGAGATTTCATGATCTCTTACTCATCCTTGGGCGAATTCAGAGAGGCAAGTGTCATATGAGCAGCTTCTAGAAGATTCTTTGAGTTTCCACTTAGCAAACTGCCTCTGCCATTTGTCTGCTCTCCCTCATTGCACCCTATAGAAGGGCCTTTCAGTATGCATCACACCCCCCGTGTGTAACAGGTGAGATGCATCACACCCTCAGCATGGAGCAGTCTGTATGGTCCAGTTTTGATAAGTTCTGAGTAGTTTTTCAGGGAGAACTTCTAGGAAATGATGTAATCAACTGACCTTGTTCCTTTAGGGTATGAAACAACACTTTTAGGGGTTTATAAGCCCTTGGTTTATGGACATATGTGATTGGGGTTGCAGTGCCCAAATATGTCTATAACAGTTTCCCCCTAAAACATGAGGTCGTAAATCTTCTAATGTCGGGTGAAATGCTTTATCATGAGGATTCGAGGTTTTTCGAACTGGAAGGTGACCTGTAATAAGATACAATACAATACATTATCTTCATAATATTTTCATGATCTAGCTGAGGTGGGCATTCCCATGCTCAGCTTTATAAATTCATTTTCATGTACATAGGACAGACAATCGTCTGTGTGGCAGACTGATGATTCTGGTAGAGCCATCATCCCTTAGTTTGGATGATTATCTGTGTAGCAATGATGTACATTTGATGTCTTTATTTTCTTGAATATATCGCAGCTCGGATGGATGAAACTAGATCCGGGGTCTTCAAATTCGTTCAATCTTCACCCGAAGTACAAGTCAATCCATGTGAAAAGATGTTCTGAAGTCGAACATGGAAAGACATCGCCTGATTACCAGCCAATGATGTAAGCTGTTAACAGGTGCGAGAGGAATCACCGATAATGATGATGACCCTCAAGGTACTACAGTAAAATTCATGTGGTGTGAATACATGAGTTGATGTCAAACACCACGCAAAATTTTTCGGTCGAAGGCCATTGATGTAAACCTATCGCCGGGAGTGAGAAACTTGCCATTGAGGAATGCAAGCTTCAAAGTACTGAAAGGGTTTTTCCTAAGTCAACTTCTTGGATAATGAGCTGATGTCGACAAGAAGTGACCCGTCGTAGGAGGGCCTTAATGAATCCCACATCTACGACACGGAACGGAGCAAATGATTTTGTGGAGGTGAAAACGATCTAATGATACAAGTGTTCAGGGTGGCGGTCATGAAAAATGGAGAGTGAAGGTATTGCAGCGGATGAGGCGTTAGCTGGGTTGGTGAATTCTCTGAGTGACTTCTCTCGAACATATCGGCGACACTAGAATGGATTAGTAGCATTAACCCCAAAATGGATGGTACAGAGGACCAATGGTGATATGACCGGTGAACGAAATAACCCAAGCCGACTCAATCATGGTGATGGAGTGAAAGTGTCATGTTCAAGAGCGACCTGCTACCGATGAAGTTATTCAAGTTTTCTTCCCTTTTTCCCTAGTCATTGCTGACCAGTACCTTTTTATTTTTGTCAAGCTTGAGGAGGATAACATATGCTTGTTCTATAATTTGCCCTTCGGGCAAACCTGTGCTATGTTTTAATGAGCCTAGTGACAGTGAAACTCGCTCTTGTCTACATGGAAAAGTTTGTCGCTATTGTTTTAACGAGTTTAACGTCAAAGATAACTCAGTCCTTTTCAATTTTAGAGAGTCTAAAAAGAGACGGAAAGGAAACTCCAGTATTCCTTTTTCGTAATATAATCCCTTAAGTCTGAAAAAGTATAAAATAATACGAAAGGGATGACTTTTCTATAGTTTTAACGAGCCGAACAAGACAAGCGCTTGATATTTTTGTGTAATGATCCCTTGGGTCCAAAAAGATTAAAATATAGAGGAGGGTTGGCACTTCCAATCACTTTAACGAGCTGGAGAGGCCAATTGCTCGACAATCTTTTCATATTTTACGATTTAGATGAAAAGAGCTTAAAGGAGACTCGTTTTTTAGGAATGAGTGATGTTTTTGGATAGCAACTGGTTCCAAGTAAGGTTTGGAACTTTTCAATCACGGCAGTGTAAAGAAGGTGGCTAATAGAATCACTTGTCACAGTTGTTCCTCAAAGGGGCAAACAATCAAATGGAGGCATATGATAGGCTAAAAAAGAGTGGAGGTGATGGTAAGAACATGACCAAGGTTCAAAAGCTGATAGTTATGCGATCGCAATGGTTTTTTATCGAAGGTGGGTTCATTTTTTAATGAGCTTGAACTCTGGTGGAACATATGCTCATTGCTAGGTTTATTTTTTAACGAGCTTGAACTTCGCGTAAAACTGCTTGTGATAATAATCAGAGATTTTGATTTCACCATTAACACTATGTTCTTTTGACGGTCGTATTGTTTGTTCAATTACTCCATCAAATTGATTAGAAACGTAAATACATGCTTGAAAAATGAGTTAAACATCAATATTTTACTTGAATCACGTGATTATTAACATAAAAGTAGTTTTTACCTCTCATTTTTACCATTTCATTCAAATTTGGGATTTTTGGAGCTTTGGAGGTGTTTTCCCCCTCGATTTTCACAGCTGATTCTGGGAGATTCTGTGGACTATTTTTGGCGCCGTCTGGACCAGGTAGGAGCTAAACCTGATCTCTTCAATTGCATTCTTTCCTTTTTTGATTCTGAGCATGTTTTCCTGCTTTTCTGGGCCTCTAGGGTTTGAACAATTCGTTCTGTTCCCATCGCACCTAGTATACATCGAAAGGTGTGATGCATACTGAGATGGCCATTGGCCAGCTAGTATGCATCCCACCTAGTACACAGCTGGGGTGCGATGGGCGCAAAGAGGAAAGTTTATGCACTATTTTTTCATGGAAATTTTGCCTGTTTTTGCCTGAATCAGGATCCTAATTCTTCTCTTGTTTGTCTTCCAGAGATTCATCGGATCAAGATGGTCGTTACATGGTGTGAACACGAGCATGAAGAAGAGGATATCATTGCTTTACATGATTCAGGTACGGT
The DNA here is from genome assembly GCA_031772625.1 of Pinus tabuliformis. Taxonomy (NCBI): domain Eukaryota; kingdom Viridiplantae; phylum Streptophyta; class Pinopsida; order Pinales; family Pinaceae; genus Pinus; species Pinus tabuliformis. The sequence continues at coordinate 177,327,868 of CM062807.1, read as the reverse complement.
TGTTATAGACATTTTTGTGCCTTATAGCTATAAGCATGAAATGTCCATAATCCAAGGGATCCAAAGTCCCTAAAGATGTTGTTACAGCTCCTAAAGGAACAAGGTCAACCAATGACAACTTCTCCCAGAAGTTCTCCACCAAAAACCACTCAGAACTAGTCAAATCAGGATCAATTCAGAAGCTCCACTAGGTGCCTGCATTGCAAAGCACCCAAGTACACTGGCTAGGTGTGTTGCAATGCACTTGAATGCACTACCCAGGTGCGTTGAGTGGGAAATGACAAGTGGAAAAGTCATTCAACGAGGTGGAAAGACCATGGAAGCTTCCAGAATCTTCTCCAATGACACTTGCCTCACTGAATTCGACCAAGTGATGAGTAAGAGGCTCTCAGTCTCCAAGTGGAAGCAAGAACTGACAGAGAGAAGCCACAAGTCAAAACATAAGCTGACTCATCCTCTCTGCTTACATCTATATATGGATCCCTCATCCCAGAGATCCAGAGGCTGGAATTTTGTACTTTGCAGAGAATTGCTGTTGGTTTGAGATTGAGATTAGTACATTGGGTGATTTATGCTTTGTTGGAGGAGAGGAAGGGATTCCTTTGCTGGGAGGTAGATGCTGGATTGGGACTCACTTGGTTGTATCTCCTCTTGGAATTTCTTATTCTATCAATAAACTATTTGAGTTTCTCCTACATGCTGTGTATCAATGATGTTTTGTTATATTTGCATGTTTAGCTTAATCTGATCCTGAGCTTTTTATGAATGTATATCTATATCTTCGTGTAGTTTCTCTCTCTTGTGATCATGCAGGAATTCGGTGAAGCTGGGCCGGTAAGGGAGCAGGGAGCTGGGAGCTATTGAAGAGAGGAGTGATTGGATCAACAAACTAGCGGAAGACATAGGTTAGTTGCATCCTTCCTCTTCATTTACATTTCATAAAGAAGAACACTCAAGTAGTTTTCCTTGTTTGTTGCTAAGGCACTATCACACCTTAGAGTGGGATAGGGGCATTCTGAATGGATACTTTTCCCAACAACAAATTGGCGACTCCACTGGGGATCGTATCTAGTTAGTTTATTTGTGTTTCTATTGTTGTTCTTCTCATAAACTCAGGAGTGCTGAATCGAACTGCATTTGCCATTTACAAATGCAAAGTAGAGATCTGCTACTCTAGTCCATTCACTGGGCCTGTTTATGATCTAAACAGCTGATCCACAAATGCTCTAACAGCCCTTTGTGATAGCTCTTAGTCCTCCTTTAAATCATCCTCCTAATTGTACCTCATTGATAGCTTTTATCCGGCCAAAAACCTTAGATCAAACTGCAAACCGTGACCCAGAACCCAGAGACAATTCTCGTTTCTGCTTCAGCGCAGGCTCTGTGAAGAGACTCTGCATTTCAACGCAGGTCCCGAGAGGGCTACCTGCGCTGCAATTCAGTTTCTCTGTGCAACAGGTGCGCTGATCAGCCTTTGCCCTGTGCAGCTGTGGTTCTTTGCATCCTTGTGTTCAGTTTTATCTCTGATTTTTGCAGCCTGTTATCAGTGTGTGTACCTATCTGAAAACCCCTTTTCTCTGCCTTAATTTCGCCTCAGTTGTATAAAAGAAACTGTATTTGTTTTTGTGTATTTGTTACATCATTTGCAGTTTCCCATTACAAAAGTAAACTAGTCATACTGTCGCCCTTAGATCTAGACCTGTCGTAAGTGTCGTTTTGATCTTAGGAGTAAGTTTGTTTGCTATTGACAGTTGATTGCGCTTTTAATTTTGTCTTTTGGTTTGAATTTGTGAATTTCTAGTGTCGAAACAAGTGTTTACTTCAAAATCATAAGTGTCGTAATCGTCTTTTTGGATTTCAAAAAGAAACTTGTTTGTGTTTTCACTTGAAATCGAATTCAAATTTGTACAACAACTTTCTTTTTAGGCATCAATATTAAGAAAGTGAAAACAAATACATGCATTTGTGCATTTGCATATTGATCGTTTGTATGGTTTGATTTAGGAAAAGTGCATTTACAGTGTGCTCTATGCTCTTTGAGAAAAGTTTGTGTCTTTCTTTTCCCCTTGTAGCTAGGATTTTCATTGTTGAAAAGAGATAAATGCTTGCTTATCATCTTTAGACTGCATTTAGGAATTGTATCTACATCTCGTGGTGATCCAAAAAGGCAAACTTCTAAGAAAGATCAACCTAAAATAAATTGAATGAACTTAACAACGCTTTGTAACTTAACGCACAACATAGAGGTCTAGGCTAGAGACGTGTTCCGGCGTCGTAAAACCTGGTGACTGTCGATCTCACTGGTGGTTGGGTGATTCCTCCTGAGAGACGATAAGCACCAGTACGGATTGTGCTCCCACGTATCGTCGAGTATATATTGGGAGACCCCTATAGGCATAAAACCTTTATCCATAGGAAGCCGTGTCGGCCGCCCTACTGATCGCAATGCACTGAACACAGCATTCGGGAAGATTGACCGCCCGTACCTTAAAAAGTATTCTGCGGTTTTGCGAAAGGTTTGGCACACCCTCTACCTAGAACTCCAGAGCAGTCCCTTTCGTTCCTTTTCAGACTCCTTAACAGAAAAGGTCCATCTGAGCACTTGTCACTTCAGGCTCATTAAAAATCGAAGGAGACTAGAGTCATCTTTTGCTTTTTCTCGACTCTTTAAAATTGAAAAAGCAAGTTGTGTCCAAGCGTCGTTAAAATTTATTTTAAACGGAATATTCATACCCTTTTTCCTGCATTGATCTTTAGGTTGAGAAAATGGAGCCTACCAACCAAGGAATTCCCCTTGGTGGAAATCCTAGTCCCTTCTCCTCTTGGGGAGATGTTGGTGCGCCCCATATGGCCACATTGTCGCTTCCAGGACTGACAATTGGCTTGCCGGTCTGGCTCTTCTCAACCAATGTCGTTCAGAACACCACTATTCCTGAACAGTCGAATCAGCAGTTAGACCAGTCCAGAGTTACCCACCAGCCTTCTACTTCCTCTAATTCTTCCTCTCCTCCTTCCTCTTTGCTTGATGGGGCTGGCAAAGCCAAAAGTCAAGTTCCTAAGGAGAAGAAGGAAAAGAAGAAGAAAGAGAAGAAGAAGAAGGAGCCAAAAGCGACTGGGGGCAAACGAGTGTCGTCTAACGAAAATCCACACACTGCACTGACCAGGCCTAAATCGCCATGTGTCATTTGCAAGGGAGACCACTTTCACAGATATTGTCCCTGCATCCCTCGGATACTAAGGGACTGGTCTCCCCGTTTGCACAATCTGGTGGCATCAACCTCTGATAGCCATGTTGAATGCACACCGTCAACTAGCGAAAGTGAAGTCCCAGGACAAAAAGGGAGAGCTAGATCTCCTTGTAAACTGTGTGAAGGCAGCCACGCCATCCACCGTTGTCCCTTCTTAGACGAAGCTAAAAGAGTTTTGGATGATCGTCCGGTTTCACCGTTACGACTCCCTCCTGGATATAAAAAACTCTTGCCGAGTCCTTCGTTAGTTGAAAATCCAGCTGGCCCGCTCAAGTGGTCAGCTGAAGCGCCGGTCATTGAAGATGAACCAGCTGAATCCATACCCGACGAAAGTCAAAAGGTCGAGGTGGCAGTTGACTCGGTCTTGCCTTCAGAGGATTTATCTTCGAATGACACAGTCACTGAGGAGAATAAGGATGACACCGTCCAAATTCTCTTCATCAACACAGACTCCGACGAACACGGGGGCAACCTACCCATTCCTTTATCGCATGAAGGAAGTTCGTCAGAGCCGTACCCGGCCGTCTACTCGATCCCACCACCAAGCAACCTAGTTGTATCCTTCGACTGGAATCAACTAGGCAGACCTCGTTTGCCAGCAAGCATACCATTCCGAATTATCGTCCAAATATACAAAATGGTCATGGCTGGCACCATCATTGATGAGGGGGCATCTGTGAGTATCCTTTCCTCTATTGCTTGGAAAGCGCTTGGTTCGCCATCGCTTTTGCCTGAAATGAGAAATTTGACAGGCTTTGATAAAGGAACCAGTCGACCTTTAGGGATCCTCCCCAATGTGCCCATAACATTGAAAGGGAAGACCGTTCAAATGAACGTGATGGTCGTTCAAGGACCCTTGGATTATAACCTACTCCTTGGACGAGACTATATATATTGCATGGGAGCCATCGTCTCCTCACTCTTTAGAGTAATGTGTTTTCCGCACGAAGGAAGAGTGGTCAAGCTCGTGGACCAGCTTTCATTTCCCAGATCATGCATCGCAAATAGTCATATACCATCCCTAAATGGTCTCTTCACGCAAGAAATGTCTCAACCCACGGTCCGTCCTCCCGATGAGCGCAAGTAATTCGGAGGGATATGACTGGAACCCAGGGGGCATGCGTCCTGGTCTGCTTCGGCAGGAAAACTTTGGGTATAGGGTAGGTTTCCGCGGGAGAATATGACTAGTCCGTACCCCGTCCGTGATTGGAAGAGGGGTTGTTCTAGAATAAGATTCTTTTGTCAAAGTTATGTGAATCGGCGGGCGTCGTCATTCACCTTTTTTTATCTCGGTAGACATCGCCGAAGAAGTGTTTTGTTTGCTGCGCAAATGAGACAATCTTTGGTAACCTGAAAGAGGTAGGCCTTTCCTGGTAGAACAAATGTTTTATCTGCAAATTGAGGGGTAACCTTGAAATCGTACTTTATACCTGGGGGCATGCAAACCTTTTGGAGTGCAAGCAAGGGGCGGCTATTTATTTTTTAAATTTTTAGGTCCTCCCTTTAAACAAGTAGGTCTAACCCTTTAAACTCGTAGGATTAGTCGTTTCCGAACTTGCATAATGAAAGGATGCAGGGCATAGCTTTGTAAGGCCCAAGCTCCATAAAAAATGGCATCTTACATGAGACATTCTTATCATATGACTAGATTATCGAGCAGTTTTAGCGCATAGTTCATGCTCGTTAAAAAATAAACATAAGATCGAGCAAGTGTTTCAACCCGCGTTTAAGCTCGTTAAAAAATGAACTATCTTCCGGTAAATAACCACCGTGAATGTAACATTATCAGCCATTAAAGCCTTGGTCGTGTTTGCACCGTCACCTCCACTTTTCCATTGGCCGATCATTCACCTCCATTTGATTGTTTACCCATTTTGAGGAACAGCTGCGAAGAGTGATTTCACTAGCCATCCTTGTGACACTGCCGTGCTTGGAAAATTCCAACCCTTACCTGGAATCAGCTACTACCCATTTTATCACTCGTTCCTCAAAAGACAAGTCTTCTTTAAGCTATTTTCATCTGACTCGTAAAATATGAAAATATTGCCGAGTTTTGGCCTTCTAGCTCGTTAAAGCGACCGGAAGAGCTATCCCTCCTCTAGATTTTAATCTTTTTGGACCTGAGGGATTATTGCACAAAAAGATCGAGCGCTTGTTTTGTTCGGCTCGTTAAAACTATCGAAAATTCATCCCTTCCGTATTGTTTTATACTTTTTTGGACTTAAGGGATTAGATGACGAAAAAGGAACCCCGGAGTTAACTTTATGTACCTTTTCAGACTCTCTAAAAATGAAAAGGACCGAGTTATCTTTGTCGTTAGACTCGTTAAAAGCATTAATAGCGACAAACTTGTCTTTAGACGAGAACAAGTTTCACTATTGCTAGGCTCGTTAAAACATAGCGATGGGTTTGCCCGAAGGGCGAATTATAGAACAAGCATATGTTATCCTCCTCAAGCTTGACAAAAATAAAGAGGTACTGGTCAGCAATGACTGAGGAAAAATTGGGAAGAAACTCAAAGAACCTTTATTGGTAGCAAGTCGCTCTTGAACATGACACTTCCACTCCGTGCCTGAGTCGGGTTGGGTTGTTTCATTCACCGGTCACATCACCATGGTCTCGCCATACCATCCACCTTTGGGGTAAATGCTACCAATCCATCATATAAGTGTCGCCGATATGTTCAAGAGAAGTCATCCAGAGAAGTCAACCGTGTCCCATCCACTACCATACATTATACTTCATTCTTTCATGACCGCCACCCTGAACCATATATCATCAGATCGTTTTCACCTCTATCAAAATCATTTGCTCCGTTCCGTGTCACTGATGTGGGATACATCAAGGCCCTCCTTTGACGGATCGCTTCTTGTCGACATCAGCTCATTATCCAAGAAGTGGATCTAGGAACAACCCCTTCAGTACTTTGAAGCTTGCATGCCTCAATGGCAAGTTTCTCACTTCCGGCGACAGGTATACATCAATGACCTTCGACCGAAATATTTTGCGTGGTGTTCGACGCCAAGTCCTTTATTCACACCACGTGAATTGTACTGCAGTACCTTGAGGGTCATTATCATTATCGGTGATTCCTCTCGCGCTTGTTAACAGATTACATCATTGACTGGTAATCAAGCGATGTCTTTCCATGTTCGACTCCAAAACATTTCTCACATGGATCGACTTGTACTTAGAGTGAAGATCAGACAAGATTGAAGACCCCGGATCTAGTTTCATCCATCCGGGCTGCGATATATATTCAGGAAAAATAAAGACATTGACATGTACAGTATTGCAGAACAGATAATCATCCTACCAAAAGGATGATGATTTCATCAGAATCATCAGTCTACCATCAGACGATTGTCTGTCCTATGTACATAAAAATGAATTTATAAAGCTGAGCATGGGAATGCCCGCCTCAACTAGATCATGAAAACAGTATGAAAAATAATGTATTGTATTGTATCTTATTGCAGGTCTCCTCCCAGCATTGAATGAACTTCGGATCCTCCTAATAAAGCATTTCACCCGATAAACGGCCTCATACTTTAGGGGGCAACTGTTATAGACATTTTTGTGCCTTACAGCTATAAGCATGAAATTTCCATAATCCAAGGGATCCAAAGTCCCTAAAGATGTTGTTACAGCTCCTAAAGGAACAAGGTCAACCAATGACAGCTTCTCCCAGAAGTTCTCCACCAAAAACCACTCAGAACTAGTCAAATCAGGATCAATTCATAAGCTCCACTAGCTGCCTGCGTTGCAAAGCACCCAAGTACACTGGCTAGGTGCGTTGCAACGCACTTGAATGCACTACCCAGGTGCGTTGAGCGGGAAATGACAAGTGGCAAAGTCATTCAACGAGGTGGAAAGACCATGGAAGCTTCCAGAATCTTCTCCAATGACACTTGCCTCACTGAATTCGACCAAGTGATGAGTAAGAGGCTCTCAGTCTCCAAGTGGAAGCAAGAACTGACAAAGAGAAGCCACAAGTAAAAACATAAGCTGACTCATCCTCTCTGCTTACAACTATATATGGATCCCTCATCCCAGAGATCCAGAGGCTGGAATTTTGTACTTTGCAGAGAATTGCTGTTGGTTTGAGATTGAGATTAGTACATTGGGTGATTTATGCTTTGTTGGAGGAGAGGAAGGGATTCCTTTGCTGGGAGGTAGATGCTGCATCGGGACTCACTTGGTTGTATCTCCTCTTGGACTTTCTTATTCTATCAATAAACTATTTGAGTTTCTCCTACATGCTGTGTATCAATGATGTTTTGTTATATTTGCATGTTTAGCTTAATCTGATCCTGAGCTTTTTATGAATGTATATCTATATCTTCGTGTAGTTTCTCTCTCTTGTGATCTTGCAGGAATTTGGTGAAGCTGGGCCGGTAAGGGAGCAGGGAGCTGGGAGCTATTGAAGAGAGGAGTGATTGGATCAACAAACTAGCGGAAGACACAGGTTAGTTGCATCCTTCCTCTTCATTTACATTTCATAAAGAAGAACACTCAAGTAGTTTTCCTTGTTTGTTGCTAAGGCACTATCACACCTTAATTAGAGTGGGATAGGGGCATTCTGAATGGATACCTTTCCCAACAACAACGGTGACTGCATTGTGGAACTGTGGCTTGCTCAAATTCTTCTGTATATCTAGCATGAGGCAACAAATCAATTTGTTGCAATATTTTCTCGATGCATGGGATCCTACCAACAAAGTGTTCCAAATTTGAGGTAAATCCATCCCTTTGACTGTTGATGATATCTACTTTTGGACGGGTTTATCGAGGCGTGATGCTTCTCTCTCACTATTGGGATCTGCCCATGGGGGTGAATTCGTGAGGGATTATATTCACCGGTTTTGTAGAGATGGTTCTCAGCTGAGTAGGGATGGCAAGATCAGTATTCGAGATGTCACGGACCGGTCCTTGAGGACTATCTTATTCACCTTTGCTAGATTGGCTGGTAGTGCGGCTCTTCATTGGGCCAACAAGTCCTGTATGCAGTATGCTCTGGAATGCCTTGAACCAAAGGTATTCAACTGGTGTGATGCAGTACTTCCGATTATAAAAGAACAACTTACCAAGGTGAAGAACGGAAGGTCCAAGAACTTTGGTTATGTTTCTATTCTGACCACTTTCACCTTGGAGAGGATCCCACTGATGCAGCCACAGTACATTTCACTCGGATTGTCGGTACCAACGGAACCACGGATGCAGAGATGGGTTGATCTTATGGCCAGACATGCTGGTCAGTCGCAGATTTCATTCTCTGATGCCTTCTTTGAGTGGTTTGACTGTCAGGAGATGGTCTTGTCTGAGTATCAATATGCTAGGATGGATTTCCGTGGTGACCCAGATTTGGTGTTGCCGGCTGGCGAGAAGTGGGGTGTTATAGGTAAAGAGATCTGACCATATCTCTGTTTATTGTTTTTATAATGTTCTCGTGTTTTTTAAATATTATCAAGACTAATCGAACTCATATGTTTACACAGATATTGGACCAGTGCGACCAGCAGTGTGCCCGAGGGTTGCAGCTGTCGTTCCAGAAGGAGAGGCAGTAGGGAGGGCTATCCTTCGCGATCTGGACGTAGCCGAGACCCTTGCAGTATTTCAGGATCAGGTCGAGGGTCTCACCCTTGGTATTCAAGATGTGAGGACCGACGAGTTACCTCTGAGATTACAGCGCCATACCACTGGTGTGCCGAGTCGATGGACTAGGCTCTTACATATGATCGCACAGGCGGTGACTTGTTATCACGAGCACCATTAGTCTAGGATGCTTCCCTGTATTTTTGAGTTTTTGGGTCATGTGACCAATTTTGTCTTGGACACAGATTTTGACAAACTATAAACAATTATATATATTTTTTATTTTCGGAGCTTTAATTTGGTTAAGTTATATGATCCTGATGCAAATGTTGATTGAAATGCTTTCCTTTATAAATGCTGAAAATGTCTATCTAACACATAATTTGTTAATGAATCAGTTAATCTATTTAATTTTCTGGAAATGTGTTGATATTGAATAGAATCAAACTCTCTTTCCAAAATCCCGACCTTTAGGAACATACGATAGATAGTTGGATTCCAAATGGAATAGATGCCTGTAAGCTGTAGAATGACGAGTTGTGAGTCTAGCCTGACAATAAGTCGGCGTATGCCACATGTGATGGCATCAGAGAGAAGTTCTATCAATGCGCTATACTCAACGATGTTGTTTGTTGACCAACCAATACATACCCCTCTGAAACTCACTAACTCGCCGCTTGGATCAAAAATGGCCCAGGCTGCAGAAGATAGGTTCCATGTACTATGACTAGCTCTGTCGGCATATCCAACAAATGATTCCAATAGGTTCGACATCTGCAACAAATGCAAAAGTGGATTACCTAACCAAAACGATCACTCTTGATGAAAACAAAAACGTAACAAAAGCATATAAAGAGATTACTACACTTAGTCAAGCATAGTAACGCTTAAGGTACAACTCGTTTCGGGGTTGCGACAGTGGAATCCCATCATAATCTACTAGCTCGTAGGCTCCTTTTGCTAATACTTGCTTAACAATGTAGGGACCCATCCACAATGATTGGAACTTACCTGCTCCCAATTTATTGGATTCCTGATCATAAAGCAAGACCAAGTCACCTTCTGAGAAGACACGGGGTTTGACATTTTTGTCAAATTGCGCCTTAACTCATTTCTTATGAGCTTCGTTAGCCAAGGCGGCGTCACGATGGGTTTCATCCAATTGCATTAGTTCCAAGAAATGAGCCTCTTCCTCTGAAGTTCCGGGGAGAAGGTCGACTATGAGCTTGAGAGATGAAATCCCACACTGAATCGGTAAGACTGCTTCCAGTCCATACACCAGCTGAAAGGGTGTAAATCCGGTTGCATTTCTCACCGATGTCCTATATGTCCACAAGGATGAGTACAGGATTAGGTGCCAACTCCATTTGTGGACTCCAATCATCCTTTGCATCATGCGCTTTAGGACTTTGTTGATGGCCTCAACTTGTCCATTAGCTTGCGGATAATACGTAGTAGAATTGTCGTGGGACAGTCCTAATTTGGCAGCCAATTCGACCATCATGTGATTGCGGAAATGCGATCCATGATCTGTGACTATATCTTGTGGAACACCGAACCTAGAGACTACATGATTGAAAAAGAAAAGAGCAGTCATTTTGCCGTTGTTGTTTAATGTAGGCATCGCCTCGGCCCATTTTGTAAAATAGTCAACTGCGACTATGATATACCCATGCCCCCCAGCCAAGGTGGGGTTACATGTCATGAAATCTATGCCCCATTTGGTGAATGGCCCAACAGCAACTACTGGATGCAGAGGTGTGGGTGGTATTTTGGTTTTGCTGTGGAAGATTTAACAAGCATAGCAACTTCTGGTTGTTGTTATGCAATCTTTGAACATTGTTGGCCAGAGGTAACCTACTCATAAAATCTTTTGTGCCATAGTGTAACCAGATTGATGCCCCCCACACGCGCCTGAATGACAATCATTCAGGACTTTTTCGGCCTCCTCATGGGTGAGGCACCTTCTCAGAACTGTATCGATACTGCAACGGTAAAGTGTATCACCGAAGATCATGTAGTCTTTTGCTTGGTATCGTGTACGTCGTTGTTCTGAGCGAGAGGTATTAGGTCTGTATGTTTGGGTTTGGAGATAGATGATTATATCTCCATACCATGGATCACTTGACGATATCAGAAACAAAGATTCATCCACGATTGATGCTTTGGATGTTGAATTGTTGGACGACGATGGGAAGTCACATAGTAACTCCGTGAAAACTAGAGATTTCTTTGATTTGGATTTTACGAATTCCAAATAAAACTCTTGCAAAATAGCTATCCATTTTGAATATTTTCCCCCAAGTAACTGACGTGACAGAATGTAAGTCATAGGGTTGCAATTTGACAAAATGGTAGTTTTGCGAAAGAGGATATAGTGTCAAAATCTCTGTACTGCTTGAACAGCTGCAAGAGCCAGCTTTTCAACATAATAGTACTTGCTTTTTGTATCATTTAAGTTTCGGCTTAAATAATAGACAGGATGTTCGATTCCATTGTCTTCTTGAACTAAAACCATTGTGATGGTTGTATCTGCTGCAGCTAGATACAGGTTAAAGTCTTTTTGATAGTTAGGAGCGTACATTAATGATGCTTTTATTAGGGATTCCTTTAGAGCATCAAAGGAAGCTTGCACAACCTGATCCTAGTTGAAGGGTACTTCTTTTTTCAAAAGACGCGTATAACCTTTAGCAAGTTCGGCATAATTTGGAATGAACCTCCTCAGAAAGTTTTCTTTCCCTTGGAGTTTCTGAATCTAAAGCAAATTTGAAGGTGGAGGCATATCGATGATCACCTGAACCTTACATGGGTCGAGTCGAATCCCGTCCTTAGAATCCACGAAGCCAAATAAACAACCAGAACCGACACAAAACACACACTTGTGCAGATTGAGTCATATTTTGTAGTGTCGGCAATGTAGAAATATAGCTCTCAAATGCTGTGGATGATCAGTCCGCTTTCGCAAATGAGCCAGTAGATCATCAAGATATGGTTGAATGATGTTCTTGATGTCATGGAAGGCATAATTCATAGCTCTCTGAAAAGTTGCCCCTATGTTCTTTAAACCGAAAGGTAATTTGCGGTACGTGAATGTGCCCCACGGACATATAAATGCAGTCTTCGACTGGTCCTGTGGGCGGATATTTATTTGATTATACCAGGAAAATCCATCCATAAATGAAAAGATTTCGCATCCGGCGCATTCATCAATTATCTGGCCAATGAAGGGTGTAGGGTAGTTGTCCTTTGGACAAGCTTGATTTACATCCCTGTAATCAACGCACGCTCTAATCATTCCTTGCTTTTTCATCACAGGAATAATATTCGATACCCAATCAGTTAGAGGAACCGGGTAAATGAAACCAGCATGTAAAATTTTTTCAACTTCTGCCTGAATGGTAGCGGCTTTCTTCGGGTGCACCTGCCGAAGCCGTTGTCGTACCGGTTTGACATCTGGATACATCTTGATTTCGTGTTCAACTATGCTCGAGTCAATGCCTGGCATTTCTTCATATGACCATTCAAAGACATCTCTGAATTCGTGAAAGAGAGTGCAATATATTTCCAGTTGATCCGAAGAAGAACAAGATTTGCCGACATGAATATTCTCTACAAGATTAGGTTTGGTTGAGATATTTATGGCGATAGTTTCTTCATTATTTGACAGATTTCGCTCGGAATCCACCGTATTTACAGTATTTGATAGAAAATAAAAAACTGAAGGATGATTAATGTTGTTGGAATAATCTTCGCTGTAATCTGGAATATGGGAATGATGGTGGTAATCTTCCCATGGTGCCTCTTCTATCATCATTGACTGAATAATTCCTTCATTTGTAGAATGTACATGTGACCAAGGATCTGAAGAGGTGCCATACTCCTTTGACCTATCTATCCAAACACTCGATGAGCATTGATTTGGGTTTGCTGCCCAGGCCAAGAAAATTGATTGCTACAAAATTTCTATTGGGCTTGGAGGCAATACCTGTTGATGATCCATGCTAACAAAATGTTCGGAAATATTATGAATGGAAGATATCATATTTCAGGTTTCTACTTTGGCCACTTCCGCCAGATTACTTGGAGGCGGTAGGGAAAAAGTACCCTTTAAGGCAAGGTCTTTTAGTAGGCCTACCCCGACATTTTGAAGCAAATGAGAGCATCCATGGATCATTGGAATGCTTCCTGTAACTTGTGAACTGTAGGGGAGGAAGGTTTTTTGATCAATGATTGTAATTCCTCCTCAAAGGGAAATGCAATATTTCTAAAGTAAGTTGACACAACAGCAACCATAGAATAAATCCAGGGCCTTCCCAGTAGGATATTGTAATCGAGGTTTGCATTGATAACTTCAATGTCAATTTCTACTGTCTTGCCCCCCAGTTCAACTTGCAAGTTACTTAAGATCCCGTACGGGTGTATGTTCGTCCATCGAATGCTTTTAATGTCGTTGACGATATTGACAAGGGTGGTGATCCTAAATTTTTCCAGCAACTCATTGACATAATGCAGGTAGATGCCCCCTCGTCAATAATTGTTCAATGAATAGTTTTGCTGAGGGCTTTCACTTGTATGAGGAAAGCGAGTTGTGCTAGTAACTGAGGTTAATATCCTTTATGATTAAAGGCCATAAGATTGGAATCCTCTGGGTCAATCCCCACCTATTGCTGATAATAGAGCCTGCTTTTGGGAGGGGCAATTTTGCAGTACTTCAAGCGTCGATATAGCGGATGGCGATTGGGCCAGATCCTCTACTATATTATAATTCTATGCTACTCGGGCACGAGGATTAAATGTCGATTTGTGTACTACTCCCTTTGGCGGTTTTATCGTTAGCTCTAGAATGATGGGTGGCACAACTTCGGTTGAAGTTGTTGTCGAACTACTAGGTTGGTCTGCAGCCTTGTTGTTCGACATCTGTGGATTCCTGTAACCTTTATTCCTTGTCGATATCAAAGAATCATTTTGTTGTTTTGAAATGGACAACATAAGCACTTGGGATGGGGAAGCATTGTTGCTAGCAACCAGATTGGTTTCTGGGTTTGGAAACGGATCAGTCAATACTGCTGAGGTTTTTGAACTCTTAAAGAACTTCTTAATCTCGGCTTTATACAGAAAATCGTTCATCCAATGGTCTTCATCACATATGTGACATGGCCAAGGAGGTTTCTTTTGCCCAGAAAGGTTTTCAGAAGATTTTTCAGGAGACCAATCATCCTGTTTCTTATTTTTGCTTTTCCCTTTCTTCTTGTCCCCTAGTTGCTTCAGTTCTTTGCCTTTGTCGGTTGACATGGCATTGACCTCTGAGGTGAGAGGTTCTTCATTTGCATTTTGACTAGAAATTGTATGGGCTTTCTTAGATGTAGCCTTTGCGGTTTTTGCGCTTGTCGTACCTATCACGCCATCGCCGGCATGAGAGTCTTTATTTGATTTAGGAAGAGGAACGGAAAACTCTGGTCTAGGAGCATCAAGAATTTTGTCATAGAGCGTTCCAAACTGAGTATAGATCAAGTCTAGATATTGCGCACGAGCAATGACTTTCTCTTCAGTGACAACTCCCCACTTAGCCACATCTTCTGTAATAGAAGGTAACAATGACTTAATAAACCATTCAGCTAGCAGCTGATCAAGAACATATGTTTTTACCATTCGACGACGACATCGCCACTCATGAATATGATCAGATATGTGAGTGGCTGTCGTCTGCTTAAAATTGGTAAGAAGCTTCGTTCTTGTTTCGTACCTTATTGGTAACTGAAAATGGGTTAAAAAGGTGGTGGCAAGGGCGCTGAAGTTATCGAATGAAGCTCTAGGCAATTCGATGTACCACTTCACTGCCAGACCAGTTAGCGTTCGCTGAAAAAGGTGAAGCCTAATCAAATCATCATTGAGAGTGTTGGACAAACACCACAGATGAAAGATCATCACATGATTCGACGGATCTTCACCCGGATTTCCATTGAATTTAGGAATATCTGACGGAAGTTTATGAGGAATCGCCGGCCACCAAGGGGCATAAGCAATTGGATCATTTGTTAGCCAATTCAGATCTAGTAATTCTAAAGTTGCGACGAAAGGCAACTGTTGATTTAGGTTTGGTGAAGCATACCCAAGATAAGATGGGATCGCTTGAGCAGTGGGTCTTTGCATACCAGCATAATGTATTTTGTGTTGATAACTTTGATAAGGTTGATGTGCATAACCATTATGATATGATTGATGGTAACTGTTTTGAATATACAGTTGCCCATTACCCGCAAAGTTTTGTTGCTCAGGCCCTCAGTAAGCTTGCTGGAATTATGGTTGTTGATATTGCACCAGCCATGGTTGTGAGGCCAGTTGTTGTTGTCAAATAAACTAGTAGAGTTATTCTCATTAATCATTGTTGGAGAAGTGATATCTCTAAGAAATGAATTGTACAAGATGAATATATCAAAGGAAGGAATAGCTCCCTACTTCATGAATATCTCTGATATGAGAGATCAACTTCAAGAGCTATGGGAAGTCATGTCCGAAAAATAAATGACAATTGTAGTACTCAATGCTCTACCTAAGGATTGGGGAAACTTCACATCTAGCATATATACCAAGAAGGAAGCTACCACACTAAGTGAAATGTGGTCTCTATGAAAAATAGAGGAAACTAGACTCAAAGCCAAGGAAGATGTGGGATCAAGGGAGAAATAATTTTCTACCATGGCCAAGAGAAAGGGAAAATTTGGCAAATTTGGTCCACGAAGAACAAACAACAAAGATATGTCCAAAATCCAATGCTATGGATGCCAAGAATATGGACACTACAAAAGGAATTGTCCTAAGCTTAAGAAGGACAACAACAACAAAAGAAAGAGGGAATAATCTCACATGACTCAAGAGGTGAAAGAAGAAGAAAAGAAGAAAAAGAAGGAAGATCCTTCGGATCTATACTATGACTAAGTCAAACTCTTTACATAAAGTCTTCTTTCAAAGTTTTTAGTAGGATAGGAGCAAGTAGGAATAAAATAAAATTGCATGGATAGAAACATCATCTAGAACCTATAAGCATGATGCACATATAGTTTTAGATACTCATGTAGAAAGAGAATTTATAAATGAGAACAAAATGCATGGTTAGAAATATATTCTAGAATACATAATCATGGTAGATATAGCTCAAGATATTCATGTAGAAGAAGCATACCTAGAATATGACCTCATCCACAATGAAAGAAAATTGATCATGATTAAGAATCTTAGAAGACCTCCATCATCAAAAGGAAAGAAACATTTGCATGGTAAGGGTCTTCAAGATCCTATGATGGAATCTTCAAAACAAAATTCATAAACAAAAGCATATGTCTCATTGGAGTCCCATTCATGGGATTCAAGAAAAGGATGATATGCAGGCAAGCTGAGATGAAGCAAGAAGAGCCACACCAATGAAAACCAAATGAAGCTAATATGATCAAAGGAGAATCAAGATGAGGTGTGTATGCATCAAATTTTAGTCATGCTATCATTTGTATATTATTGATTAATGGGAATAGTTCTATAACATGATCAAGTAGGAAAGAATCTCTTTCACCAATGACATGCTCAAAGGCATGTACTATAATACAATGAAGGTCAACAAAAATAAATACTCACATAAGGAGTATAAGATTGTTGACTAAGAAGCAAGTGAAAAAGGAATTTTTACTAGTCCTAGAAGCAAGCAATGAAGAAGTGTTCCCACAAGGAGCATAAGGTGGTTGACTAATCTATCCAAGAAGAAACAATTGAAAAAATATATCAAGCATGTCAATAAAACCATGATAAAAAAGAATAACTATCTGACAAAGATCCATTGAAGACATCTCCCAAAAGAAGGCAAGACAACTCTGACTAAGAAAGGAAAAGATCAAAGGTCCCTTTACACCTTTGAAAGCCTTGGAGATACAAAAGGTGCAGATAATTGATTCTACTCTACAAAAGGTGTCATGATGAAGAAATCCATCCCACAAAGCTTAATGTTGAAGCAATAATAGGATGAAGTCATGAAGGGATACTCTATCGAAGCATGGGATTAAGAAAGTTCAACAAAGCATCCATGAGAAGAGTATTCTGAAGCATGGACAAGATAACAAAGGAGTAGCCAAATGACAAGAGATCCTGATATATGATAATAAGACCATTTTCCACAAAGGAAGAAATTACATGACAAACCAGGAAGGAAAGTGATCAATGGATGGTGCCCTACCAAAAGGAATTTCGAACCAAGACTTCATGACATCGAAGGAATGAAAAAGATCAAGCAGCTAAAGGACCCACGAAGAAGAAGTTTCTGACCAATGGACAAGTCCCTAGCTAAGAGGGAGTTATAACAAGTTCCCAATTACAAAGAAACTTGGACAAGTACCTTGTCAGAGGATACTTGAGCATGTCTTCCTCAATTGAGAGGAAGTGATAGACATAGCATTCTTGTCTTCACTTGGGAAGAAAGAATGGGAGGATTGGGTAATCATCTAGCATCCAATACTCTTTGAGGATGTGTATGGCATCCAAGACAAGAGTAGGAAAGAGGAATGATATTCTTTGAGGATTGGGAACCCAAGATAAGAATAGTCCTAGAAGGTCATACTCGATGAACACCCGGGTGGGTATGTACCTTGGGAAACAATTACTAAGGTGTCTATAAGTCATTGGTATCACCAACATTGTGATCTGATCTATTGAGAGATAGAGTTGTCAATCTAGACCTTATTATGGAAACAATGTTGGTTATTATGATGCTATAACAGATGGATTACAAATCCGGTTTCTCTTATGTGAATTCTTCAAGATTGAAACATATCCAAACACCTTGTAATTTTGTATGAATACATCCCTAGTTAAGAGGGAATTTTGAAGGAAATGTAACTAGGTTCGGTCTTAATAAATGTACTTTTGATATTTGTATTTATTCAAGAAAGGAAATATTATTTTTATAATATATGTCAATGAGTTTCTTGCTCATTGAAATAGGTCTAGCACATGTTAAAGTGATATAGGTGAGTCAAATAGTCAAAAGAAAATGTTTAAGACCTTAAGGACATGTTACACCATGTATGTTTATGTATTAGAGTCAAGAGAATACCTCCAACCAAACTCAACAAGTCTCCTCCATGCAACGACACCTACAAAGAAGTAATTTGAATTAAATAAGTCAAGTCGACCCGCAATCTTCAAGTCGGCCTAAAGGAGGGATAGACTTATATATATAGAGGCTATCCACTCCCTCAAAAGACAATGCATCCCTCTCTAAAATCACCATAGGTAGGAAGTCGATAAAAGGGTAAACAAGGGACGAAGAAAGGGTCTTCAAGAGCAGCAAAGAAGAAGGGTATACAACCGAAGTCAAGAGGATTGTTTTCTAGGGTAGAAAACAGTGACATGTGCGAGAAACAAAAGAATCCCTAAAGGCATAACTGCAGCAATACAATAGTCCTAAATCTATCTTTGTTTGGGCTAGAAAGTAAGGTCTACAAGGCCTCCTACTCAAGCGAAGGTGAAAAGGCCCTAATTCACAAGGGTACCTTCCACACGTTCGAAGGTCTAGGACTGATGTACATTCACAGCAAGTCTACACCTAGATCTCAAGAATGAGCTCGTTTGGTTGAAATAAGGAAAGTTTCTACACAAGAAAAGGATATCATTGAGTATAGAAGAGAATCATCTCGTATAGATCTCACATAAACAAGGTCTATGTATAGCTGGAAGAAGGAGGACAAAGTGTCGAGGAATGAAGTATCAGAAGAAGAAAGACTAAGTGTCAGGGAACAAAGTGTATAAAGGAGGAAGGAGTTGACTTGAGCTTGGAGTATATTCTAGTTAGGGGTTTTGGCCCTGGCAAAGAGCCAACATCTTGTTTTCTTGTTCTTATGTTTTTGGTAGAAGTTTGATGAAGTACACACTCGTGCATTAATAAGAAGAATAAGCATATTAAGCTAACAAGAAAAAGTAAAAAGACTCCACAAATTGTTATCAAGCCAAGAAGAATCACACTATACCTAATTTCCCTAGATTCTTCAACACCCATAACCACCCACTTGGATATATTACCGTTAGGAAAGTATGACATATTGTTGAGCATGAACTGGTTGTACCTACACCAAACCAAAATGGATTTCTACAATAAAACAAATGAGTTCTTGGATAAGGAAGGAAGGAAAAGAGTGTTACAGGGCAGGAAAAATCATGTCTTGGTAGGGTTGGTTACTTCTATGCAGGCCAAACATAACGGTGGAAAAGGTTGCACTTTATTTGCAGTACAGATCACCAAGGAGGAGAATGCCGAACAGGGCACAGGAGGAGAAGTCTAATTGCTGTAGAGACACCTTGTTTTGTAGGAATTCACAAATGTCTTTCCAGCTGAAGTTCCTAGACTACCTCCTTGCAGAGAGAGAATATTTTTCTATTGATATGGTACCTAGAGTATCACCGATGTCTGAGGCGCCACACAAAATGAGCACCCTAGAACTGGTTGAGCTGAAATTGCAGCTAAAGGAAATGCATGACAAAGGCTATATAAGGTCAAATGTGTCTTTTTGGGGAGCACTGGTACTATTTAGGAAAAACAAGGATGGAAATATTAGACTTTGCATTGAATACATACATCTAAACAAAGTGACTATTAATAAAATATATCCATTTCCAAGGATTGATAACCTCTTTAATTAGTTACAAGGAGAAACGATTTTCTCTAAAATCGATCTCAGATCTCGATACCATCAAATGAGAATCAAGGAGGAATATGTTCATAAGATTGCGTTCAAAAATGGATATGGGAACTACAAGTTCATAATGGTACCCTTTGGACTTACCAATGCCCTAGCTATATTTATGTGCCTAATGAACAATGTGTTGTGTCCTTATTTGGACAAGTATGTCATTGTTTTTGTCGACTACATACTGATTTACTCAATGTCAAAAGAAGAACATGAGAAAAATATGGTTGTAGTACTACAGTTGTTGAGAGAACACAATTTATATGTGAATCTCAACAAATGTGACTTATTCCAGTCATAGGTACACTATTTTGGACATATCATCTTCAAGGAGGGAATCACAGTTGATCCTAAAAATATTAAATCTATAACGGAGTAGCCAACTCCAAGGAATGTGGATGAAGTTAGGTCATTCATGGGTTTGGCAAGGTACTACAAGAGATTATTCAAAATTTCTCTAACGTAGGCCATCCCATTATAGCATTGCAGAGAAAAGGGAAGTAATTCGAGTGACCGCACAATGTGTATAAATCTTCGAACAACTAAAGTAGTTACTCACAAATGCACCAGTACTAAGTATTATCGATTATAACAAGGATTTCCTAGTATGTACAGTTGCCTACAAGGAGAACTCGGTGGATTTTTGATGCAAGAAGGGAAAGTGGTATGCTACGAATCCAGGAAGTTAAATGAGCATGAGGTGAACTATGTCACTCATTGTTTAGATTTGGTTTCCATCATTCATGCTCTGAAGATGTGTTGGAATTACCTCCTCGACAGGAATTCACACTCATGAAATACCATAGTGGACTTAATTATTTGTTTGGACAACTGAAGTTGAATGCTAGGCAAGCAAGATGGTTTTCCACGCTCAGTGAATTCAACTTTGGAATCCAGTAATAAAAGATATGGAGAATAAGGTCGTCGATGCTCTCAGCCAAAGAATTCAGGAAACTCATTAGGCAGAAATAAGTTCTAATACAATGAATTTAGCAGAAAAGGTCAGAAGTGCTGAACTTTAGGATGAGAAATATTAGCAAGTGAGAGAAAAATGGGTGCAGCATGATAAGGACAAAGAGTATAGCCTCTATGAGGATCACTTAATCTAGTTCATAAGCAGGATATATGTTCCTAACAGTGGTAAGGTAAAAGGGATAATAATGAAGGAATTTCATAATAAACCCTATTCAGGTCATCTAGGTTATCAAAAGACCCTTACAGCCATCGAAAGGTCCTATTATTGGCCGAATTTGAAAAAGGATGTGGCTAATTTTGTGGCGAGGTGCATAGCGTGCCAGAAATTAAAGGTTAAGTGCTGAAATCTGACTAGATTATTGCAGCCTATCCCCATTCTGAAGTGGAAGTGGGAGGTAATTTCTATGTATTTTGTTAACAGATTACCAAAAACGTCTAAGAAACATGACACAATCATGGTAGTATTGGACGAGCTTAGCAAGGTAGCTCATTTTTTCGCAATCAAATCTACCAATTCTGCTAGTGACATAGAAAAAATATTTATAAAGGAGATTGTGAGACTGCATGGCATCCCCAAGAAGATCGTGTAAGATAGAGATGTTAGGTTCACTTATAGGTTTTGGAAGGAACTGTTTATAGGATTGGGAATAGAACTATCATTTAGTACACCTTATCATCCATAAATAGATGGGAAAATAGAAAGGGTTAGTCAGATCCATGAGGACATGTTAAGGATGTATATTATGCATCAGTCCAAGAGATGGGAAGAATGTCTTCTACTTGTGGAATTTGTATACAATAATAGACACAAAGAGTCCATAAAAATGATCCCCTATGAGGCATTGTATGGCAGGAGTTGTAACACTCCCATTAGTTGGAGTGGCCCATTGAACATAATCCCTATAAGACCCGATATGCTCAGGGACATGGAAAACTAATTTTAGAACATAAAGAAGAACTTGAAGGTGGCACAGGATAGACAGAAAAACTATGTAGATTAGCATAGAATGCATAAGGAGTTCCATGTTGGAGAACATGTTTACTTAAGAGTCAAACCTAGATGAAGCTCCCTGAGATTGGGACGTGTGCCAAATTGGCACCACGGTATTGTGGACCATTCAAAGTCCTTGAAGGGGTTGGTCCAGTAGTATATAGGTTAGCTTTACCTCCATTAGTTAAGGTTCATGATGTTTTCCTTGTTTCCTTACTTAAAAGATATGTGACGAACTATAATCATGTGATTGATTGTTTGTACTACAGGTAGAACCAGAAGGATATTTCTATCCAGAACCAATGTGCATTCTAGATCAGAGGACCCTCAAGCTCTGAAATCGAGCCATAGAACAAGTCAAGGTGCATTGGAAGTACTTTGGGCCAAAGGAGGCCATGTGGGAAATGGTTGATGCCATGAAATCAAATTTACCTTTCTTGTTTGCTGGATAAACCAAACGTGTATAAACTGTAAATATTGTATAGAGTTATGTATATAAAGCTCCATGGAACAGTATGTTTTACATTTTGAAATTTTGATATGGATTATCGGTGGAAGAACATCGAGGGTGGTGTTCCCACAAGGGGGAGGGGACTATTATAGACCACCCAAGGTTCTCTCAAAAAGGCATTGTAAATATGATGAAAATATATGAAAAGGAAAAGGGAAAATTGAGTCAAGGACACAGATTTTAGAGTTGGGGAAGAGGATGGCTTGCTTGGTAATTTATGGTTCTTGTGCAAATAAAGAAACTGAGTTTCTGGACAGCCATTAAGGTTGTTGGTGCAAATATTTAATGAGAAAATCTCTCCAAATTAAATAAGTTGTAACATAGAGTACACATTCCATGTTCTTAAGGAATGGAAACAAGGAAGAAAGGATGAAGGGCAACAGAAGGGGAGTTTTGAATTCCAAGACAACAACTACTAGGAAGAAGAATAGTGACACCATGGAAAGGGTATATTCATTAGGAACATGGGGATACATTCAAAGAGGAGAGAGCATAGTCTAGTAGAGAAAAAACAACAAACTACACAAGGAAGAAGGTTTGTAGAGATCTTGTGGAGGCAGGCAACTCAGCACAAAAGAGAAGAGAAGAGAAGAGAAGGGAATTGGTTCTCAGGTTCCCTAGAGGCTATGGGTCGAGATACTAGTCTCAGGAGCCCTATAGCGGCTTGGGGACCCTGGAGGATGTGGGTTGAGATAAGATCCCTAGATCCCTATAACAAATTGGGTCCCTATTAGCTATGGGTTGAGACAGAGGTCTCTGGAGCCCTGTAATAGCTTAGGTCCTTAGAGGTTATGAGTTGGGTTAAAATCTTTGGAGCCCTATAACATTTTGGTTCCCCTAGAGTCTATGGGTTGAGATAGCTTACTCTAGAGCCCTATAACAGCTTGGGAAGAGACCATCTTGGAGTAGTTCACTAGAAATACTTGATTGGAGAACGTGTAGACAGTGGATTTTGGACTCCTAAAAGGAGTGAATCACTGTGTGCACACTCGGGGTGAGGTGGAGCACCTATGGACCCTCTATGTTAACAAATATGGCATAAAACAGTTGGGATTGAGGTAGGATGACCTTTGGATTCCCTGCATTGTTGGTAGCTCATGTTCATTCTTAAGCAAGCATCCCTCCCATACTCTAGAATCTGGCTAGGGGATGGCAACAACAAGTAACTATGGTTGTAGCTATCTATGGTTGGGTGGAGAGTCCTTTTCCCGACTCAGTTACCTTGCAAATATAAGATAAGTACTTACCCTCAGAGGTTACACTTTGTTGACCAATGATATTGCACGATGTTATCTTAGTTCTAGACTTGTACTTGTCACCTTGTTTGCAGGTAATTAATTATTATATGATGTTGCTTGGACTTGTGTCTATTGTATGATATTATGGCTTATGTGGATGATAACATCTCAGTGAAAATATAGCAGTAATGGAAACTCAAGCGTATCTATGAATTTGTAATAATCATTGAATGAGTAATGTTGTTGTATAAACAAAGTAAATCAGGGCTTCCGAGCAAGAAGCATAATACTACGCAAAAGAGTCATTGGAGTTGATCCTAGGCCTATGATATACTAATAAACAATGAATAACTTGAGATTGAAGTAAGTACATTTATAAATGATATTTCAATAAAATGTTTAAGTTGTACAAAAGAAATAATGAGCCTTTGGCCAAAGAGGTGAAATATCAA
Source organism: Pinus tabuliformis (assembly GCA_031772625.1). Taxonomy (NCBI): domain Eukaryota; kingdom Viridiplantae; phylum Streptophyta; class Pinopsida; order Pinales; family Pinaceae; genus Pinus; species Pinus tabuliformis. The sequence goes on along the minus strand of CM062807.1, from coordinate 177,304,134 downwards.
GGTCATGGGACAAATATGATGAGAATGAGAGGGCTAAGAGATCCATTTTATTCATGCAGTTATTACATAGGGAAGGGTTGAACTTCCCTGTTACCCTTGATATTTGGCTCAAAGTTGTGTATTTTTCCAGAGTATTCCATGAGAGAAATGAAGGAGGAATTTCTCCCTCAAATAATGGGGTTGGCCCGAGGGTCCCATAGGAAGGCTTATCCAACCTTGAATCCTCAACAAAATGGTTATCTACCGCTAGCATACTTTTGGTGTTGGTGGGGAACCGAGAGGTTCAATATAGAAGCCTGGAACCGTTTGCAGCCTTCGCGAAGATCTGGGAACTATCGGCGTGTGGAAGGAGAGGTGAACCCCTTTCTGGAGTTCACACCAAGCCCATGGTGGTTAATTTCCAAGAATGTGTCAGGACCACCATGCCTAGAATTACTTGTTCAGAAACGAGCAAACCAGGAGGGTTTGAAACCTGTTATAGAATATATATTACCCAAGTTCAGTAGGGGTAGCACTGTGTCAAGATTTAATGACTTCTTTTTGTCGAAGTCAATATCTGCAATTGTTCTGGAGGTCTATGGGACTTCTGGACTAGAGCCTTGGTTGAGAAATTTGGATCAAGATGATCAGCATCGGGAGGAGACGTATTAGAGGAAGGAGTGGAGGAAATCTCCTTAGTTGCATTCCAGGATATAAGGGTAGAGTCCCTTAGTCGTGCCATGGAAGGGGTATAAAGTTACCTTGACGTAGAGAACTTCATTTCCACCTCATAACGAGTAAAATGTTTGAACCTTATCCTAACCTAAGAGATAAACATTAAATGTGTCAACCTCATATTCGATGTTGAGATCGTACAGCCAAGCACGCGGACCAAAAGGAGTACACATAAGTCCCAAGAACAGATTGGAGGTTAAAGGTCAAAGCCAATGTTACAGTGATCACAAGGGAGGAGTGATGCTGACCCTGACGAGGTTAGAAGTCGGGCAGCGTGCCTACATGAAAAGGTGTGGCAACGAGGAGTAGCATGTCAACCCCAACCTGGTAAATTTTCGTGGGTCGAATTGTTGTGAAGGAGGAAGGTTCCCATATCGATCTGACTTGTTCAGAACTCAGGGGTCAGGCTATTGTGTGGCAGGTGAGTCTTGCACTCATGATATAGGCTGACTCTGACTTAGTTGGAGGTCGGGGGTCGAGACGTCGGATGGTAGTGGTGTGTTGGGGAAATATATGATCTCCCAACCCTTACACTTAAATTATTGTCAGGAAATACTGTAGAAATTATTCCCTATGCGTAGAAATAGAAAAGGGAAACGCAAGGGGTCTCTGATTTATAGTTTCATTCCCATGACCATACTATGGGAGTTGGACCTCCCTAGTGATAGCCTTCTTACTCTATTTGGGCAAGGTGGGTACGTTACACATTTTACAGCCACAAGTATGGGCTAATGTTGATGAAACAATCATGATATGTCATTGAGTCATTAGCCCATAGGAGATGATTATAGGATCCACGTACTTATGTTGTACTATCATTGGGTCTTCTATTCATGAGTCATGAGGTCATGTTATGGTCATATGTGAGTCATGCATGAGGTCTTATGCCACTACTACAACCATGTGTGTATAATGTTATATGTCATTCAGTCATGGTCATATGAAGTCTTAGCCCATAGTGTGCTTCTATTTGTGGCAAGGAAGCATTATTTGCACTGGAAGTTGTTCATTTTAAGTTGGAGCTTATTTTGGAGATGGCATATGTTCAGGGGGAGAACTATTTGCTCTTATTCACTTCATCCATCCATTGTTGGAATTATGGTATGCTTGAAGAAGTTCATGATGTGCCTCATGCTATGGTTTAATTGTTGGGTTTTGAACTCATGATATCAGCAGAGAGGTTGATTTTTCCTATTGATGCCGCTGCTATGTGGAGAGTGTTGGTTGGTGCCTCATGTGTATATCGTTGCATATACTTGATGTTGTTAATAGTTTCTATTTTGATGAGGTTCATAGATGCTTGTGTGATTTCTTCATGTGAATATTGTTGCAGCTACTAGGGGTTATTTGTGTGACATATTTTTATGAATGATGATTAGTTTATATGTGTTGTTTGTTGCTACTGATATGAGAGGCATGGATGCTTGTTGATGTGAATTATTGTTCATCCTGTCAGTTACTCCAGTGTTTATGCTTCAGTTTTTCTACCTTATCAGATGGAGTTAACCCTTTTCCATTGATGTCAAAGGAAGATCGATATAGGAGATTGGTCTAGAGTTTATGTGTGGTTTCCATCAATACCAAAGGGGGAGATTGTTGGCATTATGGTGTGCATGGATCATGATGGTAGCTAGCTCATGTTTGCATTGATGTCAACCCTATGTAGACTAGTTGATGTTTGTATGTCTTCCTTGTAATATGGTTTCAGTTGGTTGTGTTGACATTGAGATGGTTATGTTGGCATTGATGTCAACCCTATGTAGACTAGCTAAACTTTGGATGCCTTCCTTGTAGTATGGTTGCACTTGGTTGTGTTGACATTGAGATGATTATGTTGGCATTGATGTCAACATTTGATGACGTAGCTTGTTGGTAGCATGATGGTCATGGAGGAGTTGTCTTGTGTTGGCATGTGTTGGAATGTGAATTGATGTCCATTTTGTGATGCCTTGTTATGCATTAATTGGATGGATTAGAGATGCTACTACAAGTGGATGATGTAGATATACAGGTGATGGAGATGATGGCTCAGGTATTATTTCATGTTGTTGAGTTGGAACACTAGTTGAGTTGAGAGTTAGGCATTCATCTAGGTCTTCATGCTTATGATCATGGAGATTACTTGTTACAGTGATGGTTTGGCCGCATGATGATGATGATGATTTTGTTGAGATGTTACAGTGATGTACACATGTTTTGTAGCTTGTGTAATTGTTTGTGGAGAGCTAAGGACTTGCTGGAATTATTTCTTACCCTTGTTTGTTGGATTTTAGGTCAACTTGGCAATGACACTTGAGAGACTTGTTTTCTCCATTTACAGTAGTGTCTCAAGACTTAGTAGAGGCTTGGAGGCATGTACAGGAGATGATGAAGGTAAGCAAGAAGTTGGAGGTAGTTTTGAGCTAGAGTATTTGGGTTCTAACCATCCTCTGCCCCAACCACACTCATGCAAACTTGTGCATGCAGTTGAAAGGCTCCAATCGCGTGGAGACAAGCCTGTGCATGCGGTTGAAATCTAGATCAGCTAGTTGTGTGCATGTGGTTGTGTATTTAGTTTGAATTTCTTTGCATTCCTCACACACATCCGGATCATTTTGACTTGGAAATATCAGGAGGCTTCTAGATTAATTGAAAAAGGTCAGAATTGGTTTGAAAATTCTTCCAATGGGTGTGAATGATTTTAGTACACATGTAGTGATGGTTGAGGATTTATTTTGTCAAATTTGTGCACTCTTGATCCCATGCCAAAGGTGAATTTCTCCCTACATGTTTTATATTCTTTATTTTGGAGCTAGGTGAGGTTGTTGAAGTTAGAGTGTGAGTGAAAGAAGGCCGCATAAAGGAGGAATGCTTCAAAATTGGTTGAGAGCATAGATGCTTCGTTGTATGTGTTCTAATGGTAGCAGAATGAGCAAATTTATTTGTTGAAGTAGAATATTGATTTAGAACATCGGATTGCAGATCATAGAAGTAGAGGGTTGTAGCAGAGTGTGTTGGTGTAGATGCAAATCTCGATATAGCTCCATATTTGTGACTCTCACTTTTGTTTTAGCGTAGGATTTGTTTGTGCATTTGGCACATAGCCATTGTCTTTTATGTTTTTGATTGTATTATACAAAAATCATATTTTGGAGTGAGGGTTTGATGTTATGACTGAGTATGAGCTATGTTTATGTTGTTGGTTGATTATGTTATTCATATTTGATGCATACATTATAGCCACTATTTTTCTTGAGTAGAGAGAATAATTGTTGAGGTGTTTTTATTTGTTGATGATGTCTTGTTGTTGGAGATCGTATTGCAGAGTTGAATCAAGTTGTGCAGAAGGTCTTGGGATCCAGTGTAAAAATATACGAAACGAGGTTTGCATAGAGTAGAGGAGCAGTGACTTCATGGGTGTGGAGTATTGATTGTGAAGTTTCAGTGAAAGTAACAGTTTCTCCATCCAATCGGAGTTGGGAGAGGATCGTTGATCGTGGTGGATTTTGACATATGGTAGTCCATAGATCTGTGTGAGAACATAGTCTTCCAAGATGATCAGTGGAATCAAGTATCATGGATGATTGGTGTTGGCCTATTGTATATGAGGCCAAGTCTCCTAGCTCATGGGAGTCAGAAAATCTATGTAAAAGCCATATTTTGCTTCATAGAATATTTAGAGTAGTGCAATAGCAACAAGGGTGGTTTTTTTCCCAGTGAAGGGCTTTCCATCAGTTATCTTGTGTCCCTTGTTTGGATGTGTTTTTTATGTGTTGTTTATTGTTTCTCTCATGTTTATTTCGATTTATCTACTTAAATGGTTTATGTGCATGCTATGGTTTATATGATATGTTGTTGGTTAATGGTGCATGATTCAGTAGAGAAGTTTAAAGTGGTAAAAATTGATAATAGGACACACTATTGATTCACCCCCCCCCCTATCTCAGTAGTGCTTAAAGGTTTCAAAAAGTTATTTAGAGAACACCAATTTTAATGTTTGATATCCCCTCAATAAGTTATCAATTTTTTAGGCTTCGGTGAGTAATTTTTTCACTAGAGTTGAACAATGAGAAAGTGGGTTAGAAGAGAAGATCCCTCAAGATAAGTAGGTTTAAAACCAAACAAAGATATCCTTTGAGGTTTCCAAGGAAGGCATTTTTTCAGGTAATTTTTCAAATAAATAAAATTCCCTTATCACCTTATATATTTCTACATGGTTTTTGGAAAATTCTTGCAAATCTTTGAGATTGGATAGGGGCCCTCTTAGTGTCAAAGGGATAGATATAGGTTTCCTCCTAATTTGGAAAGTAATATTTTTATGAGTTCAATTAATATTGGTGGGTTGTGGTCCTCTGATACTAGTTCACCCTTAGACTTTGAAGAGAATGGGATACCCTACAATATTCGCCCATGGTTGAAATATGAAAGCTATTAAGTTGGCTTGGGGTTAGGAGTTACCTATAGACCAAGGGGTAAAGGAAGAGGAGGGAAATGTTCTATTAAAAAAGATTAGATTAGAGTTTCTTATATAAAGGTTATTTGACAAGCTTCATAGAGCAACAAACACCTTGATTGGGATGCCTAAATGGTATCCCTTTCCTTCAATAGTATGAGGTTGGCCAAATACATTGAACAATTGGCCTTAAGAAGGGTTTTGGAGAAGAACAAACCAAATGTGTTGTTCCTAAATGAAACTTTAAGGGAATGGGTTCTTATACAAAGGGTGTTAGAAGATATGTGGTGAGGTTGGAGTTTTATTTCATTAGATGTTTTGGGGAGACCAAGGAATATTATGACAAGATGAAATAGTAGGACTATGAAGTATGCTAATAATTAGTAAGTTGACTAAAGAATATGGGTGACATTATTGTCCCTTGATATTGGAAAAGGTATTTTGTTCATGAAAATTTATTGGTGTTGCATGGATGGAGTGGCCTTTAGGAATTAACCTTTTAAATACATATTTTATGGCTTCTAATGCTCTTATTTTGAGAGGATATTTGAATTTCTCCTTGGGAAATTTAGAGGCATAGAGTCGTAGAGCTCGGGTATATAGTCAAGCAAACTATTTCATTAATAAATTAGTTGAATATGGGTTTATTAATATAGACTTATTTAAGTTAAGACCAACGTCGAGAAATAAGTGATTAGGGAAGGATAGAGTGGAAAAATGCTTGGATCGGTTCTTAGTGTATGAGGGGATGTTGGAAGACTCTCTAATGTTTCAGTATTGAGTCAATTATAGAGGTGAATCAAAACATTTTCTAATTATTTTGGAGGTGGTGCAAGTAGGGAATAGGCCTCCGAGCCCATTTAAATTTAATACATAAATTCTGAATTTTGAAAAAAATGATGAGCAATATATTAGAGGAAGTGGATGTTGGTTGGAAAATGGTGATCAAAACTCAAAGTTTTTTAATTGTTTTTCAAATGAAATGAAAAATTATAATATTATTTGGAATATTATGAAACTAGAGGGGGAGTTGTTGATAAAATTTGGAGTTTTTGGTTGCATGAGTGGAACATTTTTATAATATTTCAAGGATGAGGAGATAGTTTCAATTGAAAAGGTTATCAGATTAACATATTTGCTCACTATTTTTGTCTTATAATAAGATAATGTATCATTAATGGAGGAGGTATATATGGAGGAATTAAAATCCACTCTTTGTAATCTTTAGAAGGATAAAATTCTAGGTCTAGACGGCTAGACTATTAAACTTTTTTTGGACTCCTGGAATTATTGGAAAGTGACTTTCTTTAGGTGGTTGACGATACAAGGTTTTTTGGAAGAACATTAGGACTTTAAATATGAATTTATTTGCTCTTATTCTAAAATTATATAATTCATACCACTTTGAGGTAATATTCACTCCATACTTTATGTAATTGTATTTATAAAATAGTGGAAAAGATCGTTGCTAAAAGGGTGGAAAAACTTTTTCTTGAGACAATTTCAGGGGGGAAATTTGGTTTCATATATGGTTAGAAGATTCATGAGGCTATTTTGGTTTCTCGGGAGGGAGTTCGCAACATTAAATTAAGTAATTTAAAGGTGGTTGTGATAAACTATATGTATCAAATGCCAATGACATGGATAACTAGCTTTACCTAAAGTTATTAATGGCACATATGGGATTTGAGGCACCCTTTATTACTTGGGTGATGAGTTTTGTTACAATGACCTCTTTTTCAGTTCTCAACAATGGTGTTTCTTTGGGTTTTTCATAGCAAGAAGAGGGATTGGGAAAGGATGTCCATTTTTTCATCTCTTATTTCTTCTAGTGGCTAAGGGGATTAACAAATTTTTAATGGAGGTAAAGAGATTAGGGACCTTCAAAGGATTTCATATGGGGTTGAGTTTATATCTTTCACATATTTTATTTGTATATGATATAATCTTATTATGAAATGGTATTATTCAGGACCTAAACAATCTGCATTACATTCTATATTTTTATTATGATGGAATGGGGATGGTGGTTAGAAAAAGTAAATATTCGATTTCCTTTTTAGGGTTGGAGGAGGAGGAACAAGTTCTTGCTTTATCTCTTTTTCCTAATTAAAGGATCAAATAGGAATATGGGATGAAAAATTTATGGTTCTACATAGAACAAAACAACTAAACAATATTGGAATTGGCTGGTAGAAAAACTAGAAAAATGGTTAGCATGTTGGAGTTACAAGTGTTTTCACAAGGAAGACTTATTCTGGTTAAATTCGTTCTCGAGGAAATTCCTACCTACTAGATTTCTATGTCATGGATTCAAAAAGGATTTTTTTAAAATTTTAGAAGGATAATTTTCAGGTTTTTGTGGGGAAGATCAGCCAAAAGCAATGTGATTCTAAGAGTAAAATTGAAGAAACTAGTTGTGCCAAAGTTATGGGGAGGATGGGGCCTTAATAAAATTTCCTTTCCTCAAAAGTTTTGGAAATTAAAAGTGTTTACTATCTTGTTCTAGATGAAGGGTTGTGGTGTTAAGTGGTGATTCAACAATATATTTATCTTGACTCGATTGAAGATTGGATAAAGAGGGTTAACAATTCAAAGCATAATATTTAATGATGTGGAAGGCGATTGTGAAGGATTTTCCTTTGATTTGTGGTAGGTTGGGGGGGGGCTAGGTGTAATACCAGAAGGTGGGTGAGGGACTCTAGTTAAGCTTTGGGAGGACATCAGTTCGGAGTAGAAGATACCACCTATTGTTGTCACTATCAGGCTCTAGAAATATTACTTTTATGCACCTTTCTTTTATCCTCTTACTACCTTTTTTCCACCCTTTATAACCAATTCTCATCTTACCGTTTTATATAAGGATATGTTTTGTCCAACATGAGTTTTTCCCACATTTCATGTCATTTTATTGAATTGCACTAGTGTATTCAAGACAAATATGCATTTTTTGCATGCACTTACAAAAATGTTTCATGACAAGTTGATATCCCAAACCGTTCTAGCACAAGTATGTTGTTTCTTCAGAATGTGTTGCTACTCCAATTATATAATGATGTTTCTTTTCTATTTGTATCGTGGAGCTGCGACTCCTATTCTTATCATGGTGCTTCTATTCTAAATAAAGGCATTAACCACTTTTTTCTTGTGAATCTAAAAGGAATAGCTAGCTCCCTTATATCAAGCCTAGTTTTCTATAATGACTATTTTAATCTTGAACTTGTGATCATTTGGAATAACCTATGTCGGTCATTTTTTGGGGAAATAGATGGGATCGTTATTAGAAAAATTGCTTCAAACATACTAGTTTCAATATTTAATGTGGAAATAATGTAATCAAGGAAAATACTATAATGATTTCGATACAATTGTTTAAAAATAGTTCCTTATTTAACTGATAGTAAAAAAACTTGAGAATCACAAATTATCAACATTGTTCTTAGCATATTTTTCTAAGGATAAATAGTTGAAACACATAAAAAAATCGAGTTCATCATCATTCAAATTGGATGATTGAATTTCACTTTGAGATTGTTAAGATAACATATATACTTATGATTCTAAATCGACATGCATTAGATGAGCTATTCTCATAGATTTTGAAGTCTAGCTAAAACATTAGAGATATATCAAGAAAAATTTCAACCATTCATATATTCTCCAAATTAAGGTTTGAAAGGTACATAAATTACAAGTGACATAACTTTTAATTAGAAGATCCAATTTTTTGGTGATTGAAAGTTGTGATAAAGTGGAGTATCATTATCATGCCTCCAAAGAAAGTTACTACACCAATTAAACCTCATGAAGATCATCCAAGACTCATGAAGAAAGTGAAGACTTAAAATTTAGGTTCTCCCAATTAGAAAAGAAAGTTAATGAAATGTATGGTAGTTTGTTGAAAAAGGTGGATTTATCAGGTTCTCAAGAAAACCTTAAAAGAGAAATGATGGATGAAATGGAAAAGAATATGAATGAAGATAAGGAAGATTTACAAAAATCCAAATGGAAGATATAAATAATTACAAGAAAATCTTTTAAAGGATCTCCCTACAAGCGATATGGATATCTAAGCAAGTCACGAACATAAGGAGAAGAAGCATGTTAAGGCTCAATCACATATGGAGGGTATTTAATCATAATAGGAAAGCAGAAATATTGAACCACATAACCATAATCATGAATTTTCAAACCAAGATCCATATCAATTGTTTTTAAAGTCAAACGTTAAGGGAATACTACATTTTGAAGATCGATATGAAGAAGTTTGATGGTAACTATCCTATAACATGGATTTTATACTTAGATTTGCACCAAGTAGTAACCTTACAAAAGTAAATATTGCATCCATGTTTCTAGAACAAGATTAGCATGTATGGTATCAATGGTTTTACAAAAGTAAAAAGGATTCTATTGTATCTTGGTCCATTTTTATAAAGAAATTGATAGCACATTATGGAGATATTTTTTTGTATCCAACAAATTATGAAGATATTAAGAGCAATACATTTTTTATACAATTGGTAAATCTTTGACAAAAAGGCCTAGTTACAGAGCACAATCAACAATTACAAAAGTTGTCTCATGGTAAAGAATATTTCAAAGGATTTGTTAGACCTATTTATGGGAACTATAAAGGAAATCATACAATGTCTCTATTTTAACCTAAATCACTAGAGCATACTTTCAATATAGAAAGGACAGTTAAAAGTAAAAGTATGCCTACTAGAAAATTGGTCGCTAATAACTATAGAGAAATAATGCTCCCTCTTCAAAATCGACAAGGTTGACACCTCAGTAAATGGATGAAAGAATAGAAAAGGGACTATGTTCCAACTATGAAAACAAGTACAGTAAGAGGCATAAATGCAGTAGGAAGAAATTATTCTAGATAAACACTAAAGATGAAGAATATCAAGAATTGGAACCATCACAAATCTATAGCTACAAGAAACTACTCCCACAATATATTTCCATGCATTGGTCAGCATCGATACTCCACAAACCATCAAGATAGAAGGATATTTCAAAAATAAAAATATAATAATATTGATTGACTCAAGTAGTACCCATAAATTCATCAATTAAAAATTGGAAAGGATTCTTAATTGATTTTTTTTTAGCACCAGAATTTCAAGTAATGATTATAGATGGAGGTACCATAAATTGTTTAGGGAAGTGCTATAATATTAAGCTGAATAAGGGGGAGTAATTATTGGTTAGTCCCATGATCGCAATCTAAATGGATGGTGTTGATGTTATATTAAGTATCCAATGTTTACAATCATCGCTCACAATGGCTCTTAATTTTCAACATATTTTCATAAGATTTTCCTCTTAATGAAAGGAAATTGAGCTTAGAGGTATCCAAGGGAAACCTTGTAAATAAATAAGCTCTAATAGGATGAAAAATTTGCTAAAAAGGGGACATCATGGTGTAATTGTATTCATTAAATGTTCAACCATCTAAATCCTCTACTCTTGTGGATCTCTAAAAAGTTATCAGCAACCATTGCAATGTATTTGGAGAGATGGTTAAGGGTCTTCCACCTTCTGGAGATCATGACCATGTGATTCATTTGCAACCTATAAATGTACTACCTAGCATTATGCCTTACAATTATCCATATGCATAGAAGAGTAAGATTGAGCATATGGTTCAATAAATATTAGAGGTTGGCAGCATTCAACCTATCCATAGTGATTTATTTTCTCTAGTAGTGATGATTATAAAAAAGGATGGTTCATGGCATATGTGTCCAGATTACAGAGAGCTTTACAAAATGACAATCAAAGATAAGTTTCATATTCTTGTCATTGATGAATTATTAGTGAAATTTCATGTACAAGTATTCTTTATTGAGTTGTATTTTTTTATGGATATAATCAAATGAAAATGAGGCAAGAAGACATTCCTAAAAATGCCTTTAGAACACGTGAAGGTCATTACAAATTTCTAATTATGCCATTTGGACTTAAACAGACACATTAAAATTTCAAATCTTAATGAAATGTATTTTCAAACCCACCCTTAGACAATTTGTGTTAGTATTTTTTGATGGCATACTAATCTACAAAAAATTATAGGAAAAGCATGCACAAAATGTTTATAAGGTCTTAACACTATTAGAGGATCGACAAATATATGCAAATCCTTCCAAGTGATCCTTTGGGCTTCTAGAAGTGGCATATTTGGATCATATTTTATCCCATGGTGTCAAAGTGAATCCTTACAAAATAAAGGCTATAAGAAAATGGCCAATCCCCAAGATCTTGAAGCAATTCAAAGGATTCTTGGGATTGATAGGATCTTATGACAAGTTTTTCAAGAAATATAGTCCATTAGAAATACCTCTAACAAAATTATTGAAGAAGGAAACATTTTCTTGGACTAAAGAAGTAACCCAAGTTTTTTTAAAAACTTAAATAGCCTATATGTACAACTCTTATCCTCGCGATATTTGACTTCAAAAAACCCTTCATTGTGGAGTGTAATGCCTCAGACCATGGAATTGCTATAGTTTTCATGAAAGAAGGAAGGCCCATTTCCTTTTAAAGTTTCAAACTTAAAGGAAATAACCTACTCAAACCCATAAATGAAAAAGAAATATTGTCAATATGACATGCAATTAAGAAATAGCATCCAGACTTAATAGGAAGACAAAAATAAAAACATATTATGATAGTTTGAATTACTTCTTGAAACAAATATTATCTTTATATAAGAGAAATAAATGGGTTATAAATATATTGGATTATGAATTTGAAATTATCAACAAAAATGAAAAACAAAATATTGTGGCAGATGCACTCTCAGGGAAAGAGAAAGACACAAAGGGTTTACTATGCACTATATCCATTCGACAATCTAACTAGGTGGAAGAAGAAAGATGAGAATATATGCAAGGCCATTCAACAACTATAAGAGGACCCCGATGTAGTAGAAAAATTTATGCGCGATGATGATTTGTTGTGGTATCAATATGGCTTATGTAAGAATTCGCAACTCAAATAGAAGGTCCTTTTGGAATTACACACTTCTCTTGTAGGAGGACATTCAAGGTTCTTGAAGACATACCATAGGATCAAGAAATATTTGTTTTGGGAAGGTCTTAAAGCATATGTGAAAATTTTTGTGGTTGAATGTGTATTATTCCAACAAAATAAAGGAGATACAATCAATACCCCAGGGCTCCTATAATCATTAGCTATAACAAGCCAAGCTTGGGAAGAAGTTTCAATGGATTTTATTACAATTTTACCAAAATTTGAAGGAAAGAGTGTCATTATGGTAGTGGTAGTTTAAATGAAAAATTATGCCCATTTTTTCTCTCTTTCTCATCCTTTTAGAGAAATTACAGTGGAAAAAACATTCATGTAAATAGTCCAAAAGATACATGGAGTACCGAATATTATTGTAAGTGACAAAGATTCAATTTTCACTAGAAATTTTTGGATATGAATATTTTTCTTTTTTGGGTACTCAATTGGTTCACAACGCATTTTATCATCCTCAATTTAATTGGAAAAATGAGATTGTAAATAAATATTTAGAAGGATATCTACATTTCTTTGAATCTAATAAATAGACAGAATGGTTCAAGTGGTTTCCCTTAATAGAATGGCAGTACAACACACCCTTCCATACTTCATCAAACATGTCACCATTTACAGAACTCTATGGATACCATCCTCCATCCATCACATCACCCTTGAAAGGGAATATAAAGGCTCAAGATCATTTTGTCGCATTAAGAAAATGACCATCGATTTGGATATTTCGCTATCCATCAAAGTGTTCCAAAGCATCCCCTTGCAAGGTTAGAACCTAAACAATCCCAAAGAGAATGAAATTCCTAGATATCAAGGCTAAAAAACTTATTGTTGGCTTCTTACACAATTCCCTAGTCCATTTCTGCGCATACGTAGAAGAGACCATTAGAATTTGCACAAAAGTGCGCTCTTTCTGACACTATGGCCTGCGCACATGACTTAACGCAAGTAAAAATAAAAAGTAAAGTCTAGAAGCCTTGTTAGTCGAATCTTTCCCAACTAACAGCTTCCAATGGATGCCTAACAGCTTCCAATGGATGCCTACTCAAGCTTGATCCCTCCCACCATGGACCTACTTCCCTCTCTTTGTGGATCCCCTATCCCACCATTTTTGGATCTCATCCCTTAGGAAATGGATCCAAAACCTCCTCCTCTTGGCCTATAAATCAAACACAGGCCAAAGGATTGGAGAGGACTATTGAAGGTAGGCTTATGCTACAGAAATAAGGCTAGGAGGCTTTTCATCCAAGGAGAGGGTTGGAGATTGTAAGGAGAGGCTTGTAACATCAAGGCTTTGATTTTGTAAGTTTGTTCTCCATTTTATTTAATAAAAAACAATTTCTACCTTTCCTTATCTTACAATTGATTGAAACAAACAATATGAGAGAGATCACTTACCGTTTTATCGAAATTCCTATTGAACTACCTTTCAGTGCCTTCGATAGTTAGCTTTTCCTTGATGCTTTAGAGACTATTACAGTGCTTTCCACAGCTTCTCCATGATATCTCGAAGGAGATCTGCATAGACAGAAACACATGAAGGATCAAAGCATTTAGTATATAGAATGAAAGATAAATGAACTACTTAACTCAGAATATATCATAAATTGAATCAATAAATAATCATAACCTATGCGAGTAATCAAGGAATCCCACAAATGATATCAAAAAATATATAATTAGGAAATACCATTTTTTTTTATTAAATAAAATGGAGAACAAACTTACAACCTCAAATCCTTGATGTTACAAGCCTCTTCTCACAATCTCCAAACCTCCCCTTGGATGAAAAGCCTCCTAGCCTTACTCCTACAGCATAAGCCTACCTTCAATAGTCCTCTCCAATCCTATGACATGTGTTTGATTTAAAGGCAAAGAGGAGGAGGTTTGGGATCCATTTCCTAAGGGATGAGATCCACAAATGGTGGGATAGGGGGTCCACAAAGAGATGGAAGTAGCTTTGTGATGGGACGGATCAGGCTTGAGTAGGCATCCATTCGAAGTTGTTAGTTGGGAAAGATTTGACTAACAAGGCTTCTAGACTTTAATTTTTATTTTTACTTTTGTTAAGTCATGTGTGTAGGCCATAGTGTCAGACAGAGTGCACTTTTTCGAAAATTCTAATGGTCTGTTCTGCGTATGCACAGAAATGGACTAGGGAACTGCACAGGATGCCAAAAATAGGTTTTTTAGCCTTGATATCTAGGAATTTCATTATCTTTGGGATTTTTTGGGTTCTAGCATTTCAAGGGGATTCTTTAGAACTCTTTGATGGATAGAAAAATATCCAAACCAATGGTCATTTTCCTAATGCGAAAAAATGATGTGTAACATATTTCCCTCTAAAGTGAAAAGTCAAAAAACATGTTTGATGATTGTAGCGCTTTATGATGCCAAGGTTCAGGTTAGAGACTGCAGTTGGAGACAGGAACCAACCAATAAAATGTTACAATGCAATATAAAATCATCGTTGAGGTAGGCATTCCCATACTCAGAGTATAAATGTCTCAAAGAACCAATACGGAAATACATATGAAGATCCATGTCAATAAACGACATAGTATGGACATAGCCATCAATGGACCTATTTTTACAATCATGAATATTTAATAACTCCTCACAGCTAGATGGATGAAACTAGATCCAGGGTCTTGATCTCCATCTCTCGATCAGTGAATCTAACCACTTGATTGTTGTTCAATGATCTGAACTGTTAACAAGCGTGAGAGAAACCGCCAATAATGACAATGGTTCTCAAGGTACTTCTAGTACAATCTATGAAGTGCGAATATATATTCTGAAGTCGAACACTCATAGAATCAGTCGATCAAATTTTAATTATGATAACATGTCATCAAAGGCAAGAAACCTACCATTAAGGCATGCAGGCTCCAAGGTACTGAAGGTTTCTAGATCAACTTCCTAGATAGTGAGCTTAAGTCAAAAGGAAGCGACCTATCACAAGAGGGCCTGCGACACGAAACTCATCACAAGCTTTTGAAGAACAGTAGTTTGGAGTGATCCAGGACTAACTCAAGGATGGTCGACATGATTGAAGGCTATGAATAGCAAAGTAATTTTCACTAAGGTTGGACTTCTCTTGAACATATCGATGACATGACAATCTGACTTGGCAGCATTTGACTAAAAAATAATGCCCAAACCAATTGAATACTTTCAATGAGGTATGGTCAACTGAGAGACAAATGGATTTCAAACCTGGACACAAAAGTTACGAAGTTTCATGTTCAAGAGTGACATAATTCCTTTGTAATATAAAAATAGACGTTCTTTCCAAATTTTCCCCCACCATTACTGGAAAGTACCTCTTTATTTTTGGCAATCTTGAGAAGGATAACATATTATTGTCTTGTAAGTTCATCCTTTGGATGAGTCCTTCGAAGTATTTTTAACAAACCCTAGGAAGGAGTGGCTCAGTCTCATCATGATTGATGAGTCCTACGCTATTTAAGTTTTATGAGTCCAGTGAAGGGGTAACTTGATGTTGTTTTCATGTTTAAAGAGTTTGAAAAGACACAAAAAGAAAACTCGTTTAGTTCTTTCAACGTAAAATTTTAACAATCCCGAAGAAAGTAAATCTCAGTGTTTTTTATTTTTATGTATCTAGGAGAAAAACACAAGTAAACTCCATAGTGTCGTTTTTCGTAAATTTAGTATTTCAAGCCCGAAAAAGGGTAAAATAATGCAGGAGAGAAATTTATTGACCATGATTAGTCAATATATACATTTTTCATAAATAGTCCACATGATCCATAAAAGGGGTAAACTTATATTAAGCAGACATTTTTTTCAATTACTTTAACGAGTTCAAATAGTCAAGTACTCAACGATCTTTTCATATTTAAGGATTCCAAAAAGGGTGTAAAGAGAACTCCTGGGTTTCGCTTTTTTGTAATTTTTTATCGAGTTCAAAAAAATGATAAGAATGTACTCATTATCATTGACTTTCAATTTAATTAACGAGCAGGAAAAGATGGAAAGAACTTGGCATTTTCATATGTTTTACGAACGTGAAAAGAATAACCAAAATGGACTCAAATTAGGTTTCATTTTTACACAAGCTTGAAATGGAAAGGAAACTTATCTTGAGATAAGTTTTAATGCCTTCCAAGCATAACTTCTAGAGGTACATGCCCCCCAAGATTCATTTGATTTTCCTGAGTATACTATTGCTTACTAATAGGCAGATGAAATGAACGTTCATTAACGAGATCATATGAAAGACTCAACTCAATTAGGGGAGGATTTGTTTCATTTTTTAATGAGCTTGACACAGAAAAAGAAATATGCTTATGGAACCTTGTTTCATTTTTTAATGAGCTTGACACAAGAAAAGGAAATATGCTCATGGAACCTTGTTTCATTTTTTAACAAGATTAACACAAGAAAAGGAATTATGCTCATGGGGATCTATTTAATTTTTTAACGAGGTTGAAATAGTAAAAGAACCATCCTCATGGGGAATTGTTTCTTTTTTTAATGAGGCTGACATAGTAAAATAAACATCCTCATGGGGACCTATTTAATTTTTTAACGAGGTTGACATAATAAAAGAACCATCCTCATGGGGACCTGTTTATTTTTTAATGAGGTTGACACATTAAAAGAACCATCCTCATGGGTTGTTTCATGTTTATGCAAGCTTGAAACAAAAATAACTATGCTCGTAAGAACCTGTTTCATTTTTTAACGAGGTTAACACATTAAAATAACCATCCTCTCAAGAACTTGGATAATGGCTTCCATTTGGAAGAAACACATGCCAAGGGAAACTTCCCGACCATGGCTTCCAAGATATCTTCATCAGAAGGAATAATATCTCTCTGGAAAGAAGACATGTGAAGATGATACAAAGGGGTAAGAAATCCCATTTCAAATTTCCCCATAGGGTTTCCTATGTCAATTATCGAATCTAAGTCATATGAAGTCGAGAAAATAGTGAGAGGCTCGCTTGCATCATTAACTAAAAACATGGGAATTCTTGCCACATAATTAACCCGTGGTGGGATGGATACCACTTTCATATAAGGAACATTAAGGGATTTCAGATTTCAGATAGTTGAATCAACAAATGAAAGTTTGTCAATAGTCACAATGTTTCCATTGTGAGGAAAAGACATCACTCGAAAGAGTGTGGAGACGACATCTTTCATAGCATAGACATAGTCTCGCCCAAGGAGAAAATTTAAATCCAAAGGGCCTTGGACTACCATAAGATCAATACAGATAGCCTTTCCTTCCAGAGTAATAGGTAGCTTAGGAAGGATCCCTAAAGGTTCATTGATGGTTCTATTAAAAGCCAAAATATTCTGTGTAACAGGCACAAGCTATGGAGAACCCAAAGCTTGCCAAGCGGATGAGGATAAAATACTGATAGAAGCACCTTCATCTACATTTGTGTGTCGCACATTCTTACCATACGCTTTCACAATAATTTGGAAAGGGGTGGAAGAAGGAAGACAATGTCTAGTCAGTCTACTCCAATCAAAGGAAATATCCTCATTACTTGGAGGGGGATCAATGGAAACATGTTAAATGCTCCCCTGTGTAGCAGAATTTAAAGTAACAAGAAGAACCTGAGTAGTATTATTTTTACTCTCTAAAGGAAGAGTGGGATCAACTGAAGATGGTATGGCGTTGACCGCTTGATCATCCAATGGCTCATCAACTTGAGTTATATGTGTTTCACCCTCCAATGGAAGAGTGGGCTTGACTGTACTTGGAATTAGATGTATCACTTTATTAGTTGACGATAGGTTGGGAGAAAGTTTAAGGTAACCAGTTAGAAGTTGTTGTTGTGGAACAATAAGTTTTTCCAACAAGATGCTTCATCCATTTCAGGGCAACGATGACTATGATGAATCCCTTTGCATAACCAACAAGGAAACCTTCATTTACCCTTTTTCATGGGAACCTCACAATCACTGGTTGATGGATCAACAGTAGGTTGATTATAATTTTTTTACCATACTTCCAAGACCTTAGGAATACCAGGACAATCAATAAGGAAGTAGTCACCCTTACAAAGCTTGCAAGGGTATCTGGCCTTATGATGCATGTCGGAATTTTCCTTAACATTACCAATACCTACAGCCATGGTTGATTGGTTGACTTATTTCTTATCTTATTTCTTCTTCTTCTTCCCTTTCTTCTTCTTCTTAGTGACCTGGTTACTAGCATCAAGGCTTTTACCAAGCGAAGAAGAAGAAAGGGAGGAGGACATGTTGGGTGAAGAAGGTAAAGGGTAAACAATAGGTTGGTGATATTGAGATGATGAACTCAGTTGAGGTGGAATATTTTGGTATTTGGAATTAAAGAAGTTGAAAAAAACCACATCGGTAAACCTATCATGAATCTGGGAAGTGACAACGTAGCCATATAAGGAGGACCGACATTTTCAAAGTCAGGAAAAGGACTAGGATTCCTATTAAAAGGGGTTTCTTTATCGGTAACTTCTGGAATTTTTGCCATTAGATTCAACTTAGATAAATTTACTATCAATATTAACAATTGAAAATCACAATCCACACCTAAGGTCTGTAAAAAGTAAAAACAAGCAAATAACATGTGCTAGTAAATCTAAGGAATCAAACCATGCAAACAAGATTTTCACAATGAAATCACTAGTTGGTGATGAAACCCAACGTCACAGAGATCAATGTGAAAAGTGGATAAAGATAGAGTGGGTGGAACCAGTTACGTTGACAACATGTTTAATGTACACGATCTGGTGCAAGTAAACTTCATTTATGCCATCTCGAATGAAGAATACCCTCCAAAAAGGTCCAAGTGAGTCTAGCCAATGTCTGTTCCAGCTACAGCAGATACTTACCTTGTTTTGTCACCTTGGGTAATAGCCCTAAGATTATGGTCCCTAAGGTTACCACTTAAAACAATTTAACCTGGGGGGATAGTCGCAGATCAAACATACACGCAAGGGAAGAGTAACAAAGATCAATCACCTTGAAAGTTCCTCAACATGGTTAATATGAGGTTTACTTCCAAGTGACTCCCAAGTACCTTTTGGAATTGTTTTTAATACGTGTAAATCACTCCACTGTAACCAATGAAGTGGGGTCGATCACTCCACTGGGTCTGACATGATCTCATTCTTAACTCCTTTGTAAGGGGAGCTTCCCATATCCAAATTGCAGTAAACGGATTTACTCCTTATCGCAAGATTCTAATGTTTGTTTTCAGCTTTAGAAATTTAACTCACTTCCCTATTCCAAAGCCCTACAACTTGATCTAATGTAGGTGGAAAAGATCCCTAAAACAATAATAAAATTCTAGATGATTTTATTAGTGTTATTTTTAAGATTGTTTATTTACTCACAGGGTAAATGAATGTGAAACTGATGGTGTTATGACTTGACTCAAAACCTAATGCAATCGAACATGATGTTGTAATATTTTCTTTTCGATGAATTGTAACTAAAATAAGGGAAGAGGTTCCATTAACTTTTCAAAAAACACAAGAATCGATGAATAATTTTCAATTTATGCATTAGAGAGAATGAAAAATACACGATTCTTGGCTCTTCTTCGAGAAATGCAACCTAGATTCCTCAAAATCTAAGTTACAAGAAGAAAATTTTTGATCTTATAAACTTCTTGCATACCCAAACAAACAATGAATTCTTCCTTCAACATACACAATATATAATTTCAATTTGACGTAATGAGTTGCAAACCACTGTAACCATAGAGAAATAATCAGTAATCAATTTGGCAAAACAACAAACTCCCAATCACAAGTGCTCTCTTGAAAATCCCTAAATTCTCTTAATACTAATGACGCTTTTCAATTGAGAAAATAAAGTACTTAATATGATGCTTTTATATAAAAAAGGACAGACTCAAACTATCTCAGCAATGACTAGTCCTTCCTTTGATTAATTAGCAATTCATCAAATGAAACTTTGAACCCTAATTTGTAAAACTAAAGAATTCTTCAAAAGGCAACCCAAAAATTCAAATCAAGATAAGGAGACTTCCAGAAGCTAAACAAGTGTAATTAAACAGGAAAAACAAAAAAAAATGGACTTGACGAAGAGAAAACTGAAATTTTTAAAATTTCCAGGTATGTGCGCAGGAAATAGATCAATCCAGTGTGCATATGCATTCTTGCAAAGGAAAAACTGCACAGAAATATGCTCTGTGCCTAAAGATAAAGTGCACACAACGGGAAATTTTTAGAAAAAATTAAAAAAAGTCAAACAAATCATAAAATCCAGACTTTCATTATTTTCCAAACACTGAGAACATAATTTATGTAAAAATAATAAATATAGATAATAAATAATAAATAATAATCATAATAATATGTAATTAAATAATAATTAGTTAAACAAAGAGGCATGTCTCTATAGACATGACTCTTCATGAAAGGGTACTTCCTGGCTATATATATATAGGACCCTCACTCTATTGAAATGTGACAACAAGAATATTCCAACTATAATTTGTCCTTGAATTAAAATTGAGAATTAAAATTCGAATTTAGTCTCACCAGTTGTTTGAAAAATAATTAATTAATTCATCTTGAGTTAATTAGTTGAAGAAATTCAAGCTAGAAGTCTTTCTGAAGTCATGCAATAGTTATCCCTTAAATTAAGGAGATTATCCCTTAATTAAGGAGATAAGGAAGAGCTA
Source organism: Pinus tabuliformis (assembly GCA_031772625.1). Taxonomy (NCBI): domain Eukaryota; kingdom Viridiplantae; phylum Streptophyta; class Pinopsida; order Pinales; family Pinaceae; genus Pinus; species Pinus tabuliformis. Next base: position 177,283,259 of record CM062807.1, on the reverse strand, counting down.
TATTTGAATTGTAATTAGTTAGCTCAATTTACTAAGTTAAGTCCAGTTAAATTAGTTTCAAACTATTTTAGGAACTAATTGTGAGTTCAGTCAGTTAATGCATGCATGCATCCAACTAGTGTACTCCAGATAACTGAAGATTCTCTCATCATTAACTCATGCATGTCTATTCAGAGAAAGACCCAGTTGAGATTAAAGACAGGGACAGTGTATTATCAGTTGCATGATTTTTCCTATAAACAAAACTCATGCATGTAGAAGGAATTCATTCCTTGAGATTTGTGTAGTTTTACAGGGTGTAAGATCAGTGTGAATGATCAGTGTTACACTTGGTAACAGCTAGATCACCCAGGAAAAACAGCGCAAGGAAATAGGAGCTTGGAGGGCAGAGGAGAAGGCATATGAGTAGTCTATTTTATCTGTGAGCATCAGTGATGGATTTGACTAAGAGCTGGCTAGCTGTGAGAGCTAAAGATTTGTGTAATCTTGATATATTTCCACTTGTATGATAATACAGATAGCGGGGTTTTTAGCTGAGGCTTTCCCCAGAGTAGTCTTATGTGTTTTGATTCTTCTTTTGGTTATATGTGTTCCGCTTGATCTTGCTCAAATCTATTTAGCTTCCGCAAGTTTGATTGTAGAAGTAGATTAAAGTATTTTGCTTTAGTTATATTGCATTATCAGGTTGATCTACAGTCAGAATTTCTACATGGTATCGGAGCAAAGGTTATCAGAGTTGTGAACAGTATACTGAGAAGAGAATTCGAAGTTTGATGTTCGGGGTTGCAGGTACAATTGGTCAATGGAATTCTATGGCTTGAGACTCAAGTATGCCTTGGAAGGTAGCTCGAATTACATAGCATGGAAAGATGGAATGGAAGCTGTGTTAGAAGACAATGGCTTGAAGGATTTCATTGATCAAGAAATCCCAAAGCCAGCTGCAGCTAATGTACAAGAATTGGCTGAGTGGAAGAAGTGTGTGGCGAAGGTGAGATAGATCATCCTGGAGGGAGTTCAAGACCATATTATCTCGAGTCTCCATGGGAAGGATACTCCATTCTCAATGTGGAAGACATTGAAGGACCTCTACCAAAATAGTAGCGACCAGAGGAAATTTCCGCTCAAGGATAAGCTTCGGAAAATCAAGATGGAGAAGGGTGATATTATTTCCACATATCTGAACAGGTTCACCACCTACAGAGATGAGCTTGGTAGTGTGGAAATAACTACTGCCGATGATGATATGGTGAGTCTCTCTCTCCTCGGCCTTCCAAAGAGCTAGAATAGCTATCAGGACTCTGTGAATGGAAGGGAGAAACTGCCGGATTGGGAACGACTGTGGTCGGATCTGATGTAGGAGGAGATCAGGAGGAGTACACGAGATGGTTCTTCATCCAAGAATGATGATGAAGAAAATCTAGCCTTAGCAAGTAAGGAAAGGAAAGGGAAGGGGAAGGCTTCCCATTCCAAATCGAATTCTTGTCATGGAGGGAAGAAGTTTGACAAGTCTAAAGTGAGATGCTTTAATTGTCATGAGATGGGACATTATGCAACTAATTGCCCATCGAAGAAGTCCAAGAAGGGATCCACAAAAGGATCAGAAGGTAACGCATTAACCTCTCAGTTCGAAATGGACTTTACCCTCATCGCATGCATGGTGTCATCGATGGTGGGTTGTGTTTGATATCTTGACAATGGAGCCTCATTCCACATGACTAGCGATAAAATTTTATTCAGTACCTTGGAGGCGAAAGACCTCAAGATGTGCATAGAGATGGGTGACGAAGGAAAGTACAGTGTTTCAGGAGTGGGCATGGTTGCTTTTCAGAAGGAGCATGGAGCTCCTCTCACCTTGACAAATGTGAAGTATGTGCCTAGACTAAAGAAAAACTTTGTATCGGTCGCGACGTTGGAGGACAAAGGCTACGATGTTGTCTTCAGTAAAGGAAAGGCGTTCCTACGACACATAGCCACGGGTCAGACCAAGAGGATCGGGATTCAAGTGAAGAATATTTATAAACTATATGTAGATGATTATGCAACATTGAGTTCGAAAGCATAATTGGTGCAAAGCCAAGACATTGGCGATTTATGGCACAGGTGGTTGGGCCATTTGCATCATGGGGCCTTGAAGATAATGTAGCAGATATCTACAGGACTTCCCAAAGGTAAACTTGAGCAAGTTAACACATGCAAAGGTTGTACCTTGGGAAAGTACGCCAAGTCTTCCTTTCATGATCGGGACAGTCAAGCAGAAGTGATCTTAGAGCGAGTTCATACTGATTTGTATGGACCATTCTCGATGGCATCCACAGCGAAGCAAAGGTATTATGTGATTTTCATTTATGATTATTCTCGTAAATTTTGGACTTATTTCATGCAGAAGAAGGACCAAACCTTCTCAAAGTTTTGTGAGTTCAAAGCTTTGGTCGAGAAATAATCAAGGAAGAAGATCAAGGCCTTGAGAAGCGACAACGGTGGAGAATATGTCTCTCAATATTTTAAGGACTTCTATGCAGCGGAAGGAATTAAACGAGAGTTGACGACACCTCATAACCCATAGCAGAATGGGGTGGCCAAAAGGAAGAATAGAATGATTGTAGGGGCAGCTCGGGCGATGCTACATGACCAAGGCCTACCACTTCATTTGTGGGTTGAGGCATGCAACACAACGGTTTATTTGCAAAATAGAAGCCCACATCGCATACTTGGGATGAAGACACCAGAGGAAGCCTTATTCGATAAGAGACCAGATGTGGGTCACTTCAGGATCTTTGGCTCATCGGTATATTGCCATGTGACAAAGGATGCACGGAAGAAGCTTGAGCCGACAGCCGAGTTGGGGATACTTGTGGGGTACACTGATACACCCCACAACTATTGGGTGTATTTTCCTACCAGTCGGAGGACAGTGGTTCGCAGAGATCTCAAGTTTGATGAGCAGAAGACCATGCAAGTTTCCCTTGAGAGGGAGCTCCAACTAGAGGCTATGGAAGAACTGTTGGTTCCTAAGGAGGAGGAGCCTCAGACTGATGTGGAGCAACTGCATGCAGAGGATCCAAGAGTGGAGACATCCACTCAAGCAAAGTCTTTCAGAGATGGACGAAAGCACACAAGAGAAGCTGACAAATTGTTGTCAGATGTGAGAGAGAACGTGGGAGAACCATCTTCTCAGCATAGACAGAGGAGGTCACCTAAGAGTTACACTGGATACATGGCCCTTGTTGGGGAATGTGTTGATACCAATCCATCTTCCTTTGAGGAAGCTATGCAGCAGCCAATTTGGGTTGATGCTATGGTGGAGGAGTATGACTCCATAGTTCGTAACAGTGTTTGGGATGTGGTTCCAAGACCAAAGAACAAGTCAGTTGTGAGCTCCCGTTGGCTTTACAAGGTAAAGCAAGTTGTTGATGGTAGTGTGGAGAAACATAAGGCAAGATTTGTTGCCCGTGGTTTCTCACAGGTCGAGGGGATTGACTATGATGATACTTTTTCTCCAGTCGTAAGGTACTCATCTATTAGATCAATGTTGGCACTATCAGTACAGATGGGTTGGAAGATCCATCAGATGGATGTGAAGATTGCATTCCTCAATGGCAAGATTGAGGAAGAGGTGTACATAGAGCAGCCGGAAGGTTTTGAGACCTTCGATCGTGAGTTGCATGTGTGCCGACTCAAGAGAGCCTTGTATGAGTTGAAGCAAGAACCTCGTTCTTGGTACACCAGGATAGACAACTACTTCACCGAGTTGGGCTTCACAAAGAGTGAAGCGGATTCGAACCTATACCACATCATGGTGAAAGGTAAGCAGTTGATCATTGTACTTTATGTTGATGATCTCATTTTGACAGGTGATGATCAATTGATCATGTCTTGCAAGGACCTTGCAAGAGAATTCGAGATGAAAGACATGGGTATCATGCATTAATTCCTTGGCATGGAAGTATGGCATAAGGATGAGGAGTTGTTTGTGTCTCAAGGCAAGTATGCCAATGAGATACTCAGGAGATTCCACATGGAGAAGTGCAAGCCTGTGCAAACTCCTCTAGCAAGTAACTGGAGGAAGGAGGATGCTACTTCAAGAGAAGTAGTAGAGGCTACTATGTATAGGTAGGTTGTGGGTTCACTGATGTACTTAGTGAACACACAACCAGATTTGTGCTATGCTGTGAACTAGCTGAGCCAAGCTATGATTCAGCCCACCAAGATGTTTTGGAAGGCGGCAAATCATGTATTGAGATACCTCAGAGGCACATCTCAGTATGGATTATGGTATAGACGGACAGAGGGAGTGAATCTACAGGGCTTCACGGATGCATATTGGGCAGTGAGTCCATCATATCGAAAGAGCACATCAGGAGGAATTTTCAACCTTGGGTTAGTTGCAGTTTCTTGGTACAGTAGGAAACAGAGGTCGGTTGCACTCAGCTCAGTAGAGGCTGAATACATGGCTGCAAGTTAGGCAGCATGTGAGGCCATCTAGATGCGGAAAATTCTAGTTGGTTTGTTTGATCAGCGGATGGATCCAAATGTGATCTATTTTGATAATCAAAGTTGTATCAAACTCTCTGAGAATCCAGTATTTCATGATAGGTCCAAGCACATCGACATACATATCATGATCTCAGAGACTATGTAGTGAAGAGGATCATGTTGTTGCAGTATATTTCGACCAAGGAGCAAGATGTTGACATTTTGACAAAGGCATTGTCAAAGTGTAAATTCAAGTTCCATAGAGATAGGATTGAGGTGGCAGATAATCCCTTTCTTGTTGAGAGGGAGTGTTGAAATGTGGCAACAAGAATATTCCAATTTTAATTTGTCCTTGAATTAAAATTGAGAATTAAAACTCGAATTTAGTCTCACCAGCTGCTTGAAAAATAATTAATTAATTCATTTTGAGTTAATTAGTTGGAGAAATTCAAGCTAGAAGTCTTTCTGAAGTCATGCAACAGTTATCCCTTAAATTATGGAGATTATCCCTTAATTAAGGAGATAAGTATGAGTTATATTTGAGTTGTAATTAGTTAGCTCAATTTACTGAGTTAAGTCCAGTTAAATTAGTTCCAAACTATTTGAGGAACTAATTGTGAGTTCAGTCAGTTAATGCATGCATGCATCCAACTAGTGTACTCCAAATAACTAAAGATTCTCTCATCAGTAACTCATGCATGTCTATCCAGAGAAAGACCCAGTTGAGATTAAAGACAAGGACAGTGTACTATCAGTTGCATGAGTTTTCCTATAAACAAAACTCATGCATGCAGAAGGAATTCATTCCTTGAGATTTGCACATTTTTACAGGTTGTAAGATCAGTGTTACACTTGGTAACAGTTGGATCAACCAGGAAAAACAATGCAAGGAAATAGGAGCTTGGAGGGTAGAAGAGAAGGCATATGAGCAGTCTATTTTTTATGTAAGCATCAGTGAGGGATTGGACTAAGAGCTTGCTAGCTGTGAAAGCTAAAGCTTTGTGTAATCCTGATATATTTCCACTTGTATGATAATATAGATAGTGGGGTTTTTAGCTGAGGCTTTCCCCAAAGTATTCTTCTGTGTTTCATGTGCACTGTTTCTTCTTCTGGTTATATGTGTTCTGCTTGATCTTTCTCAAATCTATTAAGCTTCCGCAAGTTTGATTGTAGAAGTAGATTAAAGTATTTTGCTTTAGTTATATTGCATTATCATGTTGATCTAAAGTCATAATTTCTACACACCCTCAATTGTATCATCATTCTTCATACATTCTATATATAATAATATTTGTATCCTCAATGGATATTTTCATATTCCAAGTCTTTTGGAGTATTTAAATTGAAGGTCGAACTTTGTTCGTTTCATTGGTATCAGAGCCAGGATTGGCTGATCACCAGGTCTTTGGCCATCAACCTCCCATCAACCTTGTTATTGTGTAATTGAAGCATTTCGCTCAGAGTTTGGAGTTTCTCCATTTCAGGTCATGCCCTGGGCCACTTATAAAAGAAAAGATTTAAAAATAAAAAATAAAAAAAGGCCTTTGGTCATTCACATTTCAATTATTCTAGTAAAAAAAAAGTCTGAGGTAAATTTTGAAGGAGAACGTTCATATATATATATATATAAAGATTCTACATTATTGATAAAAAGTGCATGACAAAGTAAAAAGGGAATCTTTTCAAATATCTTTAAAACTATACGTAAGAAAAGGAAGAGTAGATAATATTATCTTGATTCTTCATTAAGTGGTTTACAAGCTCGTGGTTTTAGAAACCCATGGTAATTGCCCATGGTATTTTAAAGGTAAAATAAAAACAAAAGGAATACAAAATCTCTTTATGTGAATGGTAAGTTTTACTTTTTACGTAGAGAAAATTAACAAGTCAAAGGCACATAAGTGGACATATATTTTATATTATACTCCAAAGAGGTGAATAGCCACTTTTCACTAGGGTTGTAACTTTTCAAAAAGAAAACAAAAAATATTATAAATAAAAGATATATAAAGATAAGTATTATATTATAAAGGGGTATTTTAAAGAAAAGTTCAAGTCATAAAATTATTGAAAATATATATAAGTACAAAGCGGGTATTAGTATAAAAGATTACTTAAAAGATTCATATATTAAAGTTTATAAAGGGTTAAATCGAGAACTATAAAGAGACATCAAGATAACAAGTTATAACAAAGGAAGAGTACTTTTTAAAAACATTATAATAAATATAAGGTGCAGTTTATTTAAATAGTGGAGCTATATTAACTTTTTTTTAAGTGAGAAAAAATATATAATTGATGAAAATAAAAGATAAAGAATTTATAAAGGTGTTCAAGTTTATCACATAAAAGGACACTTATTTTAAAGAAGAAGTCCATTTTTGAAGAAAAAAGCGAATGGAGCCTAATTTGAAAATTATGAAGGAAGGACGATTTTCCTATAAGGGTGTTCTAATCACACATCACAAGTTAATTACATTAAGAGGGACTATCCAAGGAAAAAAAAGTTAATATCGCTATTAGTACGAGAAATGGCGAAAATTACATAAATAATAATCTGGCAAATCGATTGTTAATTTCGGATGCCAATGTAGGCGAAACAACAGATCTTTTTGGAAAAAAAATATGAAATTAATGATTTACAAATAACAATAGATCATTATGAGTGCATATCCCAATTTTGTGTTGTAAAAATATATGACATGGAGGTTGACATAATTTTTTGTCAACCTTGGTTTAAAGAATTGGGTACGTTCATGTTAAACGTAGAGAAAAAAAAAATTAATGTTTTCTTATAAGGGAAAGATGATCACATTTCGAGACATGACAATGAAGTCAAAATCGATAATGTCCTCATCAGAAAACTTTAAAGATGTTACGAAATTAATACCTCAAAGGAATAAAAATTCAATATCAAAGAAGCAAAAAGAGCTTGAGGAGGTCATATCCAATAAAAATGATGAAAATTCTTGTTTAAAATATCATATCCAGAAACTACTTTCACAAGTCAAAAAGTGTAAAACTAAGAAGCAAAAGTTAGAACAAGAAAAAGAAAGTTTTGAAGAGAAGCTCAACGAAATTTTATCAGAGAAGGAAGAGGAAAAATTACACTTAAATAACCTTAATAAAAAATTATTAGAACAGATCAAGTGTTTAAAAGACAAGAAACTTGAATGCCAAAATAAAGTTGATTTAGAAAATAAGAAACTCTTATGTCTCAAAAATCATAATCAGAGTCTACTCACTCAAATTACGAAACTTAAAAATGATAAGAAATTATTAAACAATAAATTAGAATAATTTCTCCCAAAGGAAGTAACAAAGCCATCAGATGTAATGGTTCAAGTTGAAAATAAAGGAACAAATAACGGTTCCATCAATATCATAACTCAAGAAGATGAGAAACCAAAGAAAGTTAAAACTTATGCAGATGTTGTAGTTCAAACAATTGAAATTCTAAATGATGATGCCAACTCAATAATGGTAGGACATGAAGGAAATCAGGAAGCTACCAAAATGATAAAGGAAATTCCAACCAAAAGAACTATTTATCAACATTTGAATCACAAGAGCTGAATTTCCAATCAATCTACGTACCAGTATCACTCAGAACACAAGCAACAAATGTATGTTCCAAAGAATACTGAAGTTTGTAAAATCTAGTCCTATGACAACTATTCATCACAAAATTCCAGTGATCAGAAGATTCCACAGAAGGTTAATTTAGGATGGTCAGATCCTTCCTCTGTGTGACAATTTTATATGTCACTCCAAGGATCATATCAACTTGTATCGACAAATATGACTGTCCCAAGACGAGAAGACATTCGTAGCAGAAAAAGAGATCAAGTCCTTTCATCAACAAGCTTTGAGGACAAAGCTTTTTGAAGGGGAAGGCAATGTTATGAACATAATTTATGTAAAAATAATAAATATAGATAATAAATAATAATCATAATAATATGTAATTAAATAATAATTAGTTAAACAAAGAGGCATGTCTCTACAGACATGACTCTTCATGAAAGGGTACTTCCTAGCTATATATACAAGACCCTCACTCTCAATTGTATCATTCTCCATACATTTTATATATAATAATATTTGTATCCTCAATGGATATTTTCATATTCCAAGTCTTCTAGAGTGTTTAAATTGAAGGTCGAACTTTGCTCGTTTCATGTTCGTTTCAAACACTCAGAGAGGGCTATGACAAAAGGATCAAAGGTCAAAACAAAGAGAATGATGGAGAGTGAGACAATCCCCGTTGAATTCACCAATTTGTTAGATAGACTAATCCCTCTTATGGATAAGATGGATCTCCCTAGACCTCAAAGAAATCTAGTAACAAACAAGAAAGAATTGCTACCTTTCCTTAGCTTACGATTGATTGAAACAAACAATATGAGAGAGATCACTTACCGTTTTATCGAAATTCCTGTTGAAGTCCTTTTTAGTGCCTTCGATAGTTAGCTTTCCCTTGATGCTTTAGAGATCGTTCCAACACTTTCCACAACTTCTCCATGATATCTCGAAATATATCTACATAGGCAGAAACACACAAAGGATCAAAGCATCTAGTATATAGAATGAAAGATAAATGAACTACTTAACTCAACATATATCATAAATTGAATCAATAACTAATCATAACCTATGTGAGTGATCAAGGAATCCCACAAATGATATCAGAAAATATATAATTAGGAAAGAACATTTTAATTTTATTAAATAAAAAGAGGAACAAACTTACAACCTCAAATCCTTGATGTTACAAGCCTCTTCTCACAATCTCCAACCCTTTCCTTGGATGAAAAGCCTCCTAGCCTTATTTTTGTAGCATAATCCTACCTTCAGTAGGCCAAGAGGAGGAGGTTTGGGATCCATTTACTAAGGGATGAGATCCACAAATGGTGGGATAGGGGATCCACAAAGAGAGGGAAGTAGCTCCATGATGGGAAGGATCAGGCTTGAGTAAGAATTCATTCGAAGTTGTTAGTTTTGAAAGATTTGAATAACAAGGATTCTAAACTTTACTTTTTATTTTTACTTGTAGTAAGTCATGTGTGGAGGCCATAGTGTCAAACAGAGCACAAATTTGCGCAAATTCTAATGGTCTCTTCTGTGTATGCGTAGAAATGGATTAGGGAACTACATAGGAAGCCAAAAATAGGTTTTTTAGCCTTGATATGCAAGAATTTCATTCTCTTTGGGATTGTTTGGGTTCTAACCTTGCAAGGGGATTCTTTGTAACACTTTGATGGATAGAGAAAGACCCAAACCAATGGTCATTTTCCTAATGCGATAAAATGAGGTGTAACAAGAGGACCACATACAACACCAACAAGATGTTCACAAACTATTGAAAGACAACTTGGTTATAGCACAAAATAGGATGGAACAATAAGAAGATCATCATTGCAATGAAAGGAAATTTGAAATGGGGGATTGGGTATTTGTGAGACTACAACCATATAAACAGGTGTCCCTTAGAAAGCAAAAGAAGGACAATAAATTAGCGTTGAGCTATTATTTTCCCCTATAAGGTGTTGCAAAAGATTGGAATTATGGATGACAAATTGGAGATACCTCCATCTTCACGTGTACATCTAGTCTTGTATCTTTCTTGCTTAAAGAAGGTAATAGGTGACAAGATCCTAGTCCAAAATATTTTACTAAAGATTAATGAAGAAGAAAAAATCATATTAGAACCATAAATGTTGAAAATAAGTATTACGCAACTGAGAAATTAAGAAATTACTAAGTACTTTATCAAATGGAAGAACATTTTGGTGAAAGAGGCAACATGAAAAGATGAGTTGTTCATATAAAAGCACTCATAGATAATCAAGCATTGAGTACAACATTTGTTTGAAGGGGAGGGGCATGTTAATCCCTATATAAGCCCCCATGTTAACCCTAAAACCCCTTATTAAGCCCTAGATATTGAGTGATTACATTTCTTTTGTTATATTGTAATGTATTATAGAACCTTTCATGGCCCCATTTCGTTATATTGTACCCTTTGCCTTCTAAATATACACTAACAAGACTTAGTAGCAAGATCATCAAATCTTGTCTTATACATTGTATTCATTGTAAATGGACATTTCCCCCTCAAAGTGGACTGTAATTGTTGATTTCTTATCATTTCTAAGGCACTATAAGATTCATAACAAAGTCACAAGATATTATGTTGATTAGTTTCTTTTCACAATGTATTTTTTTGCACTATTTCCATTAATTCCTTTTAGTGATTTATTTTCCATATAAGCAAAAGGACATATTTTTGTGTTTTTGATTTTTTTTTCAACACATTTTTATTTATTATGTGTTGTTTATTGATGAAAAAATTATTAACTTTGGGGAAATTATAGAAGAGGAATTGGGAGGGGCCTAAAAGATGTGCCCTTTTCAAACTTGATGAGGAGACAAATGGTTATTAGATCATGGATTGTGACAATTCAAAATAGGTGTGGTTGGAAGAGAAGGTACTAATAGGGTTGTGAAATTTCTAGTCAAGGGATTATATTGAAGTAGGTTTGAAGAATTGGGCAAGGAATCCACAAACAAAGGATTTTAAGGCTCTTCAATTAATAGTGGCTTGGGGGGCATGGTTAGTTGCAGCTACGAACCTTTCAATTTTTGAACAAAAATGCGATCCCCTAATAAAGTATGTAGCCAATGGGCTCATCATATTAAGTAATGTTTCACAGGATAAGGAAGAAAATTGAATTGGAATAAGGGTTCAAGAAAAAATTGATAAGACATTTACCTAGGATTTTGTTGATGGGGTATCACAAGGAGATCTTATTGTATGTGAAGGAGGGATTATATTCTTTGTATATAATAATTCCATTAGATTTAGGCTGGAGGGGGAAAGGGTTCAAATAATTATGCGGAATTGATGGCACTAAAACTAGTATTATTGTTGGTAGATGAAAACGGAACTAAAAATTTACATGTTTTGATGATTCTTAGGTTGCCATCAAATGGGCTCAAGATGAACAAAGATGTCACAATCTGTGTCTAAATTTTGTCTCAGAAAAGGTCAAAGGTTTAAGAGTTTTTTCCAACCATCTCTCTCTTAAACATGTGTACAGGGAGATAATTATGGGCGTTCATGTTTTATCCAAAGCTTGAATTATGAAGTAATGTGGTAACTGGATGATGATAGAAAAAAAATGGACATTTAGAAAATTAGAGCATTCCTTTTCATGAATTAATGGTGGAAGAAAGGGATGTTCCTATTTGATATCTTTTTTATATATTATCAAATCTTACTCTTTGTAGAATTTGTTCATACTATTTACTCTATTTTTAGATATTAAAGTCATATCTCAAGCATGGAAAGGATATCCATTCTTTGAGTGGATAAGTGGAGTTTTTCCTTGATGTAATATATATGATGGGTCTAAGAAAGAGAGGTTTCATATCTAGGATTTTAATTTGTAAAGGTTTGGAAGGTTCCAAGTGAAAGTAGTTCATAGAACATACTTGATTTTAGAAAACATGTGAAGAATGTAGTTTGGTCACTTTTTCAAAGAAGCAATGAAATTACAATTTTTTTCAAGGAAAAAAATATCAACTTTATGATGCATGATGTTTAATAGAAGAAGTTAAACATTCTTTGCTACCTAGCATATGTATGTATGTATGCAATGACTACCACACAACTTTTAATTTCATTTCTAATATAGAAGTGCAAGAAATCCTTCTAAGAGGTGCTAACCATTTCCATTAATTTAAAAATTTTCCTAATTGGATTATTAATGATGCTAAGTAGAAAATAATCATTAAACAAAGTAATTTTCAACTCCAATCACGACATTATGCAATTGTGCTCTTGAGATTTGGTGAAGGCCATAAAAATGAGAAGAAAACTAGTTCTAAGATTATTTATAAGTTTCTTTGGATGTGGGATCTATTTCTAAACTTGAAAATAGAGAACTATGTATGAGAATGAGGATATAGTTCAGTTTTGACAATAGAATTTTGAAGAAGCTCTATTGGACTAGTAAACCCTATAGCTTCAACTTAATGATGAATCTAATTAGATTTATATAAATATTAGGATAATAGAGCATTTGTATAACATTAAAGAGTAGTTGTTCATGTGCTTCTTCTATGATTCTATATAAGAAACCCACTGGTGATATGACTATTAATTTATTTGTTGCAAGAATTTGGGAACCACAATAATTCTATTGTGTGACTTTGAAGACCACTACCAAACATGTGTCTGGGAATATTTGAGCTTGTTAAAAGGCTAGGCCATTTAGATATTTTTTTTTCCATTACTTATGATCTATGTTTCTATATTTCATTTCTAAGGGATGTCATGTTCAAATGTGGAATTATTCGAAGAGTAAAATAGTGTGAACAAGGGTTGTGAACATTATTTGGGAAATAAATTATTAATACTAGACATACTTCATTGTTTACAATATAATTTTGAATTAGTTTCCTAATATTCTTTTGAATTTTATATTTATATACTTGTCGTGGAAAATCTCCATTCTATCATGGAAAAATATCATTTCCAGTGAACAATTTGGCATATGAATTTCACTTGTTTATTTATGATTTCAAGTTGAACTAGTTTACTAATTATGTTAATTTTATTTGGTTGTTTAAACTACTCCATTTCAACTTTAGTGAGTTGTTAAGAAGATTCCTTAATCCGTGGTGAATGGGAAACTAATCGATTGGTTTATTGTGTGAAGAGGGTATGCTTGTGGAAATGATTTCATTAGGACATCTTACTTATGAAGTCTTCTTCTTTATATTTATTTTATTTGTTTGTCTTAGGAGTTACATGAGGCAAGGAAAAGATTTTCGTAACAAATTCAAATCCCTTTGGACCATCGTGGTGTGCTAGGGATTTAACTTGAGAAAAGAGCATATATAATAGAATCTAAAAGAAAATAATAGAAGAAAAATAGTACTCGAAGATGATGGGCAGTGTCTAAAGGCATCGTTATGGCACATAAGCACAGTGCATTGTGATCAAAACATCGCAATGCATAACAATAATTCATAATACATATTTGATCCATAGGATCCTTTATTTATAGTATCCAAATATAACCAAATTCCTCAAATTTTTTAATACTCAACCCATATATGTGTGTTAGTCGTTCCAACCATTTCTGTGAAATCCATGTTGTTTTTTTAACTAGTTGACTATTCTAGTTAAATCATTTCTCATCAACTTGTCAATTTCTTGAATCAAATCAACCATTAAGTAAATTCATATAACCACATAGTCATTAGGTCCCATTAGTCAATGACTCAACTGATTATTCACTACTCAATTACTCAACCAACCCATCGACCACTCAGCTAATTGCACAGGCCAACGACTTCTCCAGTTGACCACTCTACTATCTATTAATTGTTATTTGATCCTTCAACTGAAAATCTCCTAAATCTTTAGAGGTGTAATGAAAATTCATAACCTTAATATCCAGCACCCCCCCATCAATACAATGGTATAGAGGTCCAGGAGGTAAAATTACATTTGTAGGACCCAACCCCCCATAATTGGAGCTTCCTAAATCCAAAGCATACCACGTAGCTTAAACAATTTGGCTTAGACTAACAATTTCACAAATATATCAGTGACTTGATCACCAATTTTTCAATATACAAGAGTGACAATCTTATTTTGAACTATTTGTTTAAGATAATGGGAATGAATTTCAACATTATTCATATTACTCTATGCAACATAATTGTTAGAAACATGAATTGCACTCTGATTGTCACAATAGATATTAGTTGAGGCCTCAATAGGAAAGCCAAGATCTCCCAAGAGTTAATGAATCCAAACTTCCTCTATTCTTGCAATAATTTCTCTATGATATTATGCGTTCACAGTCAACAAAGAAACTATATATTCCTTACACAGCAAAATCATGGGTCTGGTAATGAAACAAAACACACAGCCATAAGTGGATTTTCTTATCATTGCCATCACTTTCCCAATTGGAGTTGTCTAAATTGACCAATGAATCTGAACTTCAATAGTCTTTGATATCAAAATGAGAGGTATATTTAATGTAATAAATAATTCACTTTGCAACATTCTAATGCCTCTCTCGTAGATCCTACATAGACCAAGAAATTGCACTAGCACAAAATAAAGTACCAATTCGATTGTGAGTTAAATAAATAAAGCTATCAATTAGCTATAATAAAGGTTAACATCAATTTTGGAGAGGGACACTCTTTGCTCAACTTGATACCCGACTAAAAAGGTGTAATACATGGCTTCCAATTATTCATATTAAACTATTTTAAGAATTCCAATAAATATTTAGATTAAGAGATGAAGAGACCATCATGCAAAGGCAAGAATTGAAGACCAAGAAAAAAAAGGCAAAATACCAAGATCATTCATCTCAAAGGTGTCAGCAAGTCAACTCTTCAATCTAAGAAATTGATCAATGTTATTTTCAGTTATAAGCAAATCATTAACATAGATAGAAATAATGAAAGTATCACCATTAATGTGTAATACATAAATACTAAGGTTAGATTCACAACTTTTGAACCCAAGGTTGAGATATAATCGATCAATCTTAGCATATCAAGCATGCGGATCCTACTTCAAACAATACAACAATTTATATAGTTGACAAACAAGACTAGAATATATCACAAAATTAAGGGGTTGCTCCATGTAGATTTATTGCGCTGATAGGTGAATTCTACGGTCCAATATGAGGGCAACGTGTAATTCCATCCGTGCTCAACGTGGAGTTGACACATGTCCCTTTTTAAATAAAAATCGAATATTACCTAAAAATAAATAATCAATGGCGGCTATATACGTAATTTGATCAAAACTTGGATATATTTACGTAGCCCTATATGTAATTTTAACTGGACAAAATTACTTGCGATTATACGTAATTTGATCGGGTTTCCCATTATGAAAAATAAATAGACATAACGTTTTTGTTAATTGTGTAATTTTGTACATAATTGTGCTTGCATATATGGATATAAATCATGTTAACTAATAAATCTCTTAAATTAATTAATATTTCAATAATAAATTAAATCATTAGAAAAATTTTACATGTTAAATATGTATATATAAGTGTGTAATATATATAATATTTGGGATCAACATATCTCCGTAAAATGTTAAGTCTATTTATTTTCTATAATGGGAATACATATCAAATTACGCATAATTGCAATTAATATTGTAGAGATGAAATTTGTGCTTAGATTTATCTAGATGATTCCTCTCTCTCTATTATGTAATATAAAACGTAAAATATGATGTAAAATTGTAATGTAATGTAAAATGTAAGGCACAAAGCTACCAATTTGATAAAAAGAAATTGGTTTATCTATAATGCAAAGTTAACATATTATTGTTTCTTTAACATGTTATTTCTTTATATATTAACATATTATTGTTTCTTTAACATGTTATTTCTTTATATATTAACATATTATTGTTTCTTTAACAGGTTATTTCTTTATATATTATTATTGGTATAATAATAAATAATATTGATTACTATTATTCCAACATATTATAATAATAATCATATTATATCTTACATGTACGATTGATTACACATAGTGACAATTCTCGATCATATGGGTGGAGGGGGGAGAGCTGGATAGATAGAGAAGGAGGCAGGGAGGGAGATAGTGACGGAGTTGGTGGGTGGAGAGAGAGAGTGATGGTGGGGAGAGACAAAGGGAGATGGGAGAGAAAGTGAGAGTGAGGAAGGAAGATAGAGAGGACTTGAGAGAGAGATGGAGTTGGAGGGGGGAAGAGAGAGAGAGGGAAGAAGAAAGACATCAAGAGAGAGAGGGGAGTAACAAGGGAGAGATGGAGAGAGAGTGAGGAAGAGAGGAAATCAGGAGGGCAAAGAGAGAGGGAGAGAAGGGGAAGAGAGAGAGAGATAGAAGGGGAAGAGAAAGAGGGGAGAGGGAGAGGGAGGGATAAAGAGTGTGTATGCTTGGGGGTGACATAGAGATGAAAAGGAGAGACAAAGGGAGATAAATATATAGATGGAGGGGAGAGAGAGGGATATAGATAGATATGGAGAGAGATATCATGTGCGTTTGGGGGGGTAAGATAGAGATACAAAAAGGAGAGATGGTGGGGGGGGAGAGAGAGAGAGAGAGAGAGAGAGATCAAGGAGAGAGGGATGGGGGAGAGAGGGAGGGGGAGGGAGAAAAGGATGGAGGGAGGTAGATAGACATAGCAATGGGGGGGGGGAGGGAAGAATAAAGAGATATACATAGACAAAAATAGATATTATATAGTATTACATAATATTGAACATTATTAACCATAGAGGAAGATAAAATAAGGATTTTACAAAAGGTAAAAGAAGTGGATTTATGAATCCATGAATATTTTGGCTTTTCACTAAAATAGATTCATTGATTTCAGTGTCGATTTTGATTCCTAATCCTATTTGATTGATTGTAATGGATGTGTTTATTTCAATGTAGTGGTTGATTTCTAGTCGCATTTGATTGTTTGCACTAGATGTTTTGATTTCAGCGTAGATGTTGATTTCTAATCTATTTGATTGCTTGAACTACATGCATTGATTTTAGTGTATATGTTGATTTCTAATATTATTTGTTTGTTTGCCCTATATGCATTGATTTCAATGTAGATGTTGATTTCTTATTTCATGTAACTAGATGTATGATATACATTAATTTCAAAGTAATTATATTAATTGTGTGCATTGATTTTAGTGTAAGAACAAAAAAATTATTGATGATGTACACTAATTTCTTTGTTATAATAATTAAACCATAAATAAAATACTTGAATTTTCATCTTAAATAAAATGTTCACTTACTTGAAATGTTTTCTTCTTGAAATTGTAAATTATTTGTAATTTACTACATTCTTATTATTCCCATTTTCCATCATTCAACATTCTGTTAGAAAATCGAAAAGGTGGAAATATTTTCTTTATGTTGATAATTACTTGTGATTTCTTTATGTTCTTACTAAATTTCTTATGTTATATTTTATCTTTTTTCATTAAGAAAATACCAAAACCAAAACACAAATATCAAGGACACTAGATGCAGGCCCTCAACCAACAATAAAACCCTTATATAGGGGAAAAACCAGTCAAAAAACTCTTCCTTCAGTAACTCAAAATGATATGGACCAAGGCCTTAAACCAATAGACCTTCCTCCTCCACCAAGTCAACCTTCCAAGATGATTTAGTAGTCTCTTCTTATCCAACAGCTTCAGGCCAACAACAATTGGAAATTCGACTTCCTAGCTATATAATTTTGAACTCCAATAATAGAACAACAGTTTCAACCCTTCCAGCGACCTAGAAGCTTCGCATGTGTGTGTGTGAGAGAGAGAGATAGAGAGATAGAATTTCAACTTCTTGTGCTTGATATAGACCTCCTTCTCCTTTGCTATCCCTTTTCACCTTCTTCCTTGAATTTCACACGTTTTACTATGCCAACAATTTCATATCAAACTTTTTGAGTGACTGTCTCAAATGAGGTCGAGTTGTTGCCTTTATATAGTAGTTTTCCACCCTTGTTTAGGACGACTTGGTGGAGGAGGCCTAGAATGCCTAATTTACATGAAAATAAATTTCTTTCTTGACAAATAAATCCCAAGAAGGGTTCTTTACATTATGACGTGGACAAGGACACTTGAAATAAATGCTAGAGACCTGCAATGGAGGCTTTGACCTATAAACAATTGACCCGAGCATGAAATACATGGTTTAATAAGTCAATTTATTTAATAAGAAATTTTCTTTTTTTTTCTTTCTTTTGACAAATACATTGCATTATGACTCTAATACAATTATGAAGATTGACACTAATTAACTTCTTCAAAACTCCCTCTTAACTATGGAGGTATTCATAATTACAAATATATAGAGGTACATGGAAGATATCCAAAACGAACTACAAAGATTTCTAGCACACTCAGTGTTGCAGACTAGAAACCTGGCCAAGGCATTCTATCTGGGTGGGACTAAGATGGACCCAAGCTTTCAACCAGTATAGGTACCATAAATATTACTTGTTAACCATCAACCCAGGGATCTAGGTGTGTATCCAAGGTCGTAGCTCCATGAACAACGCCACCATCCCTCTTCAGTATCTATACATAAACACATAGGTTGGTCAAATGTCCTCCCAAGCATCCACCATTAGATGCTTCAACTCTCCCTAGCAAACTATATATATCAATTTGTCCAAGCATGCTTTCAGAGTGTTCAACCTTTTTATGGAGAGATTTACATTTACAAACACAAACCCCAATCAATAATAAAATTTCAAGTATACATACAAGTAAATACAAACCTTTCGGGGTCCTCAATCAATATGATGCTACTTTCGTCATCAAGTTATCCATATACAATTTGTCGAAATCTTTCTTCTTCCACTTCTTCAGCAGCACCAAAATACATCTTCAGATCTTCTCAAGTCTTTTTTTTGCAACTTTATGAACGTTCATCTATGATACTTTCTCTTACTTCAAGGTATTCACTATCATAATATTCCCTTTCTTCTATCCAGGCTCCCTCTTAACTTAGGGAGATCAACCACTTCCTTCTTCTATGGCATCGGAGAACCTTTCATATCACCAATCCTTATTATAGTATTAGGGTTATCTTGATATATAATTTCCTTCATCATACTTACCAATATTATCAGGTCATCTTTTCGAACAGCTCCAACATCTTGAAGATTATGTACTTGCAAAAATTTAGTAGCAAGTACAGCCAAAAACAAATATATAGAAGTATGAAGTTAACTATATCAGAATCATGTTACTATAATGGAAGCTTCAAATCATTCATGCTTTAGACATCAAAATCCTAAACTTAGTTAGGTTCATAATCAGCATGAAACACGTCTTTTTACATACTAGACTTCAACTTCTTGCTAGGGACTTGTTATAGACCCTAGACTTCATCTTCAATACACAAAGCCTTATATATCACTAATGTAATCAAATAGAAATTCTACTATACATCTAAGGTTTCAACAATAAACTCTATGATATACTTTACTAGGGTTTGTTCCAAACCCTATATTTTCACCATCAAAACCATGTCACTAGACCTCAAATATCAGTGTTTACTAGGGCTTTGTTACAAACACTAGATTTTACAAATCAATACATGAGTATCAACAATTAAGTTAGCATACTTGCATATATCTAGGATTTCATAACCATGCACTAGAATCTCACAACAATATCTACTAGGTAAACCCAATACACAAATATGAATACATCAAAGTTAGGCGTACAATAATTTTGACCAAACTAGGGTTTTGATCAGATAAACAAATATACACCTAGGGTTTCATTACTAGGATCTTACTATAAATGTTATAGGGGTTTTGTTCATGAACCATAATTAACCAAACCCTAAATATCTATGGCTTCAATACCTAACTTATACATTAACACATATCCTAAAGAACTAGGGTTTCTATCATAACAATACCAAAAACCTAAACATCCAGGGAATAGCATTTCCAAACTTCATCAAAAATCCTAAGAGAACTAGGGTTTCATAATCAATATTGACATACCCTTATAAACAAGAGGCTAGGGTTTTATAGTGAAACCTATAGGTTAGAGTTACATAAGAATGATCAAATAATATCGTGATGGGTAGATTCAATCTAATGATAATCACCCTAACAAGAATATTTAAGATTCAAAACCTTAGAAATAACGATGTTAGTAATGTAAAGTAAATTTCATAAGAATGATCATACATTTTAGATGAGGAGAAATTTATGACAAAACCTATAGTCTAGAACATACCTTGATTTTTTTCTTAACAAACCTTGTAGGACATTGATTCTTAAAAGGCTTACTCTGCAATAGAACTTCTTCCATGCTTCAAGTCTCCTCCATAACCTTTGTGTAATCTGAAATCTTTCCTAACCAATGAAAATATAAATAAAAATGTTATTCGTATATAATACAAACAAATCTTGATATGAGAGGGAAATCAAACATAAAAGAGGAAACAAGAAACAAGGTAATTATATTTTTGGTCAAATGGTGAAGGATCACTCTTAATCCATTCTTTGAGAGATATACAACTTATCAAAAATTCAAAAATGATATAACAAGACATGTTAGACCTACAGACTCTATAAATCAAAACATAAATTCAAATAATTCAAAACTTAAAATATAAGACTAAAAGGGATATGTGAGAGAGAGAGAGTGCTTAGCAGCATAAGTCCTTGACTTCTAATTCTTCGGTCTTGTTCTTCTTAGGTGGATCTTCATCGGTAACATTTGATTTATCCCTTTCTCTCTTATTATTCCTTGGATTCTTCGGACATTGATTTTTGTAGTGACCCATATTGTGACAATTGTAACATTCAATCTTGGCTAGGTCAATGTTCTTATTTGGTCCTTAGAACTTCTTGAAGGTTCCCTTCTTCTTGTGATGAGAAGAATAGGAATTAGAGGTGTTTTCTTATTCATCTTCCTTATTTTTGATTACTAACGATATTCAAGCTTCTTCTTGACCACATGCATTCCAAATTTACTCAAATGTTCATGTATCCTTCCAACTGTTGATTCCTTATGCAAAAGCACTCGAAGATTTCCGTGGTCCTCAAAGAGCAGTAATTACGAGCTCTTTTTCCCATACAAATTCATATATTTCTTGGATATCATCTCTAATTCTCCATATCCTTATAAAATATGATGAAATGGTATCATCATTCGTCATCTTAACAGTTCTTAGTTCATTCTTGAGGCTTTTTATTTGACCATTGTTCTTGATTGTGAATAATTTGGAGAGAGCCTCATACATTTCTTGAGCAGAATCTATGTTTGAAATGAATGGAATTAAGTTTTCCTTTACTCCATCCACTATTAGGTTCATGGCTACAATTTTGTATTCTCTAAAATTCTCTCTCTTTGGTTCATCTGTTGGTTTCTTGATTTTCCCTTGAATAAGATTCAATACTTTGTTCTTTTCGAGGATAAGACCTATCCTCTTTTTCCATGCACTATAATTAGAGGCTCCTTCTAGTTTGTTTTATGTCTTAATTGAGTTTGTCATATTGATATATTCTACTCCTCGTGACCTAACCTTGAAACACTTTATTCTACTCCTTTCAATAGATCTTATGGCTCCCTTTTTCTTCATTCTTTTACCTTAGCTCTAATACCATGTTAGAAAATCAAAAAGGCAGAAAGATTTTCTTTATGTTGATAATTACTTGTGATGTCCTTATATTCTATTAACTTTATTATGTTATTTTTTATCTTTTTTCATCAAGCAATTACCAAAACCAAAACACAAAGATCAAGGACACCAAATGTAGGCAATCAGCCAAGGCTAAAACCCTTATATAGGGGAAAACCTAGTCAAAGAAATCTTCCTTCAGTAATTCAAAATGATATGGCCCAAGAAATTAGACCAATAGACCTTCCTCCTCAAAATCTTCCTTCTAAGATGATTTAGTAGTTTCTTCTTATTCATCAGCTTCAGCCCAGTAACAATCCGTAAATTCGACCTCCTAGCTATAGAATTTCAACCCCAAGTAGCATAATTTCGACCCAGCAACAGAACAGAAGTTTTGACCCTTCTGGTGGCTTAGAAGCTTCACATGTGAGAGAGAGAGAGAGAGATAAAGTTTTGACTTCTTGTGATTTAAATATACCCCTTCTCCTTCGCTAGCCCTTTCACCTTCTTCCCTTAATTTCACTATTTTTACTAACCCAACAATTCTAGATCAAACTTTTTGAGTGAGTGTCTCAAATGAGGTCCAGTTGCTGCCTTTATATAGTAGTTTCAACCCCTCTATTTAGGTTGACTTGGTGTAGGAGGCCTAGAAGACCTAATTTACATGAAAATAAACTTATTTCTTAATAAATAAATCCCAATAAGGGTTATTTACATTATGACATGGACAAGGACACTTCACATAAACCCTAGAGGCCTGCAATGGAGGCTTTGACCTATAAAAAATTGACCCAAGCATGAAACCCATGCTTTAATAAGTCAATTTCCTTAATAATAAATTTATTTATTTTTCTTTCTTTTGACAAATACGTTACATCATGACTCAAATACAATTATGAAGATCGACACTAGATATATTCTTCAACACATTGTTAGTTACTTTACATTCAAACGAGGTAATAGAAAACAACTACCATTGAAAATTACTTGGGGTTCAACACTCCATAACTCACAATGATTGAATTTGGAGAAAGTTGCTATTAATATTAGAGAGCAAGAGAGAAATATGTGATGTTTACTACAATAGCTTGAGTTAAATATTTGAATGGTCTACAATTTCAACCACCCTTTTCATATGGTCGATATGAAAATATGGCAAAACTAACAAGTGTAAAAAATAAGAACACTAGAAGAAAATAGTTTGAGATTGATCAAAATGAGACTATTTGTAATTGACTACATTCTTATTATTCATTTTTTATATCATTTAACATTGTTACGTTGTCACTTTAAATTCAAAATTTTCATTTCACCATTTTTCATCATTCCAATTCTTAACATTCTTTGTCCACGGGGTCTTAGATAGACGGTGATTGGGCGCTTTGTTAAGACACTCCTTGATGTGAAGTCACTGGTTTAATTCCCTTCCCCAATCAGGGTGATATATTGGACATGATGAAGATGTAGTCTTGCTAAGATTACAAAAAAAATTATTAACAGTCTCTATCTCTTCAACAAACTTAGGTAATTGATCAAATTTAAAATTAAAATGACTAGATTAATACTAGACAGAATTATCATATTTAGAATTATTAGAATAATTAAATGTTCAAAAAAAATTGTGTGACCATGCACGTTTGAAACCAACCTAGATCCATCTTAACCCCACATCTATCAAGCACCAAGAGGGATCAAATCTCTCGAGGTGCAAACCTTTCCTCAAGTTTTGCACTCAAAAAAGAGGGTTGCGCCTCAAGAGATTTGATTGCTCTCAACTCTTGATAGATTTGGGTTAAGATGGATCTAGGATGGTTTAGATAAGTCACCATGAAGGAAGGCACTCTTAAAATCCATTTTATGAATTTTCCATCCAAAATGAACAACAAAGAAAAGGATCAGCCGAACAAAATTCATCTTTTCAATAGGCGAAAAGGTTACAATGTAGTCAATGTCTTCTTGTTCTAATAATCCATTTGTGACCAAACAAGCCTTTTGACACTTAAAAACATGTCAAATTAATTTGGTACTAGATATCCATTAACACCTTCATTACATTCTTCTCGTGCGGTCAAGGAACTAAGTCCCAAATGTCTTTCTTGAAAATATAATTTGTCTCAACTTGCATAACCTGTTGCCGTTTAGGTTGTCCTTATGCATCAACATAGGATTATGGATTACAAGTTTCATGAACACAAACCATCAATACAATATTGGCATGTTTCTTTCAACTGCGAGTATGTCGACCTAAGGAAACATCACCAACATTAGGTCCAACAACTCCAATTGTTTTATCACCCCACTGAAGTAAAATATGTGCTTCAAGAAGTTGATCAAGAGAGGTTACAGTTTCAGTCATAGATGATTGTTGATTGATCAACTTAAAAACAATAGTCGACAAAGTGGTTGAAATATTGAAAAAGAGAATGGTCGATCCATTTCCTTCAACAATATCAAGGTGATCATTGTACAATGTCCTAGAAGAATTCAACAACTTGATGCCAAAATAATTTTCATCAAAGTTTAAATTTATCTTGATAATGATATGTTGTTTGGAAAGGTCAAACAGTTGAAAGGATTTTTACTCTTCATAGTAGCCCATCATGATTCAAGCATGATTCTTTGCATCCAATTTCTTTCGACAAATGTAGGAAATATGCACCTAAACACTAGATCCAAAAACTCTAAGGCCAAATAAGGGCTTGTTCCCACACCAGAATTTGACTAGAGCCACATAACTTACATCTCTAGTAGAAAGAAAATTTAGGAGATAACTGCAATACTAAACAACTCCAGGCCAAAACTTCATTATTAAATATTTGGCCTATAAGAGACATCAAGAGATTTCAACTAAGGTGAAATTCTTACATTTTTCCACACTATTATGTTGAACAGTATGGTGAACCCACCTCTGCCAAGAGATACCCAATTAATAAAGGTATTCGTCAAACTATTGATTCACATATTCTCCTCCATTATCAGATAACAGATATTTACTAGGTCGACCAGATCTATTTTAGCCAATGTCATAAATTCCTTGAATATTTCAAATGCATGACTCTTATTATTCAATAAATAGATGCAAATAAAACTTGAAAAATCATCAATAAAGGTCATAATATACTTCACACCTACCAATGAAGGTTATTAATGTAGTTAAAGTAATTATAAATAAACTACTTTGGTTTCTACACAAGCAATGCTTTCCTAGAATTAAAATGTGTTTGATGATGCTTTCCTTAGCACACATCCCCTACAGACTCCATCAGGTGGAAGAACCTTTGGTAGGCCAATAACCATGACCTATGTTTCCATTATATTTAGGCTTATAACATTTAGTTGTTTGAGTCATTCATGCTAGAGTATGCTCTGATCATCAATTTGTGCAATGAGAGCAGTTGGTTTAGCATCTTCTCAGGATAAGTAATGGAACTTATGTATTCCATCCTTTGAATCGAGAACTATTTTGGAGATAATTGACTTGTCTTTATTCAAAGCTTTAACAATGAACCAATCCATTTAAAATTCAATGATTTTACTAATTTATGTTAGCTAAGAAGCCAACAATAGATTGACGCTTAGACTAGGCACATGATAGATATTCATAACTCTACCATGTCAATAAGGTACATCACTGTGACCAACAATGTCGAGAGAAAAAATATTTTCTATGTAAATATTTTGCTCAGCAGCCATATTTGGGGAGGAAAACAAAGAAGCATATTTACCATATGATAAATGCAACCACAATCAACTACCCATTCCTTTTATGCAGTATGAGCATGAAATGCTTGAATTTCGCTAAGAAAGTGAAATTGTCAACCAACCAACTAGTCCCAACTTTCCACAATTTTGATTCTTCTTGATCAACCATATCCACCAATTTCATCGATAGACTCTTTTCGATTTCCATTCTCCTTTTGCATCAAATTCCATTTCCCTTTAAGTAATTTGTTAAGTAATGGTATGTTCTATGCTTATAACAGTTTACTTCTTTTTCTTATTATATTCCATAGATTAGCAATCACATGTACATAAAGTAAAGTGTAGATAGAACATTAAACGATCGACAGAAAACAAGCCAAGACAAGAGACACAAGATGTGGCAGCTAGCCAGGGACAAACCCCACAATGTGTGGAGAAACCCTTTGATCAAATCTTCTTTTATCTTCAATAATTCAGCAAAGAGAAATAGTACAATAAATCTGATTCATATCAGCAGTAGCAAACCCTAGATCAGCAGCATCAGCATTATCGGCTTCATTATCAAACTAGGGCAGACGATATCTCACAAACCAACCATCAGATCGGCTTGATTCCACCACCAAAAGTTGTGGCTTCCAGAGGAGGTTCAGATGAACCTACAGTGAAGTTCAGATGAGGAGATCTTCTAGTCCACGCAGGTCAATCTTTACTTCTGCAGTTGCAGCTTCAGTTTCAGTAGCTTTCGGCTTCAAACTAGGGCAGTCGATATCTTGCAAACTGTCCATCGGATTGACTTGATTCCACCACCAAAAGTTGGTGACTTTCAGAGGAGATCCAGATGGACCTACAGCGTAGTTCTAAGGAGGAGATTTGATGGTCAACGCTGGTCAAACTTTGGATCTGCAGTTGCAGCTTCAGGTTCAACAGCTTTCGGCTTCACATGTGTGAGAGAGAGACCCTTTTCTGCGCAATAGAGAAGAGACTCTTTTCTGCACAGTAGAGAGAGAGATGTGATGAGATGAGTGAGTCCAAATGAGGAAAAGTCCTCCTATATTTATACACAATGTTGGTGTTTGAATAGATGCGACTGTTGGGCTTCTGAGCCTACATGAGTTGTAGGTCAGCTTGATAATAATTCCATAATCAAAATAAATTCATATCTCCATGAATACTTTCAGAATCAGATGATCTTTTTATCAATCCTACACCTCTCGATGAGAGGAATCTAATAAAAATATTATCAGCCATGAATAAGATGACCCACATGAAGTTTTGCCCTAGTTGCCAATTTTAACACTCCCTCTCAACTAGGGAGAAATTCATCTGCAATCTGTCTATCGGTCGTTACTATTCATCCATCAAATGCACTGCCCTATATAGCCTGTCCCTTGCCCTGCTCTGCTCTATTCTGCCTGTTCTGCTTTGTCTTGTTACGCCCTATACTGATCTGTATTGTTCTACTCTGCTCTTGCATTGTTCTGTTCTGCTCTGCTTTTGTCCAAATTATGAAGAAGAAGAAATAATCGAGGATGTATCATACTAACTCAAAGTCAGTCTCAGAGTATGTACCATTGGTTCCAGACCAATCTCAACCAACCCGAAGTCAGCGTCTTATTGAGTACAACTCCACTGGTCCCATACCAGTATCATCCTCCACTGACTCAAAGTCAGTCTCAAAGTGCGTACCATTGGTCCCAAACCAGTCTCAAATGACCCAAAGTCAGCTTCATAGTAAGTACCACTCCTACCACTAGTCCCAGACCAATATCACAGTCTCAAAGAGTGTACCATTGGTCCCAGACCAGTCTCAACCGACCCGAAGTCAGCGTCATAGTATGTACCACTCTCATTGGTCCCAGACCAGTACTGCACTGACACGAAGTCAGTCTTAGAGTATGTACCACTGGTCCTAGACCAGTCTCAACCGACCCGAAGTCAGTGTCATAGTATGGTACAACTCCTACCACTGGTCCCAGACCAGTATCATTGATCCCAGATCAATGGAGGTCATCCTAGCATAAGGAGTACAGTAGATACAATGATGTGTCCATCGGTACTACTATGGTCCCTAACTTCATTTCAATCATAAATTTCAAATCCTTCAGGTTGCTCCACGTAGACTTCTTCTTTGATCGAGCCGTGCAAGAACGTAGTCTTGACATCCATCTGATGTAGGTTCCATCCTTGTGAAGCGGCAAGGGCTATGATCGAGCAGATGGTCGTATATCTGGCAACAAGTGAAAATATCTCATCATTGTCTATACCTTCCTTCTGGGAGAAACCACGAGCAACAAAACGAGCCTTATAATTTTCTGTACTTCCATCTGCTGCATGCTTTATCTTGTAAAGCCATTTGGAAGTAACAAATGTCTTGTCCTGGGGTCTAGGAACTACTTCCCAGACATCATTCTTCATGATAGACTCATATTCTTCGGTCATAGCATCCTTCCATACTTGATGCTTGACAGCATCTGAGAATGATGAAGGCTCATTTTGTATGATCGTGCTCATGATGGTCAGGTATCCCTGATACCTATTAGGTTTCTTACTTTCACGAAAGGTTCCTCGGGGTGCAGCATATCCTTTAGCATCATCAAGTAGCCCCCTAAGCCATGAAGGCCTCTTCCTAGAAGAGGAAGGCTCATGTGGAGGAGGATCAATCGGATCCATGGGTTCTTCTACATTAGGCATTGATTCATCATCCTTTTCTTCCGGCTCCCTGGTGTGGCTTCTTGAGAGCTCCTCAAAGTCAGAAGATTGTTCACCTTGCTGAGAGCCATGTCTTCATCAAAGGTGACATCATGACTAATTACAACTTCCCTTTGACTAGCTACATAGATTCTATAGCCTTTAGTATTTTCACCATAGCCCACGAAAATTCCCTTCTTTCCAGATGCACCCAATTTATTTCTTTTCTCTTTCGGCACATGAAAATATACAAGGCTTCCAAAAATTCTAAAATGAGAAACATCAGGTTTCTTACTGATGAACTTTTCTTCAGGAGTCTTGGAACCCAATGGTTGATGAGGGCATCGATTTTGTACATATACAGCAATGTTTGCAGCTTCAGCCCATAGAAACTTCGAAAGTCTTTGATCATGTAGCATGGCCCGGACAGCTTCCATAATTGTGCGGTTCTTCCTTTCTGCCACACCATTCTGTTCAGGAGTATATGGTGTAGTAGTCTCCCTCTTGATGTTAGCCTCTTTACAAAAATCATGGAACTCATTAGATTCATATTCAATCCCATTATCAGTTCTTAAGATTTTGATCTTCTTTCCGGTTTGATTCTCGATTAGGGCTTTGAAGTGTCGAAACCAAGAGAACACTTCATCCTTCTTTTTTTAAGAAGTATATCCAGGTATTTCGAGAATAGTCATCTGTAAAAGTGAGATAATATGAATATCCTCCCAAGGAGTTCACAGGCATCATACCAGATATGTCTGAGTGAACTAGTTGTAATATATCAGAGGTCTTGCTTTGACTTGAAGGGAATGGTCCCCTTTTGAGCTTTCCTTCGGCACATCCCGGACATACACCTTCTTTCTCTACTTGGAATTCAGGCATACCTATTGCCATTTGTCTTACATCGGGTAGAGCTTTGTAATGAAGGTGGGCAAACCTCTGATGCCAAAGTTCAGACTGAAGAGTTGTGTCACAAGACATGACACCTAGCGGACTTCCACCGACTTGATATAAAGAATCAACTCAAAACCCAAGAGTGAAAGCATCTTTAACATTATTTTTCCATATACTTACCTTGCCATCACTGAAGGTTACCTTGTAGCCTTTGTCTTCCATTGTCAAGATGGATACCAGGTTCTTTTTGAGATCAGGTACATATAATACATCTTGTAATTGAATCGTATTACCTTGATTCAATTTGAGAGAAACATTGCTACACCTTTCACGGGGTATTTCATGTCATCTCCAAGGACAATTTCCAGATTAGTTTCTTTCTCTACCAGATTATGGAGTACTTCTTTGTAACCAGTGAAGTGTCTTGAGGCACCACTATCAATAATCCAAATTCCCATTGAGTCTGAAGGAGCGAAGGTAGATAGAGCAGCTGGTAGATAATATTCAGCCTGCTTATTGTCAACAGTGTTAGATTCATACCTGGAATTTCTAGCCTTCTTGAATGGTTGCCCTCTTCCCTTATTTCCAGCATTCCTTTTACCTTTGTTGTTTAATTTTCCATTCCTTCGATGACCATGAGAGGGATTTTGATCATCGTCATGGTGAGAGTCCTTTCTATCAGGACATTCCCTTGCATAGTGACCTGCTTTATTGCAAATGAAACATCGTCCCTTTCTTCCACCCTTAGGTCCAGCCTTTCTTTTCGATTTAGACCCATAATTATTTATTTTCTTAGCATGAGAAGAAAAATCAGCAGGAGGAACTTTAGGCAAGGGCATTTCTTGCTCTTCTACCCTTGTTTCTTCTTGAATGCATCTAGCCATTAATTCCTCGAAACCAGGAATTACATTATTGTTCAGAAGAGTAGTCCTGAACATGTACCACTCGGATGGTAATCCTCCAAGAGTTGTGAGTGCCATTTCTCTATCAGTAATAGTCTCCCCAATAGATAGGAGATCGTTCTTGATCTCGGTGATTCTGAAGAAGTATGCTTGCATACTCTCATCTTTACCCTTCTTGATTTCCCTCAGCTTATTTCTACGAAACAAAACTTGGTTTGCATCATTAACCTTAAATAAACTCACCAGTCTATCGTAGATTTCCTTGGAGCTGTCTAGTTCAGAGATGTAGGCCACCAAGCGCTTGTTGATAGAGTCCCAGATGATCTTCTTCGCTTTAATTTCTCCGTTCTTCCATTTGTTCCTGGCAGCAGGAGGTGCATTTGATGGAGGCTCAACAATATTTCCTCTCACATGATCCAACACTCCTTGATCCTCAAGGGTTAGATCGATAGACATCTTCCATCCGTGATAGTCAGCTTTCTCACAGAGCTTGTCTTCGACAGGAAAGAGTGTTGAGGACCCCATCATTCTTTTAGGATAGCCTTGCCAATTTTCTCTTCGGTGATTGCTCTTGCTCTTGCTCGAGCTTTGTCTTCACCTCAGCTCTAATCCCATGTTAAGTTATGGTATGTTCTATGCTTATAACAGTTTACTTCTTTTTCTTATTATATTCCACAGATTAGCAATCACATGTACATAAAGTAAAGTGTAGATAGAACATTAAACTATCGACAGAAAACAAGCCAAGACAAGAGACACAAGATGTGGCGGCTAGCCAGGGACAAACCCAACAATGTGTGGGGAAACCCTTTCATCAAATCTTCTTTTATCTTCAATAATTTAGTAGAGAGAAATAGTACAATAAATCTGATTCATATCAGCAGTAGCAAACCCTAGATCAGCAGTATCAGCATTAGCGGCTTCATTATCAAACTAGGCAGACGATATCTCACAAACCGACCGTCGGATCGCCTTGATTCCACCACCAAAAGTTGCGGCTTCCAGAGGAGGTTTAGATGAACCTACAACACAGTTCAGATGAGGAGATCTTCTAGTCCACACAGTTCAATCTTTACTTCTGCAGTTGCAGCTTCAATTTCGGCAGCTTCCGGCTTCAAACTAGGGCGGTCGATATCTTGCAAACCATCGTCAGATTGACTTGATTCCACCACCAAAAGTTGCGGCTTTCAGAGGAGATCCAGATGGACCTACAGAGTAGTTCTAAGGAGGAGATCTGATGGTCAACGCTGTTCAAAATTTGGATCTGCAGTTGCAGCTTCAGGTTCAACAGCTTTCGGCTTCACGCGTGTGAGAGAGAGACCCTTTTTTGCGCAGTAGAGAAGAGACTCTTTTCTGTGCAGTAGAGAGAAAGAGATGTGATGAGATGAGTGAGTCAAAATGAGGAAAAGTCCTCCTATAATTATACACAATGTTGGTGTTTGAATAGATGCAACTGTTGGCCTTCTAAGCCTACATGAGTTGTAGGTCGGCTTGATAATAATTCCATAATCAAAATAAATTCATATCTCCATGAATACTTATCGGAATCGGATGATCTTTATATCAATCCTACACCTCTCGATGAGAGGAATCTAATAAAAATATTATCAGCCATGAATAAGATGACCAACATGAATTTTTTCCCTAGTTGCCAATTTTAACATAAGTGAGCCTAGAGTTTACTATCAATATTCCCTTCATCAAGCAACTTTTGTCGTTCTTTAATAAATAAATCACAAAATGTATTGAAAGTGAAATTCTTACCATCTTCCATGTGTGATATCAATTGGTACAGAACATGGAATAGAACAGATCATGAGGTGTTCTTAGATTCATAAAAATCAATTCATTGAGTTGTCCATCTTTCTTTAGATGGTTCTTCCTACATTCACCCAGCTTCAATTATATCTCTTTAACAAAAAAGGGATAGTCCTCAATCCTTTTCAAGGAATTGGGATCAAGATATATGACCTCTTTCTCTAACTACATGACCTTATTTTCATCAACTTTGTCAAACAATGACTTCAACTTATTCTATACCTCATGAGAATAGTTGATCCCACTTGTATAAAAATAAATTTCATGAGCAATATAGGTCATAATTACTTGATGGCATCATATTTATTTTAGTGAATACTAAAATTAATATATCCATCCTTCAAATCTAGAATAGAAGTATTCAACATTTCCAAAACTCTTTTCTTTTCGAAAGGGTTTCCCTATATGGTTCCCAAACAACATAATTTTTTATATTTAAAGTGATAGGATCAATATTGGAATCCATCTTCATATTTCTAATAGATTTGAACTATTCAAAAAATCAAGTTACAATCAACAAATCAATCAGCCCTAAGTCAATCACTATAATATCTAACTTGACATGGTTTGAATACAATAAGTCTAGGTCAAAACCAATAGCTTTCACACCATGTTATGGATTTAACCTAGAAATAGAGAACATATAAAAAAAAAATATTAATACTCTAATGTAATGGGCGATGTGTAAAGACACCAATAAAGAACTTCATCATTGTGCATTATGACCAGAAGATCATAATGCATGATAATGAAACAATAATTGATGATATATATCCGAGCCATAAGGTCCTTTATTTATAGTGTCCAAGTCTAACCAACTTCTTTGAATTTTGGAATATTTGGTCCATAAACTAGTGTTGGTTGCTTCAATCATTTCCGTGAAATCTTCGTCGTTTTTTCAGCTCGTTGACTGTTCTAGTCGACTCATTTCTCATCAGCAAGTCAACTTTCTGAGTAAATCAAATTGTTCAATCGATTCCTCTAACCACTCAGTCTAAGGTCCTTCTAACACTCATCCATTTGTCTACTAGGTGATTACCCAACCAATGTGTCAACCACTTAGTTGAATGTTATGCTAGTTGACCACTTTATTGACTATCAGTTGTTAGTGAATCCTTCAATTTATTGTTAGTTGTTAGTTGACCCTTTCACTGATAGTCTCTAGAAGCTCCATAGGTGTGATGAACTAGCATAAATAGTTAGGAAACCTATTACCATAATAAATGGCACAACATAAGATGTAGGAATGGATGACTTGTCAGTGAAAGCATTCCACGGTGCAACCATGGTTGTTAACTCCAATTATTTCATAATTAATAACATCAAATTTTAGGTTGATTTCATATAGATGACTTTGAAATTTAGGTTTTTGTTTCTTGGCTAGTGTTTTTCTATGTTTAATCCATTTCAAAAGTTTCCATTTGTATGTATAACATAGCTCCTTATCCATAAATGGGAAGCAAATATGGCCCAGTTATTGCCTTGAGGATCTCTAGCACCAAGGAAACATTCTATAACTACATATTATGGAGCTCATGATGCTCTTTATGATCATAAGGGAATTCACTATTTAAGAGATGCTTTGTTTATGGATTTATGGATCTATGGATCTCATCTTTGATTATGAATTTCCATAACGACTCTATAATCAAGGGAGTTAGCTCTTACATCCTAGAAAATAAATATTGCTTCACTTTCTAATGGTTTCTTGTTCTTGAACTATGTGATTTCTGGATCCAAGTTTAGCTACTTTAGTAAAGAAAGGGGTGATCATTCCAGAGTTGTATTTATAGGGGTGTCTTGATCAAGAAAAATTTGTATCTGTGTAGTCATATTTTTGGTGTGAATTGATTGTGATTCTAAAAAGTAATGATGATAATGATATGGTTATGTGTGGAGGACAATGCCAAAGAGGATGCTTGTAATCATGTTGATGCATGTATCATGTAAACTTTCAGGAAGCCTAGGCTGGCCATGTAAGAAAAATGAACCATTGATGTATCCATGTAGGTATGAATTGGACATGTCGCAGTAGGTAATTTGAAAGAATTGGGTAAGACTCGTTTCAAACATAATTTATATCTTTAATGCTATGTTCAAAATTTAATGCATGAATGACATGGATGTCTAGGTAGGGTAGAGAAATTGGAAACATATAAAGGTATTATTCTAATCTTGGTAATATATGCATACGATAAGTTGTCACAGTGGACCACTAGTATAGGAAAGAGTATTTTACTCTCAATAGCAAGTATGCATTTTAATTCTTGAAAATGTGAGATGCATGGAAGGAATGTAGGCATAGTATAACAAAGGATGTCCATATAGTTAGGCCATGTGGAAAACCATATTAGTGCCAGATGAAGAACAACTATAACACTAAGAAAGTGTTCATTGGTCTCCCTACTAGAATTTTTCTTGGACGGTAACCTTTTCACCAACATTGAGATGCACTTGGGACAAGGATGGGGCTCCTGAGGCACTAAATGGAAAGAAAAGTGGGTATGTTCCTAGTGTTGTGTTAAATCAAATAATAAGGTGTCCAAGAGGACTAACCAAGTGCTAAGGGAGAAAACCAGACAATGTGCATGGATGTTGGCTTGACCTTCTGAGATCACCATGGAAAAACACATGGATTGTGACAATTCTAAAGAACGAGGAAAAATTTCATCGCGTGCATGTGACCTTAGGAATTGACACAATAGATCTAAATTAAAACAAGCGACTTCGCTACATGATAATTGACTATGTTGGAAAGGCATATATAGTGAATGATTGTTTTCTTTTGTTGATATGTTTGAATGTGGAAATGATAATGTATGTAAGATACTAAAAGTATTTTTGTGAAAGGATTGTATATTTGAATACTCATATTTTTGGTTGATTGAAAGATGAAATTTGTGGGTAGCTAGTCTTGGATATGGTGAGAATGTAAGTCCCCAAGGAAGAGCTACACTTATCGTAGCAAGAGATATAATACTTGAGGGGGATCCTCATAATTGTTAAATTTAATTTTATGTTGTGAAACAAATTTGAAATTTATAAGTGAAACTTGAGATATATGATAAATAGATTTGAAATTAAATTTCAATTGAAATTGTTATGATGATATTTCAAGGAAACTATATGTATTTGTTACTAGTGAGGTGGTGAATCTATCCAGAAAAGTTAGATGATGATTGTTGAGCTAGAAAACACAAATAAGAGGGTATTATGAGGACGTGAGAACCCTCTAATACCTCATGATCGTTGTTGTGATGAACTATGTTGTGATTGGAGCAATCCAAGGATCATGTTAGCTATAAGACTATATAAGTATCAAAAATATTCTATTGCAAGGAATCCTTGGTAGATGATGGAGTGCGTAAAGAATTATGTGACAAAGAAGGGATGCCTAATCCTGGAAGATGAGCGATTGTAAGGAAGAGGAAATTTGAGTAAATAACATCATGGCTAGGATCATGAGCACATTGTGTATCACCAAGGAACAGTAAGCTAAGTTCTATCCATGGAAACTACATGGATACAACCCATGATTATATAGATAAGTATTTTGCTTAAATAGTTATTCCATTATGAGTTGTGAACATCAAAGGAATATTTGTGTATAGAAAGGGTTTTAATGTGCATAATTATTTGATGAATGTTGCAAATGTACGTTGGAATGCTAGGAGTTTAGAAATGGTCAGAAAGTGGCCTTGCTTGTTACACTCATTAACTTCCAACACATTGTTTTCTTCCATTTTAGTTTCTTGGAGAAGGAATAGGGTGTGATTTTATGATCTAATTAGAACCCTAATTTATCCCAATATGACATCTCTTCATATCCCCTTGCAACAAGAGACCATATTCATTTCTTAACTACATGAGTTTTTACTTTGCCGCCAAATGCATTCTTGATGGTGGGATCAATTCCCAGGTTCTTGTCTTTGCTAAGGCTTCTTCCTAGTTTTATTTATTTGATCTATTTTCTAGATTCTTCTAAACTTTATCTTCTTTCTCCTCTTCCTCTTCATTGCTTATATGTAGCATCTTCCCTATTAGCTTGACACCAAGCATAGGTTGAGACTTCTTTCGAGAAATTTATTGAGGCAATTAACTAGGAGGAGGGGAGGTGTGGGGATCATATTAGATCCTTTGGAGGAATCAAGCCAAGGTTTTTGGAATGAAGTCAAGATGAAGGTATAGGGGATGAGGAGCTAGGGAGAAAGGGAAGGATTTTAACTAGGGGGTGGGTGGATAAAGAGGATGGTGAGGCCAATGATTCTAAGATAAAGAGAGGTGAATAATATGATTAGATAAGTGAGGAGGTTTTCAACATGCTATAGAGGACTAAAGAGGAGGCTTTGAACTACTAATGTGGTAGTTTACTTGGATCTAGTGGATTGCTTAACTTGTTTCCATTATTCTTAAGCTTCAAAAGGTTGGTTCGAATAAAGTTTTGTGAAATGCCTTAACTCTTTAATTTTCTAAAAAAAAATCCAAATCCGTTATTATTAAATTTGTGTTATTTTAATCCATGAATATATCCTTTTGATATCTCCCCCATGCCTTATCCCCAGGTGTGAGTTAGAAGGGGGCCACCTATTACCAAGATCAGGACCATAGCGAAATACATGCATGCACCATCAACTAGAGGACTTTGCTTCGCGCTATCATGACCTCATTCCATGACACATTCAGGAATAACTCACATGGGATAAGGGCGAAGATTCCTCTCAAATATTTCCCCTTTCAGATGCAAAGGTTCTTACAAAATGGGAAAATCTGATTCTAGATACAAGGCACCCACGGGATTGGTTTAATCAATATATGCAAATTGTTGATCTCTACTGGCAAATGATTTTTACTAAGGCACACTCTCTTGGACCAGCATGAGCATTGTGTGAATATTAATCATTCCCTTGAGTGCTTGCATAAGAATTTGAGGTACTTGGATCAAAGGATGGAGAGAATAGAACATCTTGGCATACCTATTGCAGTGGGGAGAACATCTGAGGACAAAAAAGAGCCCATCCAGATTACAGTGTTAGACTCGGATATTTCTGCCTAGCTATGTAACATCTATGTTTTATGTATTTTTGTTACAGATGGTATTATGCATCAATTCTTATGCCAATTTTTCAATTTTAGTCTATTTAATTTTGTATATTTTAGTATTTAGTTACATCTCTCCTCTAAATTTTGGATGTGGTTAGGTCTCCCTAGTGAGATATTGAACTCACTAGTTTACATCATCTTGCAAATTCCATTTTTTGAATGAAATACAATTCAACCAACCAAAAAAAAAACTCATGGATATATTTATATTTATTTTTTCAAATTAGTCTCATATAAATTTGAAAATATATATATATATAGATATAGATATAGATATACGATGAAAAAATTTGAGAGTGATGGATTTTTCGAGTGAAGCTAGGGTTTACTTTGTTGGTTCTTTGCAAGGTGTTGTTGTTGATTACAAGTTGTGGATCGCAAACATAATCTTTGGCAGGGACCCAAGGAGCAATTTTGAAGAGTTCACTTTCAGCAATGGCTCTGGAAGTTGGATGTATTGGCTTAAATATATGGAATTCGGACCGTATGGGATCATATTTATGGATTTTGTACCGTGTGGGCTCATATTTGTGGAGTTTGGGTAGCCTTTTTTCATAGTGCGGTTATGGATGGCTGCGGATGGGAGAAAAGACTTTGGGGAGTTTCTTTGCTTGTTGGAATTAACAACTTTATGCTTCCATTTTTTACTCTATTCATGGGCCTAACATTTGTTTTTTTATGCATATGATACATGAGGGCGAGCGACTACTTGTTCTTGTCAATCTCATTGGTTTCAAGGTCCCCTTTGAACATACAGAAATTGAACTACACATTATAAAGAAGACTAAAGCATGGATCTATGGCGAAGGTGGAGTTTTTTTGTGGTGGTCGAGTCTAGATTTCCCTACGGGATTGTTTAACATCCATCCCCCCTCTTGCGTACTAGGATCTCAGTTTTCTTAAGGGCTGAGGTTCCTTTCTTAGCGACTAGGGCTGCCAAAGGAACAGTATGCAGCAAATCTTAAACAATATATGGATCTGGCATGTGATACTACTAAATCTCAGATCATCCCTCCAGATCTACCCTTTTATGGGTCTCCTCAATATTTTTCAGTTCTAGATCAGGACAAAATCCATTAAAAAAAAATTACCATATCTTTGTCAAGAATTTAAATGGGAAGGAAACGATCCGATAGAATTGGGGAATTTGTCTAGGGAAAAAATTGAAGCAAAGCATCAAAAATGACTTAGGAATACTAGCAACACATCAATTTTTGTTATATGAAGGAAAGTGTTACAAGACTCTCTTTAGTTGAAAGATTATTGATGTAGATATTGGTGGTCACCCACCTTTTCCACTTAGACCCCCACCATTGTTTCTTTAAGTTTCTTTAATTGTTGCACAACTTATTATTTTTGGTAGTTTTTTTGGGTCCTAAACTTCCAAATCTGTTTTGAGGGCCTAAAAGAATTTTTTTTGGGAAAACGAAGAGACCAAAAAAGTGTAGGACCTATTTAATAATCTTCTTTTGGCCTGCTCTTGGAGATATTTGAAAGAAGGTATTATGTTATTCAAACAGAGATCATATACCAAAGTTAAAACCTCCTGAAGTTGACATTCCAACTAACCCAAACGAGGCCCACACGCTTTTGGTGCTTCATCTCCTAGGGTTAGGTTTTTGGATGTTTAGGGTTTCCCATGTTGAAATATGTAACTAGGTTTGATCTTCATAATGACATATGTAACCATGATTTTATGCATTTATGGTAAAGATAAAAATAAATTTATTATTTTCATTCTTAAGGCATAGGTTTCACGCTCAAGGGAAATTTATTTTTAGGTCAAGCACCCATTTTGTGCTTCTAGGGCTTGTCTTTGAGCCAACAAGTCATAAGAGTCATTGCCATGTAAGTCCCTTTTTGGCATGTTACATATTGTAAAGAAAAAATTATTTGATTCAAATTAGAGTCAAAGACCCTCCAAGACCTTGTCATGGTGCCTCAAGCAAGTCGGTCTGCATGAAAGATCAATTCATCCTCAAGGAAGAAATTCGTACCCTTGGAAACCTTATATATAAGAAGGAACGCGACCTCATTTGGACACATCTCAAGCAAGTTTTATCTCCTCAAGAAATAAGATAGAAAAGGACGAAAGTCAAGGATAAGAATAAGAAAAGCAAGATTAGATTTTTTGGATCTCTCTCTCTCTCTCTCTTGTGTTAGGCTTTCTAGAGTTGTTAGGAAAATTTGAGTTGCTAGAAAGTTGTTGGGCAAGTCGAAGTGTTGGAAAGTTGTTGGGAAAGTGGAAGTGCTGGAAATTTGTTGGTCAAGTCGAAGTACTGGAAAATTTTTGGGAAAGTCAAATTGTTGGAAAGCTATTGGGGTCAAAGTTGCAGAAGAAACTATTGGGATCGAATTTCCAGAAGAAATCGTTGGAGTCTAAATTGTAGAATAAGTGGTTAGGGTCAAAGTTGTTGAAGAAGTTGTTGGGTTCAAAATTGCTGGAAAGAAATCTCATCAAGGAGAAAGGTTGACTTGGTCTTGGAGAGGTCTTTGTCAAGGGTCTTAGGTCTTGGAATTCGTCATTTCAAGATTTTATAAGAAGAGAAGAATTCTTATGGGTTTTCCTCTTAAGAGGAGAGGTTTTGGCCATGGTTGATCACCTACATCTTGTCTTATCTTGTCTCATTTTTCTTTATGATTTAGTAATTGTTTGATAATAAGAACAATACATATAATCAAGCGAAAGAATATTCCAAAAAATTTAATTAAAAATATATCACATGTAGTTATCAAACTAAGAGAAAACACCTAATCTATTTTCCATGGATTTCTCAACATGGTATCATAGCTAAGGTGACATGACAAGTAAAGGTACCTTGAATAAGGACCATCAAGAGTATAAAGAAAGGTCAATACATCAAAGAGGACATTGAGTCATCAAGGAGGGATACATAAGGGCCGAACAATCTAAGGAGCATCAAGAAGGATTACCCATTTCTAGGATCACACCATCTAGAAGCAACAACAACAAGAAGTCTACATCAAGGACCCTTCCTCCACTCAAAGAAATAAGGTATACCATTAAATAATCTTGAAGTCTCTACATCAAATAAATAGCATCAAAGGAATCAAGTTTTTCTCCCTCTATTTGAATCAAGAATCTCATCATAAGCACATTTGAAGAAGGACATCTCGAGAAGAAGCATTATCATCTTCAAGGAAGCAAACATCATCATCAAAATAAAGAAGGTATCAAGTTGAATATTTCACCATCAAAGGAGAATATTCACTTGAAAAGTAAGTATCCTTATATCTATAATTGAATCTACTATCAAAATGACTTAATTTTACAAGGAGAGAAATAAGTTGGTTGGGTCATCAAATTTCCTTCCAGGGAAGAAGAGGAAAGATTTGATCCTCATAGAAAATGAAGTCATTGGACA
Source organism: Pinus tabuliformis (assembly GCA_031772625.1). Taxonomy (NCBI): domain Eukaryota; kingdom Viridiplantae; phylum Streptophyta; class Pinopsida; order Pinales; family Pinaceae; genus Pinus; species Pinus tabuliformis. Next base: position 177,243,079 of record CM062807.1, on the reverse strand, counting down.
TATTACGGGTTCAATTTTCAAACCACCAAAATAAGAATATTGAGGTCTAGCAAAATATATGAAGGTGGAAATAAGGGCTCAAAGAATCCTTATAGAATCAATCAATGATTCCCTCATCCCTTATGTGGCAAAATTAGATAAATCAAAAGAGATATATAACAAACTGGTATAATTATTCTCTCTAAGCATTACAGGAGAAGTGATATCATGAGAAACAATCTCTACAAGATAAATATATCAAAGGAATAAGGAATAGCCTCATACTTTATTAGGGTGTCACAAATAAGAGACCAACTACAAGAGTTGGTGGAAATAATGTTCGACAAAGAGATGACCATCGTTATGCTTAATGCACTACTGGAGGAATGGGGAAGCTTTGTATCCAGCATCTATGGAAAGAAGGAATCCACTCCATTCAGTGAACTTTGGTCATTATGTAAGATTGAGGAAACAATATTAAAGGCAAAAACTGATGTGGGATCAAATGAGCCAGTTCAAGCATTTGTTGTCATGGCTAGAAGACAAGGAAAGTTTGGTCCTCAGAAAAAGAAGAAGATCGATATGTCAAATATCCAATGGTATGGCTATGAGGAATATGGGAATTTCAAGATATATTGTTTGAAACTCAAGAAGGACAACAAGAAAAGGAAAGAAAGAATTGAAGCCCATATCTCTGAAGAAGTAGAATGTTAAATTATGGAACTACGGTCAAATTCCACATTGACAAGCGCATTTTATGGAGATAACTATTTCATTGAATTCCTCTTTTCGAGAGGACCAAAATTGACCTAAATATCGTCAAATTTGGATTAGGGAGAGTGTATTTTTGAATTATAATCCTAGATGTGCATATTTGATCAGGTCACCACTAAAGAAAAGTGGACGCCCTTGGAAGGCTATAAATACAAGTGACCTCTACTCATTTGGATATTATCATGAGACACTCTTCTATTCTCTTTCTTGGTTTTTGGCTCACATAGGTCTGAGGCACATCCGCAGAGGAATGGGGTCACTCAAAGATGAAATTTGGTGGTCTAGGTGCAGGTGTAATGGATAATCGTTCAAATCCAGAAATGATTTCTGCAAGTTCAGGTGGAACTTCTTCTTGGATTTCCTTTGTGGTATCAGTCATTTACCTCCAAACTTGGCTATTCTACTAAATTAGCAGAACTACTTAATTTAGTCGCAATATGACAACATTTCAATTGCTACGAAATCAAAAGGAATTCAAACTTTTGGTTAATTCCTTATCGCGTCCGCTTTTTCCACAAACATTATCATGCTAACTCTCTGCCATTGATCTTACCTTTCAATCCGATGGTTGTTGGTTTACCCGATCAACAAAACTAATCAGTGATCCTCCACCATTAATCAAAGCACACTTGATCCAACGGTTAACAATGATATTGGATAGACATCTTGTGCAATTTTTATCCACCCGATAAAGTGGTTTTCTCTCTCCACCCCAGTGCTACGTGTCGGTCAATTAATGGAATCGCTTAGAATTTCAAAAGATACCTTACCACTTTTTCTCCACCCAATAAACAGCTACACTGATAAAACCGCTTTTCTTCCTTGACTAAACGCACGAGCTTATTGACGTGCAATGACCATTAGATCTATTGGATCTGTAGATCGGATGGTTCTAGAATCCTTTGGGTTAACACGATTTTGTCAGGTTTTCTTTTCTCTGTTCTGCCAAACTTAACACCTCCGCTACATTTAACTTGTCTCAAACCATATTCTCTGATGTTTTTAGAACATAACCAAATTATTTCAAAACGGAAAAACGCAAGATTGGCAATATAATACAGATTTTACACACTCTAATTCAAAAGTCAACCTGGAAATCAATAGAACTCAAAGATATTTCAAAGGAATAAAATGCCTCCGGGATTGACCAATTATACACAAATACACAGAGATACAGTTTCTGTAACTTAATCTTATACGGCCTAATCAAGCCAAATCAGTCAAAATCCCTTTACAATCATTCAGAACTTACATAAATACCATTTCATTCTAACAATCAGATCCTTAATCAATGGATCGAATCTGCCTAATCTTAGACAATATCTAATCTGGTTGATATTCTCCTTGAGAATCTCAACTGAATCTAAACAGCTTGAATTAATTATAAAATCACTCAATCCCTAAATCCTAGCTCAAATCCTATCTAGAAAACTTTGTAAATTGACAGCTAAAGGATCCCACTCCTTTGCTTGTAAACTTTTTTTGTATTTTTGGAATAAATTTGAAGCCTTTTGTCTTCAAGCCTCATGCTCCTGCATCAGACTCCTGAGGACAAAACTCTTCATGGGCTCCTGTCCATGAGCTCTTCTACAGAACTGCCCAACTTCTGTAGCATGGCACCTGTCAGCCAAGTAGCTTCAATAGTTGGTTGATCCTTCCATTTGACCAAATACTGAAAATACTCCTGTCCTCTTGTCTTCTTCAATAATTTCTTGTCCAAAATCCTCTCTGGATTCAATTCCTTTTCTATAGGTAACTGTTTTACCCAATCAATCTCTTGTTCTTCTTGATCCTCTGTTGTGTCATCTGCATTTCCACTTTCATACCTATACAAATCAGCAACATTGAAAATTGGAGATATTCCAATATCAGGGGGTAATTCAATTTCATATGCATTTGCAGAAAATTTCCTCAAGACTCTGCATGGTCCAATTTTCTTAAACTTTAGCTTGTTATACTCCCTTTTTGGAAATATTTCCTTCCTCAGGTGTGCTAAAACCAAATCTCCAACTTCAAAATTAACTTCTCTCTTCTTCAAATCTGCTCTGCTCTTGTATTTTATGTTGCTATCCTGTAATTGTTGTTTTACCTGTTCATGTATTGCTTGAGCTTCTGTAGCAAAATATTCTCCTTTAGCACTTCTCATTTCAGCTTTTCCCAAGTCTCTCAATTCAGACACTTCCCTAGGGTGCATCCCATAAACTATACGGAATGGAATCTGCCCTATACTCCTATTAGGAGAATCATTATAAGCATATTCTGCCTGTGCCAATACTAGATCCCACTATTTTGGATGTTCACCTGCAAGACTTCTCGGAAGATTACCCAAGCTTATGTTTACAACTTCAGTCTGTCCATCAGTCTGTGGATGATAAGCATAACTAAAACTCAGTTTAGTTCCAAGCTTCTTCTACAATGTCCTCCAGAAATGTCCAACAAATCTGGTGTCTCTGTCTGAAATAATGCTCTTAGGTAACCCATGTAATCTTACAATCTCCTTAAAGAACAAATTAGCAATGTGAGTAGCATCACTGGTTTTATAACATGAAATAAAATGTGCCATTTTTTGAAAATTTGTCAACTACTACATAAATTGAATCATGTCCCCTTTGAGTTTTTGGTAAACCCAAAACAAAGTCCATACTTACCATATCCCAAGGCCTATCTGGAATAGGTAATGGAACATACAAACCTATGTTTTGGCTCCTTCCCTTTGCAAACTGACAGACTTTACAATTTTTCACATACTTTTCCACTTCATACCTCATTTTCAGCCAGAAATAAAACCTGTTCAACTGTTCATAAGTCTTGTCTGCACCAAAATGTCCTCCAAGTCCTCCACTATGTTTCTCCTTGATTAAATTCTCCCTCATAGAACAACTTGGTATGCAAAGTTTATTTATTTTCAACAATAGTCCCTCTTGCAGGAAACAATCCAGCCACTTGCTTCTGTCTAACAAAACAGAATTTCTAAAAGCTTCAAATGCCTCTTTAAAATCTAGATCTTTCTCATATAACTCTTTAAGAAAATCAAAACCCAACACTTGAATTTGACTTTCTTGAACTAAAATGTTTTTTCTACTTAAGGCATCTGCTACTTTGTTTGATTAACCAATTATATGTTTTAACACAAAATTAAAACTTTGAAGGTATTCTACCCATTTTGCATGCTTCTGGTTAAGCTTTTGTTGTTGCATAATATACTATAATGCATGGTTATCTGAATACAATATGAACTCCTTGGACATCAAGTAATGTCTCCACTTCTTCAAAGATTGCACCATTGCATAAAACTCCTTGTCATAAGAATAATATTTCTTCATTGACTCATTCCGCTTTTCACTAAAATAAGCTACAGGCATGTCCTCCTAACTCAAAACAGCTCCAATGGCTTCTCCACTGGAATCACACTTCACTTGAAAAGGTTTATTAAAATCAAGCAAAATCAAAATAGGCTTCTCAGTAATCTTTCTCTTCAACAGCTGGAAGTTCTTTTCTGCTTCAGCAATCCATTTCAATGGTTGTCTGTCCTTTATTGTGTCAATAATTGAAGCATTGATCTTACTAAAATTCTTTATGAATTTCCTGTAAAAACTAGCAAGACCATGAAAACTTCTTACCTCATAAACACTTTTTGGTGAAGGCCACTCTATGATTGCTTTTATCTTCTCTGGATCCATCTTTAACCCCTCAGCAGAAACAACAAAGCCCAAATATACCAACTCCTCCTTCATGAATGAACATTTCTTTAAATTTAACAATAACTTCTCTTGTTGTAGCCTCTATAAGACATAATTCAGATGTCTCACATGTTCCTCTTTTGATCTGTTGTAAACTAATATATCATCCAAATATACTATTACGAATTTACCAATAAATTCTCTCAAAACTTCATTCATGAGCCTCATAAATGTACTAGGGGCATTCGACAATCCAAAAGGCATTACCGTCCATTCATACAATCCTTCATTGGTCTTAAAAGCAGTTTTCCACTCATATCCCTCTCTAATTCTCATTTGATGATAACCACTTTTTAAATCTAACTTTGTAAAATATCTATCTCCACTCAAACAATCCATCAAATATTCGATTCTAGGGTAAAGGAAATCTATACCTAATTGTTACCTTATTGATTTCTCTTGAATCAATGCACATTCTCCAACCTCCATCTTTCTTTGGGATCAACATTGTTGGCACTGCACAAGGACTCAAACTCTCTCTAATCAATCCCTTGTCTAACAGTTCTTGAACTTGTTTCCTGATCTATTCATTCTCTTTGGGAGTTATCCTGTAAGTTGCTTTATTAGGTAGATTTTCTCCTGGAATCAAATCTATATGATGACTGATTTTTCTAATGGGTGGTAACTCATCAGGAAAATCATCTACAATGATATCACAATAACTATCCAGCATCTATTGAATTTCAATTGGTAAATCATAAACTTTTGTGGAAGTAATTATTACCTTGGGTTTGCAAACCAATGCAAAACTTACCTCATCTTCGTCCATCTGCTGCAAGCACTCCTTTCCACTCAACAAAAGGGTCTTTGGATCAGGTTTCTTTGATGTATCCTCTTCTTCCATTGGCAGCAATGTATGATTGACACCATCTTTGCTAAATTTGTATGTGTTCTTCTTTCCATCATGCATAACTCCTCTGTCATACTGCGAAGGTCTACCCAACAATATGTGACACACATCCATAGGCATCACATCGCACAGAATTTTGTCTCTGTATTTACCCAACTACAACTCCACTTCACATTGCTCATTCACTACCAACTGATATCCCTTTTGAAGCCATGACACCTTGTAAGGTGTTGGATGTTTCTTTGTTTTCAATTTTAACTTCTCCACCACTTCTGTGGAGACCAAATTATCTGTACTACCACTATCTATTATCATCTGACAACACTTCCCTTGAACCTTACACACAGTCCTGAACAAGGTTTTTCTCTGTGCTAGTTCAACAATTTCCTTAGCTAGCTTTAACAAAATTTTGTTGACTACCAAAGATTCCCCTTTCTCTGGTACATTCTCTTCTTCTATTACCTTTGTTGTTTCCTCTTCAGTTTTTGCAACAATTTCATTCCTCTTATTCATTCCTATATTTTCTGGGCACTCATAAGCTTTGTGTCCCAGCTTGTTACATCTGTAACATCTAACTTCTCTTCCTCTACCTCTGCCTCCTCTTCCTCTGGAAAAGCTCCCCCTGCCATTTGCATCACCTTTGTGGGTGCGTGCTGACTTGAGTTGCTGCTAGCTCCATCTCTAGGTGTTGTAGATCTTCCTCTACCACCTTGACTTCCCCTCCCTCGGAAAGTACCCCTATTTCTGGGAGATTGCTTCCTCATGAGTTTTTCTTCAGCCTTCAATACCATCTAATAAGCCTCTTTTACTATTTTAGGAGACAGTATACTTATCTCATATTGGATCTCCATTCTGATACCATTCACATATCTTGCAACCTTCTCATATGTATCTTGGATTTGTCTTGCTCTTATACTCACTTTGTAGAATTCCTCTATGTATTCTTTTACTATCATAGACCTCTGTCTAAGATTCTGCATCTGTCTAAATAATTTTTGTTGATAATCACTTCGCAAAAACTTACTTTTCAGTTTTGCCACCATCCTGTTCCAATTCTTAATTGGTTGTTTTCCAAGTCTTCTTCTTTCTGCCTACACTCCATCCCACCAAAGTGCTACATGTCCTTTCAGTTTTGTGACAGCAAACTTCACCTTCTTTCCTTCTTATGTTTCTTCATAATCGAAGAATTTCTCCATGTCATTTATCCATTCTATCAATTCCTCAGGGCTTAATCTTCCTATGTAGATTGAAACTTCAAGTCTAGGCTTGGATGTGGATCTCAATACTAACTTAAAGAATCTCATTTCAAGAGTTACATCTATAGGTTCCTCATCTTTTGCAGCTCCAACTTCAGGTTCACTGACATCTACATCTACATCTCTTCCCATTTCCATTGCTTCCAATCTAGGTTGCATAGCTTCCAACACTTCGGCATTTGCAACTGGTATTTCTCTTCTTCGACCACCACCTCTTCCTCTAACTCTGAAAACCATGTTGGATTTCTTTTTCTAATCCTTGAGATCATGTTCAGTGTCAGTAGGTTGCTCTAATACCACAAATGGTGGTCTGGGTGCAGGTGTAATGGATAATCGTTCAAATCCATAAATGATTTCTGCAAGTTCAGGTGGAACTTCTTCTTGGATTTCCTTTGGAGTATCAGTCATTTACCTCCAAACTTGGTTATTCTGTTAAAATAGTAGAACTGCTTAATTTAGTCGCAATATGACAACATTTCAATTGCTACGGAATCAAAAGGAATTCAAACTTTTGGTTAATTCCTTATCGCATCCGCTTTTTCCACAAACATTATCGCGCTAACTCTCTGTTGTTGATCTTACCTTTCAATCCGACGGTTGTTGGTTTACCCGATCAACAAAACTAATCGGCGATCCTCCACTGTTAATCAAAGCACACTTGATCCAACGGTTAACAGTGATATCAGATGGAGATCTTGCGCAATGTTTATCCACCCAATAAAGTGGTTTTCTCTCTCCACCCGAGTGCTACATGTCGGTCGATTAATGGAATCGCTTAGAATTTCAAAAGACAACTTACCACTTTTTCTCCACCCGATAAACAGCTACACTCATAAAACCGTTTTTCTTCCTTGACTAAACACACGAGCTTATAAACGCGCGATCACTATTAGATCTATCAGATTTGTAGATTGGACGGTTCTAGACTCCTTTGGGTTAACATGTTTTTGTCAGGTTTTCTTTTCTCTATTCTTCCAAAGTTAACACCTCCGCTACATTTAACTTGTCTCAAATCATATTCTCTGATGTTTTTAGAACATAACCAAATTATTTCAAAACGTGGAAAAACGCAAGATTGGCAATATAATACAGATTTTACACACTCTAATTCAAAATCCAACCTGGAAATCAACAAAACTCAAAGATATTTCGAAGGAATAAGATGCCTCCGGGATTGACCAATTACACACATACACAGAGATACAGTTTCTGTAACTTAATCATCTACGGCCTAATCTAGCCAAATCAGTGAAAATCCATTTACAGTCATTCAGAACTTACATAAATACCATTTCATTCTAACAATCAGATCCTTAATCAATGGATCGAATCTGCCTAATCTTAGACAATATCTAATCTGGTTGATATTCTCCTTGAGAATCTCAACTGAATCTAAACAGCTTGAATTAATTATAAAATCACTCAATCCCTAAATCCTAGCTCAAATCCTATCTAGAAAACTTTGTAAATTGACAGCTAAAGGATCTCACTCCTTTTCTTGTAAACCTTTTTTGTATTTTTGGAATAAATTCGAAGCCTTTTGTCTTCAAGCCTCATGCTCCTGCATCAAAATTGTAGGGTATGAAGCTCACATCTTTGTTTTTAGGTTTTGGGCCTCAGTCGCAGGCATGTCATAGGAAGAAATAAACCACAATCGCTCGTTGTTCAGCTCATCCGTGCAACAAAATTGTTTCAGTCGTGCACACATCACGTCCTCCATGTGACTGGCATCTAGGGTTTCAAAATCACAGTCACAGACTTTCCAAAGGACTTCGACCACAGTCATTGGCTTACAGGCTCAAGGGACTGACTGAAACCTCCCAATCACATGCATGTCTCCCCTTTCATGTGACCAGGACCTAAATATTGGTTTTTCATTTATCCAAAAAAAATTCTCATTGATCGTAGTGTTCTAAATTTTACCGTAGATAGTGACAGTTCATTACAAGCTACAAAATCAGGGTTTTCAATATGAGCATTTTTGGGTTCATTTCATGGTTGTTGTTTAGTTTTTTTTTGTTGGATAGTTGTATGGATGAATATATGGATCATTGTACTCTCTTTTGTTAAATAATTCAATGACAATCTTATAAGAAGAAGAATTTGAAAGGGTTTTCCCCATAGTGGGTTTTTCCCTGGTCTCCGACCAATCCTAGTGTCTCTATGTGTGAATGATTTTCTTCTATTTTTCCTTTATGTTCCGCTACATTGATGATGATGATGATGATGATGATATTTTTATTTCTACATAGTTGCATATGTTGTTGAATAATGATGTAAATTTGATTAATGTTATGATGTTATGGGGTGAATTTAATTTGTTAATGAATAAATTCAATTATCAAAGCAAAGAACAATATAGCCCTAGGAAAATTTAACATGGTATCAAAGTTGGGCAGAAGAAAAGGCATGAAGATAACCCCTGTGAAGACACCTTTGATGGAAGAAAGAAAGGATGGAGGAAACCTAAAAGAATTCTAGGGTTTGAAGTAAACTCTAGGAAATTTTGTTATTAGGGTTTGATGATGCTATGGGGTTAGGGTTTGAAAGAAAACTTGGTTTATGGAAAATGTTTGAGATATGAAATCTAGAAACCCTAGCATGGTCAATGTGAAGATGCTCAAGAACCTATAATAGATTTTGTGAAGCCCTAGATGTGATAGTTTTTATTAGGCCTGGTTGTTGATGAAGTTGAAGAAAATATATATTGAAGGCAACAAGTAGACAATGGACAGTGATGGCTCTTGAAGGCCGGTTCAAGAGGGAGATGAAGACCTGTCATTAAAGATAACAATTTTCCAATTTATGATGATCCTTTATGTTTTTTTTTTTTTTAACTTATGGATATGATTATTGTTTTGTTCATTACTTATACTTCCTGCATGTATATTTGAGTATGTGTATGCTTATAACCTCCTAATGAGTTGTCATAAGTGGGTCCTTCTTGAGGATCATGGCTAGTGCAAGAATAGAAGAACTATCATAAGAAAAGGTAAAGATACACCTGATGAAAATGTGACAAAGTGCTACAAGATGTATATGTAAAATAAGAAGGTGCACAGGTATATGTATACTACAAGGTATGTATAGTATATTGTTTCAATGTCATGTTTCAGCTGCAATATTGGATGGCAAGGTAATCCCTAAGGTATGGTGAGAATGTATTCATCACAAATGGCTCATGTATGCATATGAAAAGATTTTTTATTCATGATACCTATGATGAAATGATGCACTTGGTAATGAACAAGTATCTTATCTCTTAGACATGATGAACTTCTTGATTCTATGAAGCTACTTAATATTTATCTTTGATATATTGGTATATTTGATGTTTGGCTAACACCTATCATTTTGGATATCTTGATCCCATAAAGAAGGCTAGCACCTTGATTTTAATAGATGGTAGCTTGATGCTATTTATAATTTTTGTGAAAAGTGTGATAGCCATGATGATAGAAGTGTAACAATGAGATTGATATTCGGGATTTTTTGTTGACCTTGGTTACTTTTTGGTGTGCTTAGTAATTATGGTGTATGGTAAAATTGAATACCCTGACTTAATGGATTGAGTTATGTGACAAAGAAGTAATTTTTTGGTCATGATTCTTGAATTATACTCCTATTAGTTATTTGACTCTAACCCTTGATGAAAGATTGATTTCATTGTGTAATGGTGAAGTAGTCGATGCTAACATGATATGACCATGATAAATATGCGATATAGTCTCACTTTATGATCTAACAGATCTACTGATACATGACAGTATTATAGGCAGGTTAATGACTTGAATGAAGATGACTGAAGTGGCTTCCCATTTATCGGGAGAATCTCCTTACAATATCCTTACTCCTATTATCATTTGCATTATATATACATAAGATTCCTTATTGTTGAAGTATGATTTATGGGCATGAATAGACAAATATATGATATTGTTGGTCTACCACAAAGCCCTGATCTAAGAAGAGAGATTTTTCCCTTACTCTAAGCCTCAGTCACAAAGAAGAAATAGGATGCGAATGTAGCCTCTCAACTCATGGAAGAAAGCCTGTGGGTGCGATTATTCCTAGAGGAAACAAAAGTGAAGTTTTGTGCATGAAATTAGAAGTTCACCCAAAGGATGTCAGTCCTACAGACATGGAGCAGACAACAAAAAGCTCTATGAGCAGGGAAGTTTGAATATTTGTCTTACTATAATGTGAATATGTTGACTAAACTTGTGTTTGCAGGTAACCGGGATATGCATATCAATATGTCATTATGATTTAACCATTGAAGCTTGTTTATGACATTATTTGATAACGGTGGAAAGGGTTTGACTAGATTTGGTTGATTGATATAGATAAGTAGTGTTTGGAGTTTTGAAATTATGATTGATAATGATTTAGAACTTTGACTTGATGTTGAGATATGTTTTGGGCTATAGATCTCACTCTGATAGCAAATTTGGGAGCTAACCTAATGACTAATTATTTTATTTGATAACTGATGATTTGCCTTAACAACAACGTTGTATGGGCATAGTGACTTTCAGTGACATCATTAGCTTTAACACATTAGTTGAAGCATTGACAATTATATGAATTAATCTCTCAATGAATGGATGGAATGTGCATGATTTATCCTTGATGTATGCATTTGCATCTAGTAACAGAAATTATTTATATTATGATCATGAGGATGACTTGATGAAGTTTGGTTTGACATTGTTTAATGATAATTTGTTGACTTGAAAATAGATGAAACTATAACTTGATATTTGGATGTGAGCTCTATCTGTCACCTGGTCCAAATAATACAGTGATATTGATAAGTTTGATATTATTTTTGATCTGGCTTCCAAACTTTGATAAGTTAACTTAATTGATTTGATTGCACAATGTTGAGTTATGTAATGTTGATCATATTGGTTAGGTAAAGTGTTATGTTTATAGAAAGCATTGTGTGAAGAAAGTTCCCTGAGCCTGGTGTGTCTGCATTGACCATTATCTGGTGAAGCCAAGATGATGTGTCGTTGATCCAAACTTCTACTTTAAAATTGGTCCAAGGTATGAATTTGATTTTTGGTTTTATAGACTGATGTTATACTCTTGACAGGTAATGAGCCCCTGATGATCAAAGTAAGAGGGAGATGGCCTCTAAAGTTAGAAATTAACAATCATGGCATGATGAATTGAATTTTGAAGTTTGGAAAAGAAAATATGTATTATGAAGCTATTGAAGAATTTTTTGAAAGTGGAAATGAAAATCCTTGGACACTCCGATTGAATTTTAGGAAGTTGTGAAGAGATATTATTGAACTTGATTTCACAACTAAAGTTGATTGAAGCATTGATGTTTCAACTCTTGTTGAAGCATGAACGATTTATTTTTGGCCTGATACATTCTTCCTGTAATATGTGACTACATGGAGGTACTGATGTTGTTTGGGATAATTGTTGATGAGATAAGAACATTTGGGTCCTTCCTTAATCCTGAGATCTACCATGATGTTTTGGATGAGAAGTTTGTAGCTTTGAACATGACCATGGTTGAGTTCAATGTTGCTAGCATGACTAGCTAGGAGGCGAGATGAAAAATATTTTTGGAGAGATGTTTTGAGCAAGATTTGGATATGACATGGATACATTACGATGACAAAGAGTGGGAAATGATTGGCAGAGAATTTTACATATAGCTAGGAATGATATATCTTCATTGAGATAGTGTTGTTGTACGAGACAAGCTTAGGCTTGTGGTTGGCACCTTCGTGAGAGGTAGGATGACTATGGTATCCTTTTTCTTATATGTATAATTTTGTTCTAATATGATATTTAATTTTATGTACTATATGAACAGGAGATAGTTGCTACTGAGACATGATGATTACCAGATATGAGCAAAGTGATATGTTTATGATCTACAAAGAGCATCGTTGATCGAGAACATTGAGCTAGCTCTTCCCCCCTGTTCAAGCTCCCAGGGTGTGGAATTAAGATAGAGGAATATTGGGGTTGAGGGATCTCTGGACAATAGGGTATCACCCCTATTTGTTACCCATAGGGTTGGAGATGTTTCTCCCCTATCTTGGTATTTGCAGAGTATAGCCCAGTTGGCATCATACCCACAAGTTGGGCTTGTTGGTATTGTCCCCCTCTATCTGGAAAACGGGTTGAGGAGGCTTGGGAGCATATGATCCTTACCTTTTAGTAAGTCAGGCATCTCTCCCAAGCTCGGATTAAGATGTAGGTGTTCTATCACATGAATCTTAAGGGTCATTGTTGGGAATATCATTAGGCAATAGGATGGGTTGAGATATGCTCCCATGTATCACTTATTTCTTGATATGGGATTATATATATGTTAATTATAGATAACAATGGTATGTTCTATGCTTTAGAGAAATTTACTTCAATTTTTCTTATTAGCCCAATATCAATTTCCAAATTAGCAATTACATAAACATTGATAGTAAATGCAGATAGAACATGAAAAATAAGCAGAAGATAAGCCTAGACAAGAGGACACAATATTTGGAGGATGTCAAGGAAAGACCCCAATGTGGGGAAAACCTTTGATCAAATATTCTTATTGTTCTTCAAAATTTCAGCAGGGAGAGAGATTAAATCATACAAAATTTACTTTCCCAATCATTGTAAAAACAATCCATTCAAAAAACAGTCAACGAGATGCCCTAACCAGAAATTCAACATTGGTCAAACCAACAGAAAAATTCCTCCAATTGAGCTTGGTAAAACCTAGACAACTCGACCTCCAAAGACATATAGAAGCAACCCAAAACAGTCATGAATTATTTAGTCAATGCAGGTCAACACTACGGTCAAAGGTCCTGCAGTCAACGTAGGTCAAACTGCTGCAATTTCCTCGATTTATGTGCTAAGAGATGCGGCCTCCAAAGATCGGATTTTATACTTGAAAAACACAATCAAAGAAGAAGGTTTGACCCTCGGTCAACACTGGTCAACATCCCTACAATTGGCCCAAAACAGATCTGTGATTTTCTGCCGGTAATTCCAGTCAATGCATGAAGAAGAGAGATGCTCATGTTTGTTGTACGAACCAATGAGAAGAAGAGAGAGAAAGATGTGTTGATGGTGTGTCAAAATGAGGAAAAATTTTCTTCTATTTATACACAACGTTGAGGGTGAAGAGACACGTATGTTGGGCTTCATGAGCCTACATTAGACTTCTGGCCGACCTTGACAATTTGTCCATAGAATAAATAAATTCATAATCCCATTTCTACTTGTCAGAATGAGATGATATTTAGATAAATATTGCACCTCTCGGAAAGAGGAATCCAATAAAAATGTCATATCCATCATATGAGCTTTCCATGGTGGATTTTTTCCCTCGTTTCCAATTTTAACACTCCCTCTCAACTAGGGAGAAATCCACCTACCAAACCATCTGTCAATTTGTGCCATATTTGTCATCCCTTCTCTGTTGAACCATGAATACATAATGAAGAAGAAATGATCGAGAGTGTATCATACCACTCTCCACTGACCTGAAGTCAATCTCCATTGATCCCAAATCAATATCAAACATCCTAGCATAGGGAGTATGGTAGTACATGATGCGTCCATCGTTAGTACTATGGTCCCTATCCTCATTTCCCAACTCATTGGCCACATGAGAGGTACTTCCCATAAGTCTTAGACTACATCGGTAGGATGTATCAGTAGGAGAAGGTGAACCACTCATCCTGCTAATATTCCATAGGAGAAGGTGAACCACTCATCCTGCTAATATGCCATAGGGGAAGGTGAACCACTCATCCTGCTAATATGCCATAGGAGAAGGTGAACCACTCATCCTATGCATATATCAATCATCATGGGGTATCGCAGGGGAATTTGAACCTGTTAAAATTGGAAACTAGGGCCAAAATCCATGAGGATCACCTTAGTCATGGCTGATAATATTTTATCTAGATTCCTCTCATCGAGAGGTGTAGGATTGATCTAAAGATAACCTGATTCCGTCAAGTATTCATGGAGTTATGAATTTATTTGTGTTATAAGACAAATTGTCAAGTCAGCCAGCAACTTGTGTAGGCTCAGAAACCCAATAGTCATGTTTATTCATCATCTATGTTTCAGTATAAATAGGAGAGGACTTGAAGTCATTTTGGGCACACACTCTTCATGTGATCTCCTCCTCTCCACATCTTTGGGTTTTTGGTGAAGGAGAGAGACACTAAGAGTATGCTGGGATAAGTAGATGGTGCCCTAGCCGCAGTAGTTGATGCCGATGATGTTGATGTTGCTGATGCTGATGATGTTGATGTCGCTGATGCCGATAATGCTGATGCCGCTGATGTCGATGATGTTGATGTTGTTGATGCCGCTGATGCTGATGCCGATGATGTTGATGCCGCTGATGCCGATGATGTTGATGTCGATGACACTGATGCTAATGATTTTGATGCCGATGATGATGATGTCACTGATGCCGATGATGTTGATGTCGCTGATGCCGATGATGCTGATGTTGTTGATGTCGATGATGTTGATGCCACTGATGCCGATGATGGTGATGTCGTTGATGTCAATGATGTTGATGCCACTAATGCTGATGCCGATGCCGCTGATGCCACTGATCTAGGGTTTGTTGCTGGTGATATAAATCAAATTTTTGTACTATTTCTCTTTGCTGAATTTTGAAGATAAAATAATATTTGATCAAAGGGTTTCCCCATATTGGGGTTTGTCCCTGGCTAGCCACCACATCTTGTGTCTCTTGTCTTGGCTTGTTTTTTGTTGATCGTTTAATGTTCTATCTGCACTTTACTTATGTACATGTGATTGCTAATCTATAGATAATAAAAAGAAAGATAAGTAAACTACTCTAAGCATAGAACATACCATAAATTAACATGGTATCATAGCTGAGGTGAAGACAAAGCCCAAGCAAGAGCAAGAGCAATCACTGAAGAGAAGGTTGGCAAGGCTATCTAAAAAGAACTATGGGGTCCTCAACACTCTTCCCCACCGAAGACAAGCTCCGTGAAAAGTCTGACTATCACGGATGGAAGATGTCTCTCGATCTGACTTTAGAAGATCAAGAAGTGTTGGACCATGTGAGAGGAAATATTGTTGAGCCTCCATCAAATGCATCCGCTGCTGCCAGGAAAAAATGGAAATCTGGAGAAGTCAAAGCAAA
Organism: Pinus tabuliformis; assembly: GCA_031772625.1. Classification (NCBI taxonomy): domain Eukaryota; kingdom Viridiplantae; phylum Streptophyta; class Pinopsida; order Pinales; family Pinaceae; genus Pinus; species Pinus tabuliformis. The sequence goes on along the minus strand of CM062807.1, from coordinate 177,227,308 downwards.
GAAGATCATCTGGGACTCTATCGACAAGTGCTTGGTGGCCTATGTTTTTGAACTGAACACCTCCAAGGATCTACAATACTCTGGATGTATTATATGTACCTAATCTCAAAAATAACATGGTGTCCATTTCGCAATGGAAGACAAAGGCTAAAAGGTGGCTTTCAGCGATGGCAAGGTATGTGTATAAAAAAAAACAATTTTAAGATGCCTTCACTCTTGGGTTTCGAGTTGATTCATTATATCAGGTCGGAGGAAGTCCGCTAGGTGTCATGTCTTGTGACACATCTCTTCAGTCTGAACTATGGCATCAGAGGTTTGCTCGCCTTCATTATAAAGCTCTACCTGATGTAAGAAAAATGGTGACTAGGATGCCCAAGTTCAGAATTGAGCAAGAAGGTATATATCCTGGATGTACCGAAGGAAAGCTAAAAAGGGGACCATTCCCCTCAAGCCAAAGCAAGACCTCCAATATATTGCAGTTAGTTCACTCAGACATATCTGGTATGATGCCTGTGAACTCCTTGGGAGGATATTCATATTACCTCACTCTTACATATGACTATTCTCGCAAGACTTGGATATACTTCTTAAAAAAAAGAAGGATGAAGTGTTCTCTTGGTTTTGACACTTCAAAGCCTTGATCGAGAATCAAACCGAAAAGAAGATCAAGATCTTAAGGATTGATAATGGGATTGAATATGAATCTAATGAGTTTCATGACTTTTGTAAAGAGGTTGGCATTAAGAGGGAGACTACTACACCATACACTCCTGAACAAAATGGTGTGGCGAAAAGGAAGAACCGTACGATTATGGAAGATGTTTGTGCTATGCTTCATGATCAAAGACTTCCGAAGTTTCTATGGGTTGAAGCTGCAAACACCACCGTATATGTACAAAACCGATGCTCCCATTAAGCATTCGGTTCCAAAACTCCTGAAGAAATGTTCACCAGTAAGAAACCTGATGTATCTCAATTTAGAATTTTTGGAAGCCCTATATATTTTCATGTGCCGAAAGAGAAAAGGAATAAATTGGGTGCATCTAGAAAGAAAGGAATCTTCATGGGCTATAATGAAAATACTAAGGGCTATAGAATCTATGTAGCCGGTCGAAGGGAATTCGTGATTAGTCATGATGTTACCTCTGACGAAGATATGGCTCTCAACAAGGTGAACAATCTTCCTACTATGAGGAGCTCTCAAGAAGCTGACACCAGGGAACCGAAAGAAAAGGATGATGAAACAATTCCCAATGTGGAAGAACCCATGGATCCTATTGAATCTCCTCCACCTGAGCCTTCCTCCTCTAGGAAGAGGCCTTCATGGCTTAGGGGGACACTTGATGATGGAAGTACGGAAAAGTATAAGGCTTGTTTTGTCGCTCGTGACTTCTCCCAAAAGGAAGGTATAGACTATGACAAGATATTTGCACCTGTTTCCAGATATACCACCATCCACTCGATCATAGCCCTTGCGGATTCACAAGGATGGAAATTACATCAGATGGATGTCAAGACTGCGTTCTTGCATGGTTCAATCAAAGAAGAGGTCTACATGGAGAAACCTGAAAGATTTGAGATTTATGATCGAAAATCTCATGTGTGCAGGTTGAAGAAGGCCCTCTATGGGTTGAAGCAAGCACCTCGAGCATGGTATGAGAGTATCATTAGCTACTTGATGAAGTTGGGATTCACTAGGAGTGAAGCTGATCCCAACCTTTACTTTAAGGTTGAAGATGACAAACCTCTCATACTGGTGTTGTATGTTGATGACCTCTTTCTAACAGGTGTAGAACCTCTTATTCACAAATGTAAGAGGGAGTTGGCTTCTAAATTTGAAATGAAGGACCTAGGACTGATGCACTATTTCCTAGGACTTGAAGCTTGGCAGAAGCCAGGGGAAATTTTCCTATCTCAAGGAAAATATGTGATGAAGATATTGGAAAGATTCAATATGGTGGACTACAAGCCTATAACTACCCCGATGGAGCTTGACATCAAAAGGTTAAGTGGTAGTGCTGCTAGACCTGTTTTACAAAATGCCACTGAGTATCGTCAACTCATCAGAGCATTAATGTTCTTAGTGAACTCCCATCCGGATATATGCTTTGCAGTCAACACGTTGAGTCAACATATGGTTGAACCTCACCACATACATTGGATTGGTGCCAAGAATATATTGAGATATCTTTGTGGCACAATTACTTATGGGTTAAGATACACTGTCGGAGATGTGAGACTACTTGGGTATACTAATGTTGATTGGGCAGGCAGTGTGGTGGACCGAAAGAGCACTTTTGGGTGCTGTTTCTCTTTGGGATCTGCTTCGATATCCTAGATGAGCAGGAAGCAGAAGTGGGTGGCTTCGAGCACCGCCGAGGCAGAGTATATTGCTGCTAGCATGGCCTCTTGTGAGGCAGTCTGGTTGCGAAAGTTCTTCAGTGAGCTATTTGGATTTACATTGGATACCACCGTGATTCTATGTGACAACCAGAGCGGGATCAGTTTATTAGAAAATCACGTATTTCATGATCGCTCCAAGCATATCAATATCAGGTACCACTATATTCGAGATATGGTGCAGCGAGGAGCAATAAGGCTCCAACATAACGGTACAGATGAGCAGGTCACCGACATTCTGACAAAGCCCCTAGGAAAGGTCAAATTCCTAAATTTCCGAAAACGACTTGGTGTCATTCAGAGACCCTCTAATGAGGGTCAAGTATGATGTACTGAGCTTTGGGAGCTCCAGGGGGGTGCAGGGTACTTCTTGGAGCGACATATGACCATAGGGTGACTCACCATCCCCTGTTGGTGCACTTTGTACTGGGTAAAAGGTTCAACCTTCCCCTGTGACACCCTGTGGCGACTATCAAATAGGATGATTAGTTCTCCTATGGGCTAGGATGATTCGTTCTCCATGGCGACTATGGAACATGATGATTAGTTCTCTTGTGGGCCAGGATGATTCGTTCTCCTTGGCGACTATGGAACAGGATGATTAGTTCTCATGTGGGCCAAGATGATTCGTTCTCCGTGGCGACTATGGAACAGGATGATTAGTTTTCCTATGGGCCAAGATGATTCATTCTCCGTGGTGATGATGGAATAGGATGATTCATTCTCCTGTGGGCCTGGATGATGTGTTCTCCATGGTGATTATGGAACAGGATGATTAGTTCTCCTGTGGGCCAGGATGATTCGTTCTCCGTGGCGACTATGGAACAGGATGATTAGTTCTCCTGTGGGCCTGGATGATGTGTTCTCCATGGCGATTGTGGAATAGGATGATTTGTTCTCCTGTAGGCTAGGATGATTAGTTCTCTCTGGCATCCACTGGATAGGATGATTCGCTCTCCTGTGGACAAGATGCTTCGCTCTCCTGTGGACAGGATGATTCACTTTCCTGTGGACAAGATGATTCACTTTCGTGTGGACAAGATGATTTTCTCTCTTGTGGGATAGGATGATTCGCTCTCCTTTAGACAGGATGATTCACTCTCTTGTGGACAGGATGATTCGCTCTCCTATGGACAGGATGATTCGCTCTCCTGTGGACAAGATGATTCGCTCTCTTGTGGGACAGGATGATTCGCTCTCCTGTGGATAGGATGATTCGCTCTCCTGTGGACAAGATGATTCGCTCTCTTGTGGGACAGGATGATTCGCTCTCCTGTGGACAGGATTATTAGTTCTCCTGTCAAGGCATCCTACCCATGCAGTTTGGGACTCATGGGAAGTACCTCTCATCTAATCAATGAGTAGGTAAATGAGGATAGGGACCATAGTAGTACCAATGGATGCATCGTTGTATCTACCATACTCCCTATGCTAGGATGACCTTCATTGATCTAGGATCAATGATACTGGTCTGGGACCAGTGAGAGTGGTACCCACTATGACACTGACTTCGAGTCAGTAGAGGATTGGTCTGGGACCAGTGGTACACACTCTGAGACTAACTTGAGGTTAGTGGAGGATGGTATGATACATCCTCGATCACTTCTTCTTCATAGTTTGAGAAAAACAGAGCATAGCATAGCAAGGTAGAGCAAAGAATAGCAAGGCAAAGCAAAGCAAAGCAGGGGTCAAGTTGTTCAGGGTAGTGCATTTGATGGATGAATAGTAGCGACGGTCAGAGGAATTGCAGATGGAGTTCTCCCTAGTTGAGAGGGAGTGTTAAAATTGGAAGCTAGGGCCAAACTCCATGAGGATCACTTTATTCATGTCTGATAATATTTTATCTAGATTCCTCTCATCGAGAGGTGTAGGATTGATCTAAATATCATCCGATTCCATCAAGTATTCATGGAGTTATGAATTTGTTTGTGTTATAAGACAAATTGTCAAGTCAGTCAGCAACTTGTGTAGGCTCAGAAGCCCAATAGTCATGTCTATTCATCATCTACCTTTTAGAATAAATAGGAGAGCACTTGAAGTCATTTTGGACACACACTCTTCACGTGATCTCCTCCTCTCCACATCTTTGGGTTTTTGGTGAAGGAGAGAGACACTAAGAGTACGTTGGGATAAGTAGATGATGCCCTAGCCGCAGTAGTTGATGTTGCTAATGCCGATGATGTTGATGCCACTGATGCCGATGATGCTGATGACGCTAATGCCAATGATGTTGATGTCGCTGATGCTGATGACGCTAATGTTGTGCCGCTGATGCCACTGAAGCTGATGCCGCTGATGATGATGCTGATGTTGATGATGCTGATGTCGATGATGTTAATGCCGATGATGCTGATGTCGCTAATGCCGATGATGTTGATTTCGCTCATGCCGATGATGCTGATGCCGTTGATTCTGATGATGCTGATGCCACTGATATTGATGATGCTAATGTCGCTGATGTCGATGATGCTGATGTTGCTAATGTCGATGATGCTGATGCCGATGATGTTGATGCTACTGATGTTGATGCCGCTGATCTAGGGTTTGCTGCTACTGATATAAATCAGATTTTTGTATTATTTCTCTCTGTTGAATTATTGAAGATAAAATAATATTTGATCAAAGGGTTTCCCCATATTGGGGTTCGTCCCTGGCTAGCCACCACATATTGTGTCTCTTCTCTTGGCTTGTTTTCTGTTGATCGTTTAATGTTCTATCTGCACTTTACTTATGTACATGTGATTGCTAATCTATGGATAATAAAAAGAAATTTAAGTAAACTGCTCTAATCATTAAACATACCATAAATTAATAGAACCACTCACCATGTACACAGCGCACCACTAAGGGAAGGTGAACCACTAACCCTATGTTCGCTCATAGCTCCAATAAGTACCCCAAGCCCCCTGGAGCTCCTAGAGCTCAATATCCGACTCAAACATGACCCTTATAAGAGGTTCTCTCCACGACTCCAAGTCGTTCATGGAAGGTTAAGAATTTGACCATCCTGATCAGCTTCGTAAGAATATCGGCAACCTGTTCATCAGTCCCAATGTGATGGAGCCTTATTGCTCCCCGTTGTACCATATACTGGACAAAGTGGTACATGATATCAATATGCTTGGAGGGGTCATGAAACACAGGATTATCATAAAGACAAATCCTACTTTAGTTGTCGCAGTAGATCACGATGGTATCCAACACATGCTCAGACATATCACTAAAGAGATTCCTCAACCAAACAGCTTCACAAGAGACCATATTAGCAACAATATATTCTTCCTCGGCGGTGTTCAAAGCAACTAATTTTTGCTTCGTACTCATCCAGGATATCGAAGAAAAACCTAGTGAGAAGCAACATCCTGATGTGCTCTTATGATCCACCATACTTCCAACCCAGCCAGCATCAGAATAACCAGGGAACCTCAGAAATCTCGACAGTGTATCTTAGTCCATAGGTGATTATGCCCCGGAGATACCTCAAGAGATTCTTGGCATCAATCCAATGTATGTGATGATGCTCGAACATAAATTAACTCAATGTATTCACTGCAAATCATATGTCCGGATGGGAGTTAACTATGAACATCAGGGCCCCCACGAGTTGACGATACTTAGAAGGATTTCCCAAATTAGGTTAAGCAAAACTTCTGCATAACTTCTTGAAGTTGATTTACATCGAAGTAGTCATGGACTTACAATCCACCATCCCAAATCTTTCAAGTAGCTTCACAATGTATTTTCCTTAGGAAAGGAAAATCTGACCTGCCTTTTCCCATACCTCCAAGCCTATCAAGTAGCGCATCAATCCTAGGTCATTCATCTCAAATTCAAAAGCCAACTCCTTCTTGAATTTATGAATGAGAGGGTTTGCACCTGTCAGAAAGAGATCGTCCACATAAAGTACCAAGATGAGAGGTATATCATTTTTAATCTTGAAGTAGAGGTTCATATCAACTTCACTTCTTGTAAAACCTAGCTTCATCACATAGTTCTTGATCCTCTCATACCAAGCTTGGGGAGCTTGCTTCAACCCATATAGGGCTTTCTTCAACCTACATACATGTGTCTCCCGATCTTGAACTTCAAACCCCTCAGGTTGTTCAACATAGACTTCCTCCTTAAGTGAGCCATGCAAGAAGGGAGTCTTGACATCCATTTGATGTAAATTCCATCCTTGAGAGGAAGCAAGGGAAATGATCGAACAGATGGTGGTATATTGAGCAACGGGTGCAAATATCTCATCATAGTCCACACCTTCCTTTTGAGAGAAGCCTCGAGCAACAAACCTAGCCTTGAGCTTTTCATCACTTCCATCAGCTCCATGCTTATCTTATAGAACCATTTTGAGGTGACAAGAGATTTCTCCTTAGGTCTAGGGACCACATCCTAGACATCATTTTTCATATTCGACTCATACTCTTTGTTCATAGCATCCTTCTAAACTTGGTACTTCACTGCTTCTTTGAATGTGCAAGGCTCAATTTGAACCATGTTGCTCATGGCAGCTAAGTACCCTTGGTACCTATTCAGCTTCTTACGTTCACGAAATGTCCCCCTTGGTGCAATATGTCTCTCGGCATCTTCAAGAGTGTCCCTAAGCCATGAGGGTCTCATTTTTCAAAAGGAAGGCTCATGGGGAGTTGGATCAATGGGATCCATCGGTCCTTCAACATCGGGCATCGGCTCATCCTATTGTTCTCCCTGATTTCATGTATATTCTTCTTTGTCATTCCTTGGAATAGGAAGGTCCATAATCCTCCCAAGGGAAACATCTTCATCGAAGGTGACATCACGACTTATTTCCACTTCTCTTTGACCAAGCACATAGATTCTATATGCCTTTGAATTTTCACTATAGCCCACAAATGTTCCTTTCTTCCTAGTTGCATCCAATTTGTTTCTCTTTTCTTTCGGTACATGGAAATATACGGGGCTACCAAAAATTCTAAAATGAGAAACATCAGGTTTCTTACCGGTGAAAAATTCTTCAGGAGTTCTGGAGTCCAATGCTTGATGAGAGCATCTATTTTGAACATACATGGCAGTGTTGGTAGCTTCTCCCCATAGGAAGAAGTTCGGAAGGCCTTGATCATGATTCATGGCACGGGTGACTTCTATAATGGAATAATTATTTCTTTCATCAAATCCATTTTTATTGGGAGTATATGCGGTAGTAGTCTCCCTCTTAATGTCAGCTTCTCTACAATAGTCATTGAACTCATTTGATTCATATTTGGTTCCATTATCGATCCTTAATATTTGATCTTCTTCCGTGTTTGATTTTCAACCAAGGCTTTGAAAGAGCGGAACCATTGGAATGTTTCATCCTTCTTCAAGAAATAAATCCAAATTTTGTGAGAGAATTCATCCACAAAGATAACATAATACAAATATCCTCCCAAATATTTCACAGGCAACATATCAGAATGAACCAATTGCAAAATGTCAGTAGTCTTGCTATCACTTGAGGGGAATGATCCCCTTGTATATTTTCCTTCGGCACAACCCTGACCAACACCTTCATGTTCTTTCTTACATTGGGTAGAGCCTTATAATGAAGATGAGAAAATCTCTGGTGCCATAATTTTCATTAAAGAGAATTGTCGCAAGACATAGCTCCCTATGGACTTCCTCCAACTTGATATAGGTTTTCAACCCTGAACCCAAGAGTAAATTCTTCTTTGAAACTTATTTTCCAAACACATGCCTTTCCATCAATGAATGCCACCTTGAATCCTTTGTCCTCCATCATCAAGATAGATACCAGGTTCTTCTTTAGATCAGGTACATATAGTACTTCTTGTAGATGAATGGTGTTTCCTTGATTCAACTAAAGAGTAACATTCCCAACTCCTTTGATGGGATAGGTCGCATTATTTGTAGAAATTCCCACTGTAGATCAATAGATTATGCAATGTACTAAGGCAAAATACAAGATCTACTTCTACAACAAACTTTGCGAAAGCTTAGTTAAATTGAGCACGATCAATGAGAACACATATAACTAACAATGAGAAGTCAATCACACATAACACAGAAGAAATAACACGGCGAAAGCCTCAGCCTAAAACCCCAATCTCTGTATTATCATACAAGTGGAAATTTTGTTCAAGTTACAAAAAGAATCAGTTCTTAATCTATCTTGCTCTCTCTGCAATTAAACAATACTGCTCATAAATAGTCAAAGGCTTCTCCAAACCTTCTCCTCTGCCCTCCAAGCCTCCTATTTCCTTGCGCAGTTTCCTTGGGGTCCAGTGCTGCCACCTGTGTGAACTGGCCTCTTCACACACTCACTAACCTCTGATCTAAATACGCAATCCTGAAGGAGATGAATCCTTCTGCATGGATGAGTTTCCTATATAGGAAAAATCCTCCAACTGATAATACATTGTCCCATCCTCTGATCTCAACTGGGTGTCTGACTGAACTGACTTGCATGAGTTATTTGTGAGAGAATATTCAGTTATATGAAGTGCAACAGTTACATGCATGCAAGCATTAACTAACTGAACTCGCAATTAATTCAACAAATTGTTTGAATTAATCTAACTAGACTTGACTCAGTTAATTGAGCCAACTAATTACAACTCATCCTTATCTCTTTAACTGATGGATAAATTCCTCAATCAATGGAAAAACTATTGCATGTCCCCACATAGACTTCATGTTTGATTTTCTACAACTAATTAACTCAAGATGAATTAATTAATTATTTTACAAACAACTGCTAAGATCAAATTCGAATTTTACTTCACTATTTTAGTTCAGGGACTAACTAAAATTGGAATCCATCCCGAAATGCTATTTATAGCAATGTTATTTTTAGCACTTCCATTTTTCATTCCTTGTTTCTATGTCCAACACTGGTACCTGAACTGCTATTTATAGCAATGTTATTTTTAACATTTATATTTTTAGCATTTCTTGTTGCCATTTTCAACATTGTCTCCAAGAAAGATTTCCAAATTTGTATCCTTTTCTATCAGATTTGAAAGAGCTTCCTTATACCTAGTGAAGTGCCTTGAGGCACCACTATCAATCAACCAAGTTCCCTTGGTATCCGAAGGGGAGGTAGTAGAGAGGGTAGATATAAGATAAAATTGTTTTTGCTTGTTATCTACAACATTAGATTCATCATACCTGGAGTTTCTTGATATTTTGGGAGGTCGACCATTTCCATGTTGAGCAGTGGGAGAATTCTTTTTTCCTTTGTTGTTGAACATGTCATTCATTTGATTGTTGTTGCCCATGAAATTGTTGCGGTTGTTGTTGTCATCATCCCTAGGTGTATATCCTTTATTAGGAAACACCCTAGCATAGTGGCCAAACCTATTACAAATGAAGCATCTACCCTTTCTTCCATCTTTGAATCCTGGTCTTCCTTGGCATTGCTTCATTGAACCTGCATTTTTCTTCATTTTAGCATGAGCGGAGAATGAAGTAGGAGCATTCCTATTTGAAGGCATGTCTCTCTCCATCATCCTTATCTCTTCTTGAATACACCTAGTCAACAATTCATCAAAACCTGGAATCTGGTCATTGTTGATCATAGTAGTATTGAACACATCCCATTCACGAGGGAGATCTCCAAGGGCAATGAGAGTGAGCTCCTTGTCAACTATAACTTCTCCAATAGATAAAAGATCATTTTTTATTTCGGCAATCCTCATGAAGTAGGATTGGATATCTTATCCTCTTCCGTTCTTTATGTCCTTCAACTTGTTCTTGAGAAAGAGGACTTGGTTTGCATTGCTAGCTTTAAACATGCTAACCAACTTGGCATACATCTCCTTAGATGTGCCCAGATCAGAGATGTAAGCAACTAAAGGCTTGTAAATAGAATCCCTGATGATCTTCTTAGCTTTGAATTCAACTCTCTTGTACTTTGTCTTAGCGGTAGCCGGTGCATTTGAAGGAGGTTCAGTAATCTTTCCCTGCACACAGTCCATAGCATCATTCTCTTCCAAAGTCAAGTCAAGAAACATCTTCCATGCATGATAATCAGACGTATTATTGAGCTTGTCATCAGATTTAAAGTAAGATGAGGAGGCCATTGAATCTTGTCCATGACCAACAAATATTAGTGATAGATTTTCTCACTCTTGCTTGGGCTTTGTCTTCAACTCAGCTCTGATACCATGTTAATTTTAGATGACAATGGTATGTTCTATGATTTAGAGAAATTTACTTCAATTTTTCTTATTATCCCAATATCAATTTCCAAATTAGCAATCACATAAGCATTGATCGTAAATGCATATAGAACATGAACAATAAGCAGAAGACAAGCCAAGACAAGAGGACACAATATTTGGCAGATGTTAGGGAAAAACCTCAATCTAGGGAAAACTCTTTGATTAAATATTCTTATTATTCTTAAAAATTTTAGCAGAGAGAGAGTACATCATACAAAATTTACTTGCCCAATCACTATCAAAACAGTCCACTCAAACAGCAGTCAACAAGATGCCCTAACTAGAAAATCAACATTGGTCAAACCAGCAGAAAATGTCCTCCAATTGAGCTCGGTCAAACCTAGTCAACTCGGCCTCCAAAGAAAAACAGAAGTAGCCCAAAACAATCCTGAAATATTCAGTCAAACTCAGTCAACACCAATCAATGTTGCGGTAAAAGGTCCTGCAACCAATGCAGGTCAAACTGCTGCAATTTCCTTGATTTTTGTGCCAGAGGATGCGACCTCCAAAGATCGTATTTTTTGCCTGAAAAATGCATTCAAAGGAGAAAGTTTGACCCTTGGTCAATGCTGGTCATTGTCCCTACAATTGGCCGAAAATAGATCTGCAATTTTTTGCCTGTAATTCCAGTCAACGCATGAAGAAGAGAGTTGATCCTGTCTGTTGTACAAACTAATGAGAAGAAGAGAGAGAAAGATGTGTTGATGGTGTGTCCAAATGAGGAAAATGCCTCTTCTATTTATACCAACATTGAGGGTGAAGAGACACATCTATTTGGCTTCAGGAGCCTATATTAGACTTTTGGTCGACCTTGACAATTTGTCCATTGTTGGGATGGGGTACCTGGATCAGTTTTGGGGTTAAAACCCCAAGTTTTGATGTAAATTTTGGTAAAAAGATGTAAATTATATGCAATTTTTAGATGCGGAGCGCATAGATAATTAGAATTAAAAAGGGGTTTTAGCCCCTTGGTTATGTAAATTCGAGTTAGTTTTGAGATCCACCCATGGCCCGCGGACCATGGGATTGTATGTAAAAAGCTATAAATAGGTGTGTCTTAAGAGAGTCTAAAGGATGCTTATGTCTACATCTGAGGAAAAGGGCAAGTAAATAGCGGGTAGATAGAAGGCAAAAGGCTCCGCAACTAAGTGCACAGAGGCCTAGAGTAGATTACGCAGATGAGTGCATAGACCCCTGCAGCTGAGTGCGCGTGGGAGTTTTGAGTCTATAACATCATATTGAAGATCAATAAAGAAGACGATTGAAGAAATTCATGTGTTTGCCTGTTTACTTCTGTTATTTATGTTTGTGATATATGTTGTGATGGAATAATGTCTTTATGAAATAATGATGTATTGATGCACGACTCTATTGGATAAGTATTATTAACTAAAAGCAATGCATGTTAAGTATTTACGCGAAGATTATAATACATTATGCTATGTTTATTAAGCACTTAAGCAGATCTGCGTCAAATCAGATCTAGTATTAATTTATGGTGCGAGTAAGTGGTTGATTCATTTGTTAAGGGTCCACAAAGACCTATCGTAGACCTTCGCGAAGGTCTAGAGGCCGTTTAAAGGAAGTTGCAGTACTGAGCCCTAGGGGATTATAGATCTGCATGAAGGCAGATCTAGGGCAATAGAATACATCACACTAATCTCTGTATGCGGAAACTTGATTCCAACATCCCCCATACTGCTTCGGGTGAGACTTCAACCTGTGCTACGCGGGTTGATGACAAAAGGGCTAGTAGTGTAGGGTTTTGTTTTGCGCAACTAACTCTGAACCTGGGTCAAGACCCACTAAGCCAACAAATGGTTCCGTTGTCGGGACCGCCATCTCCATAAGGAGATGTGTGATGTCGCATCACTGGAATCCGACCAACAAGTAAATTGAGAAGTGGTTGGATAGGAAGATTCACAGATTCACGACGCAAGAAAACAGGAACCCATGCCTATCGAAGGAGCAGTAGTTGGACAGAGATTTGTACACAGAAATACATGAAATTTTCTTCTGCACCTTCCCCATTGAACTATACGACTGGATAGCTAAGTTGGTAGACAGCCAAGGAAGGTGGAGGCTTGACGGTCTAATAGTGTGGACTCCGAAGCTAGTGCAAAGGTTGGAAGCTTATGAATACAATATCACGCATGTTGTTGACCACTAGCTCGATTGAATTATAGGAGGATTTGTTATAGAGTTCGTGGCTGATACCTTAGTCAGCTACAGTGAAGCAGAGCGATGCTTCCTCAAGGAACCACAAGTTAAGTATCTGAGATCTTTGAATACCTAGATTAAGATGCTCTTCTGTGAGAAATGGGTTATGTCACTGCCTTGATGTTCGGATCTACGCAAAGTTGACGTATCTTTAGAAATCATGAAAAAGCAGACCTTGAATATAGCCTGTTGATTCGACCTCTTTCGAGCAACGATGAGCGAACAGCAAAGGCCTCACCGCAAAGTGCAGTCTAGCTGATAAGACAGGGTTTTCCGCGAATACATCATCCATCCACCCAACCTCCACCCTCACCTCCATAGCATACACCTTCGCCCACACCACCAATACCACCACCATCGTTCAACATGTCAAACTCAATAAAGCTGTTGAGTTTCAAGGGTATAGGGAGCGAAGATACAGATCGGTTTAGGTTTGTTGTGAATGATGTGTGGACCGCACAACATATCAATGATGACAACATAAAGAAGGCACACTTGGTTAGTGCTCTTCAGGATCACGCGCGAATGTGGTGTATTAAGTATTGTGTTTATCATCCTTTAGCAACACTAGCAGATACTAAGGATGATTTAAACAAGGAGTTTAGTAATCCTAAGTCTGTCTCGCAGTCAATCATTGGATTTAAGGAAATCACGATGAGGGATGGTGAAACGCCTTGATAGTTAGATTAGAGTCTGAAATGTGTGATTCGTGAAGCTAATATGTAGCTCACAGATGGTCAGCACCGCGAGTGGTTTATAGCCTTGCTTCTACACCACCTGAGGATTTCTTTGTCACAACAGAAGATGGGAACTCAAGCGAAAGCCCTGGAAATCATGACGAGATTGCACGAGACACCTATTCAAGACACGACTTTGGGAGTCCAACAGATTCACTCACAGTTGCAGAACCTCTACTTGGAATTGCAGATCTTGAAAAAAGAGGAGGAGGCTAGGCCATAGGTGCGCGAGGAAGTCTGGTGCCTCAATTATAAAATCCAGGGGCATGATAAATACCATTTCCCTCTCTTCAAAAATTATATTACAGGGGGGGACCAATCCCCCTAAGGCAGGAAGCTCCAACAAGACTGAGTGTGGGGCCCGCGCTATGGTGCGTTATTTGTCAGGTGGCTAGAAAACATGTAATGGATAACTGTCATTTGCTGCAAAAGTTTGTTCACACACAACAACATTTGTTCTATGATTTTTGAAAATCAGTGGGCCACAATGAGTGCCACTATCGTAGCTATGAACTAATGATGGAAAGAACGCCTACCTACCGAATGCAAGTAGAAACTCAGCCTCTAGATCAGGGCGTCGGTGGAGTGCATGGAGGTTATCAAGGAAGAGGACGGGGCTGAGGAGGAGGAGGACCTGGTAGAGATCGCAATCAGGTTATTTTCTATAACTGTGGGACACCAGGGCACTATGCACGGGAGTGTAAGAATCAGACACGTCCATCTTGTCAATACTGCAGCTAGTTTGACCACACTATAGAATAATTCCCTGTACTGATAGCTAAGATGGAGGAGAGGAAGGCGCAGCCTCAACAACCTACGCAGAACTTACAAATGATGAGATTTGATCCCTGCGAGGAAAATATGAATCTAAATATTGTGCTGAGAAGAGGAATAACAATTGGGGCTGATAAGGGAAAACAGCCTGAAAAGGACAGATGGGTCTGCAAGGCCTTGGAGAAGGAAGTTGGGTTCGATCTAGAGTGTGTGCAAGAGACGTTTATGGAAGCCAAGTAAAGCTTCATTGAGGTATCTACCTCAGGAATCCAGAACAACGTACCGAAAACTAGCGCGCCTACAGAAGTTGACCCCTATGCACTTACCATGTTCCTGGAAACCTGCATGAAACTTCTACGCAATAGCAATAAACAAGTGTGCTGGTAAAGAAAACGCTCCTGAGGGACACCGCGTAGTAAGAAAAATTGGCAAACATAAGGCAAGGATAGGGTGAAAGATGAGGCTCACCATGCAGATAGGAGATTATGAGATGGACCAGGTCATTTTGGATATGGGCTCTGACACGAACGTTTTACCTAAACAGACATGGGAAAGAATGGGGAGACATGCACTGTAGTGGTCTTCGATCCAGCTGAGAATGGTGAACCAGCAGAATATCATCCCTATGGAACAACTAAATGGAGTAACATTGGATATAGAAGGTGCAAGCGCGCTGGCTAATTTTGAAGTAATAGAAATTATGGACGACAACAATCCATACCCCGCGCTCCTTGGAATTGACTGGGCCATCGATATGAATGGAGTCATCAACTTGAAGAAAAGAAGAATTTTGTTTTAGAGGAAATCACTTCGGTTTGTAGTACCATTGGACCCTACAGAAGGACCATGCTATACTAAACTAGCTTGTGAGGATGAAGAGACTAATGATGACTTGGATCATATCTAAAATAACATCGTGAGATCAAGACTGGATTAATCCAATAGCTGATGGAAGGATTTCATGGGACCGGGAAAGTTCCTGTACCTTAGATTCAGATGAAGAACTGGAGCATTGGCAGAATAGGCTGCATGAAGTATCTACGTTGCGCTACAACATGATGACTAAATCATTATGTTGTGTGTCATCGGAGGTACAAAATTTACCCTATTATGATGGTTTAACTAATGTAGATAAGTTTTTGGATGCCTTTGAACGAGAAGTCCGAAAGGATCATTGCTTCCAAGCACTGGATTTGGTGTCACGCGCTATGCCCGCACGATGGTGGGGTATGCACAAGGACAGCTTCGATGAATGACCACATTACATAAGGATGAGGAGGTTGCAATTTGGTCATCGTAAAATTTGACTGATTGCGAAGTACAATGGGAGAAATGATCCGCACGATCATTTAGCGAAGTGAAATAAAATTTATGGAACGAAGCCATAGCTGGAGTGCGTGCACTTATTATGTCATTCTTTGGATACAATCCCTATGAATTGGTACCTAGAAATGGAGATTCGCCATGGCACCACGGAGTGCGATATATTAAGGGAAGGATTCCTAATGACCTTCAGTTTTGAAGATGGGTTCGAATGCATTGATGAATCTCTGCAAGTAGTTAAGGCAGTGATCTTCATAATTCCACAAGATCCTTTGGAGTTGGTTCAGCCAGATTGGAGCACCCAGCTGCGCCATGTGCTGGAATGCTATAATGTGACCATTGAGGAGGAGGATGAAGATCCAAGAAATATCAATATTCCTTAGGCAGAAGGCCATCGCGAGGTCGAAGGTCGGCAAATAGAGAACCCGGACATCACCGCGCCATTGAAGACCAAGCAAGTAAACATTGGTACTGAAGCAGTGCTAAAATTTGCAAATATTGGAGACTACTGGGATGATGCCATAGTGGATAAAGTTGTTGAGTTACTCTGCGAGTACCGGGACCCTTTTCCTACCAAATTTTCGGAGCTAAAAGGAATCATAGGTGACTTGGGTGTGATGAAAATCACTTTGAAACCGGACGCGAAGCCCATTAAGCAGAGGTCGTATCGCCTTAATCCCAAATACAAGGAAAAGGTCTGCTTGGAGTTGGATAAGATGCTAGAAGCAGGCATCATCGAACCGATGGAAGAATCTGATTGGGTGAGCCCGATGGTGGTTCAAGAGAAGAAACAGAAGGGAGAAATAAGGATTTGCGTAGATCTAAGGAAGCTTAATGATGCATACGTCCATGATCCTTTCCCGACACCATTTACTAATGAGGTATTGGAAAATGTTGGAGGGCAGGAGGCCTACTCATTCACTGATGGGTTTTCGAGGTACCATCAGATCAAGATCGCACCAGAGGATAGAAGCAAAACAACCTTCGCGGCTGAATGGGGTTGTTTTCAATATATTGTCATGTCGTTTGGACTCAATAATGAGCCTCTGATATTCTCTCGTGTAGTTATAGCAACGTTTAAGGAGTTCATCCATAAGTTCTTGGAGGTGTATTTTGATGATTGGACGGTGTTCGGCTTAGTGAAGCGCCATGTCGCAAGGTTGTGCCTGATGCTCGATATGTGTCGCAGATACCAGATCGCGTTGAACTTGAAGAAGTGTCTATATTGTGTCCCTTTGGGATCTTACTGGGTCATGTGGTGTGAAAGAAAGCACTGATGGTGGACCCTGCCAAGATCGAAGTGATAGTGAATTTGGAGGCCCTAAGAAGTGTCACGCAGTTGCGCGCATCACTTGAACATACAAGATATTATAGATAGTTCATCAAGGCTTATGCTCAGATTACAGCACCCATGGAAAAATTGTTGAAGAAGGACGCTACATTCTATTGGAATGAATAATTTCAGTGTAGTTTAGATGTATTAAAGGAGAAGATGGTCACCGCGCCGATTTTGGTTTTCCCAGATTGGAAAAATGAATTCAATGTACATGTTGATGCCTCCTGCATTGCGTTGGGAGAAATTCTAACACAAGTCGGTGAGGGAGAGATGGACCACCCTATAGCCTTTATGAGTAGGAAATTATCAAAGGCCGAGAAGAATTAATCAACGACAGAGCACAAAGGATTGGCTATCGTATACGCACCTCAAAAGTTGAGGCATTATTTGTTGGGTGGACATTTCAAAATGTACACATATCATTCTGCCTTGAAATACCTGGTCAATAAGCCTGTGTTGGGGGGGAAGATTTGTCGATGGCTGCTTCTATTCCACGAGTATGACTTTGAGGTGATTGTGAAGTCAGGAGGGTTGAATGTAGGACATGACCATCTATCATGGATTGAAATAGGAGAGGGGCCTACTAATTTGGAGGAAGGATTGCCTGATGTGCAACTCTTCGCGGTGAGCGAATTAGATAATCACTTTGTAGATATTATCCTTTTTTTTTACTACAAGGACAGTGTCGGAAGGATATAACAATCAGCGGAAGAAAGAACTAGTAGTGCGAGCGGCGGATTTCTCTTTGATTACAAGACATTTGTATAAGATGGGTGTAGACGAGATATTGCGACAATATTTGCCAAATTTCGAGCGGAATAGCATACTCGTTGAAGCTCATGGAGGGGTTGCGGGAGGACATTATACAAGAAAGGCAACAGTGCAGAATATTGTGCGCGCACGGCTGTGGTGGCCTACGCTGTATAAAGATTCTAAAGCGTATTGTAGGGAATGCGATGCATGTCAACGGATGGACAGACCATCACGGAGGGACGTGTTTCCACTGAATCCTCAAGTATCATTGCAGCCATATAAAAAATGGGCAATTGATTTTGTTGGGCCAATTCAGCCCCCAAGGAAGAAGATAGGTGCGTGCTATATCATCATCGTGATGGAGTATTTGACCAAATGGGCGAAGGCACAGCCGGTGAAGGATTGTACAGGAGCTACAAAAACGAAATTCTTCTTTGAATATGTGTTAACCAGATTTGGTTTCCCATAAGTGTTGATGAGTGATCGGGGTACGCACTTCCTAAATGAAATGATCAATACATTGACTAAAGAGTTCCAAGTGTATCATCATAAGAGCACACCGTATCATCCTCAGGCTAATGGAACAGTTGAGGAATTTAATAAAAATTTAGAGAACGTGTTGACGAAGATTTGTAACGCCAAATGATTGGGATGTGCACGTACCTACAGTGTTGTGGGTGTACAGGACTACTTGCAAAAAGCTAACAAGACAAACACCTTTTCGATTGGTCTATGGCGTAGAAGTTGTGATGCCTATGGAATATATCATGCTCATTCTATGCATAGCAGCTTTCACAAGTATGGCAGATCGTGAAGGCTTACAAGAACGGCGTGCGCAACTGATGGAGCTTGAAGGAGACAGGTTCTTGACTAGATTCCATCAGCAAGTACAGAAGGAGCATGAAAAAGCATGGCACGATCGACACAGCAAGTTGCGCACGTTCAAGGTAAATGATTTGGTATTGTTGTATGATAGCAAGTTCACTAAATATTTGGGGAAATTTCAGATGCACTGGCTTGGGCCATATGTTATCAAAGAGAATATGAATGGAGGCGCAGTTCAGCTTGTGGCGCTGAATGGAGAACCTTTTCCGGGAAGGGTGAATGGCAATTGATTGAAGCAATATACAGGGGATCCGTCTCAATGACTATATGACAACAGGACAGTCTTAGTGCTCCCAGCAATTGTAAGGGAGTGCGGGACTATAAATTACACTACGAGGCTGGGAGGACTCTGCGGCAGGCGGGCTGTGCGGAAAATGGTGAAGTTACAGTATAAGAAGTTGCACGAAGGGAGCTGCGTTACAGAGGGAGGTGCCGCACAGCACAGCAGGAAAGTGACCGTTGGAGTCATTATTCATGATTTGAAATGCAGAAGACGGTTAAGAGGAACGGGTTGGCGGCGTTTAAGGATAAAATCTTTGAAGATCTGCCGCCAAAACAACATTAATGATCAAATTTTGGGGGGAATGGTCAGATTTGAATCCAAAAACCCCTATAAATTACATGTGTCGGTCCAACAGAGAACACTTTTCACAGTTAGAGTTTTTTAGTTGAGTTGTTTGTTGCTTATGAACCGCTCATTCTTTGAGGACTTAGTCGTGAGCCCAGCATTTGCAAATTTACCAAATTTGAACCAGAAGTTTACCCTTGACACCATGTTAGGTCCAACCCCTGTTGAGATTGTGAGCACTGGAGGAGATATCACATCTGAAGGAGTTGTTCCGAAGATAGTGAGTATGGAAGCCTTGGCTCCTGTGCCTACGGTGCTGAGGTCGCTAGGCCGAAGCCTACACCTATTCGAGAAACCCAGAAGCTGAAGAAGAATAGGTAGAAAAAGTTGGTGCCATTGCGCGAGTCACCCAGGAAACATTCTACAACTCAAAAGAAGACGAAAGACAAGAAGCCTGAGAGGGTTGTCAATCTAGAAGCCGAGGAAGGACAAGGCACTGAGGACATCGACACTGAGGGGGTGGAGCCCCTTACCAAATTGCCTGACTATATCGCTCCACGTAAGGGGAAGGCAAAGGTCACCAAGGACCCAGACTCAGATAAGTTCATCATCTCTACGCCCCTGTTGCTGGAGCAAGTCCCCTTTGAAGGTCAATGCTTTGTGTAGATCCCCTTGCTGAAGATGGAAGATTGGGACCTAGAAGACCATGAGCGGTTCCCTCACCTAGCAACCGCAAATTATATGAATTGTGTCTATTACCCGGACTTAGGTGTCACCGAGCTCGAAACGGTGGAATCGATCTGCGGAGTGGAGAATTCCGGGTTATTGAACCTGTTGTGGGTGCCCCACTATCACTGCACCACTGTCAACATGACCTGTGTGCGTCAATTGCTTACTTTAGTCCACGATTGATGCTTATGGCTTGGAGGGCCTATACCCATCACTGACATGCTCATCCACAGGATCACGCACCTGTCACATGAGGGCTTGAATCCAGCCAAGGAGTTTGGTGGAAAGGAAGGAGAAAAAGATTTGCTGGATAAGATGAAAAAGGAGTTTGCACTTGTGGAAAAACCGCGTGGATATTCAATCACGTCTATCAACGACCCCACGGTGTAGATTACCACACAAATCTTGGCAAGAAAGGTAATGAGTAAGTTTTGTGCAGGCGAAGTTCTGGCGCCTATGGTATCGTTGGCTGCACAATGTGCGAAGGGTGTGCAGATTAACTACTCAAGGTACCTATGCAGCGAATTCCTCGTGAATTTTTGTGAGGTCCAGGATGAGACCAAACCATTCCACTATGTGTGGTTGCTACTCTCCATCATATTGGTCGCATGCAAGATGCCGAAGGACAGCCAGTTTCCTCCGTTTAAAAAAGGGTTGCTAGAGGCTACGCAATTCGCCTGCTTATGGGCCACGAAGGAGCCCACGCGGGTCACCAAAACAAATATCTTCTGGGTGTTGATGGAAATGAATCTCCGCATGGCTATCAATCAATGGCCAAGGTTGTCCCCAACCTTGTATGGGCAGTTGTCAAGGTATGCCGCATTCAAAGCTGACTTCCACCACATCTATATTCAAGCGCGCAAGGACCCACAACAAAAATGGTATGATTTACCATACTTGGTCGTGGATCATGACATTCAGGAGGTGATCAAGCGTTGGCCAGCCAAATTGCACGCCCCATCAGATTTGGATGTCGGAACTAGTAAGGGAGCGGGCAACTCAGCTGAAAATAAAAGTAAGGATGTAGCAAAGCAGGTTGCGTAGAAGTTGGTTGCACAGCAGAAGAAGGAAGCCGCAGAGAAGGCTCGAATGGAGGAAGAGTGCGTTGCTAAGGAGTAGGCCAAGCAAGAGCAGCGCGAATCATAGAGGAGTGGTAAATCCCCTTCACCCGCGATAGAGGAGGAAGAACAATCTAAACAGGGCAGCGGGTGGAGATGAGGGACAGAGAACCCCATTTTGGCTAAGGAAGCGCGGACAAGAGGAGCGGAAGGGTCCCTGCAAGAAGCAAAAATTAGATAAGGTGCAAAGTGATCCCATGGTCTTAACCAAGGGCGACCTCGATGAGATCAGCGAAAAAGTCTAGGATACTACAACTAAACTGCTGCAACAATTCGAGAAATAGTACATGCAGACGTTGGGGAGCGTCTAGAAGGATCTGCGCAAGTTGCAGATCCAAACCAACAAGATACAGGTGGGTGCAGGTCAAGCGAGCACAACACAAGTGAGTTGGGCACCAGGGATAAGTCAGGTTGCAGAATTGGTCAGGACATTGGACCTTCACACAGTTGCTTTACCAAAAGGGTCCCTACGCGCAGAATCGGTTGATGAAAGATTCATCCAAAGTACCCTTAAGGACATTGCGCTGAACATTGCAGCGCTCCCCAATGAATTTCTTCATGCGTTGCAAACAAGGGTGATGGAGGAATTGAGAGCTCGGGAGTAGCGCGCTCTCAATTTGATCAGTGAATACAGGGTGAACAACGAACAGATTTTCGCTAAGAAGACACAGACATTAAAGGAAAAAGAAAGAATCCAGGCATGGAAATCTAGCCTAGATTTTGCGGTAGGAGAGGCATGCAGAACAGTGCCGAAGTTGCACATCCCAGAGGACGCACAGCCGGAAGCCAAGATCCGAAAATTAGCTGCATGAGAACGTGAGGCGAAGGTGGAAGTTGGGCGAGTTAAATTCAAAATCGATATGAAGATCACGGCGCTGTAGCTTAAATTACTGCTTATGACTCTGCCCGAAGTCAGAGAGCAGTGCAGAGCCGCCATCAAGGAAGGGATGGCCACTTTAGATGCCGCAATCACTGACTGCATAACCTTGTTTAAACAAGTGATCGAGTTGGTAACGACTCTGCAGGAAGACCCAAACCTATATATCTTGAACACATATATTTGTGATCTACAAAAGCAGGGCGATGAGGTCAGGGCAATGGTGCACTCAATTGCTATAGCACAGTGCCTCGCCAAGTTGTAGGAGGGGAAGAAGCTCCTCGTATAGGTAGAGGCAACTCAAAAAAAGGAGGTTGTACTTAAGGCTAGGTTGGGACCTTCGCTAGAAGAAGCTTACCAAGTCTCAACCAACATTCAGGAGAAGCTGACAGGCTTGCAACAAACATAGCAACAGATCAAGCTGGTTGTGGATGGACCAGCTACAAAGCAGCTTGTAGAAGAGGTTAAGCAGGAAGCGACGCAAAGCACTATCAAGGTTGCAGTTGTGCAGGTGGATTTGGGGGATCTTCGCAAAAAGATCACCGCACCAGCCGAGTGACTTGAGGACGAGTCACGACCTTTGTGTTCGGAGCCTGTTGGGATGGGATCCCCTGGGTCAATTTTGGGGTTAAAAACCTAAGTTTTGATGTAAATTTTGGTAAAAAAGATGTAAAGTCTCTGCAATTTGTGGAGGCAGAGCACATAGATAGTTAGAAGTAAAAAGGGGTTTTAGCCCCTTGGTTATGTAAATTTGAGTCGATTTTGAGATCCACCCATGGTCCACATACCATGGGATTGTATGTAAAAAGCTATAAATAGGTGTGTCTTAAGAGAGTCTAAAGGATGATTATGTCTATGAACAAAAGAGCAAGTAAACAGCGGGTAGATAGAAGGGAAAAGGCTCTGCAGTTGAGTGTGCGGTGGCCTAGAGTGGAGTATACAGCTGATGCGTAAACTTGGTTCCAGCATTCCCCCATACTGCTTCGGGTGAGACTTCAGCCTACGCTACATGGGTTGATGCCAAAAGGGCCAGTAGTGTAGGGTTTTGTTTGGCACAACTAACTTTGAACCTGGGTCAGGACCCACTAAGCCAACATCAATAGAAGAAATAAATTCATAATCTCATTTCTACTTGTCATAATGAGATAATATTTAGATCAATCTTGCACCTCTCGGAAAGAGGAACCCAATAAAAATATCATCTCCATCATATGAGATGTCCATGGTGGATTTTGGCCTAGTTTCCCATTTTAACAATATATTTAGCTCCCCCATGAGACTCTGGGTATAGATGTGCTCCCCAATGTGATTTTGAGATGTGATCTATGATGTTGATGTGGGTCGAAAATTTGGTTCCCCGCTGATGTTTCCCAAGTGGTAGCATTGGGCTTCCCACTGGTAGAGATTCTAGGTGGTAGCAGTGGCTCCCCGATGAATAGAGGGTGGTAGCTTAGGCTCCCTTCTGATGTCTAATTCTTCTTTTAGATTCGAGAATTTTCAGCATATGAGGGACAATAAAGAGATAATCAGGAATAAGAAAGAGATTAATCAAGATGAACAGTGATTATACATTATGATTATATACTTGATATTGAATATGGTCTTATGACAGGATACACATGACATGTTGATTTATGGTGAGAGATTGATAGGTGGAATTATCCCTAGTTGAGAGGAAGTGTTAAATTATGAAACTACGTTCAAATTCCACATTGAACATCTCATTTGATGGAGATAATGATTACATTGAATTCCTCTTTTTTAGAGGACCAAAACCAACCTAAAGATCATCTAATTTAGATAAGGGAAAGTGTATGTTTGAATTATAAGCCCACGTGTGCATATTTGATCAGGTCAACCCTAAAGCAAAGTGGACACATTTAGAAGGCTATAAATACAAGTGACCTCTACCTCATTTTGACATCATCATGAGACATTCTTCTATTCTCTTTATTGGTTTTCGACTCGCACGGGTCTAAGGCACGTCTGCAGAGCAATGGGGTCACTCAAAGATGAAATTACATGGTCCAAAGTTCGCATCTTTGTTTTAGGGTTTTGGGCCTCAGTCGCAAGGATGTCATAGGAAGAACTCGACCACATTAGGGGAATTTTGAGGTCTAAAATGGGCCTCCTAGGAAAAATGTACAACCAAAATAAACTTTATAAGAACCAATAGGATTCAAGATGATGATGTCAAACATGGGCGATGATTCACCATTTTTAGAGTAAAAAAGTAAGAATATTAAAAAATAATAAATTAATAAAACTACGTTTTCAACTCGTATTTTTAACTTATCTCCCAAATGTTTTACTCAAATTTCAAGAGGGGGTACTCGTTGGATACAAAATTTAATTCCTCATTCAAAGAGTACCCATGTTGCACACTTTTGATGGACCCTGCTACAAGAAAAATGAGAAATACATGAAAAAAACATGATTGCAATCACAGTTTTCATGTATTTCTCATTTTTAGTGTAGCGGGGTCCATGAAAAGTATGCAACATGGGTACTCCTTTGATGAGGAATCAAATTCTTCATCCAACAAGTGTTCATGCTCGAAATTTGAGTAAACCCATAGGGAGATAAGTTGAAAACGTAGTTTTTTCCCCTCTAAAATTTGATGATGTAATCTAATATTATTTATTTTATCCATTATTATTTTGTAATTTCCTTAGGAGGCCCATTTTAGATCTCAAAATTCCCCTAATTAATTTTCTTGCTATATGGCTCATTCATGTGACCAAATCATCTCATCCACACACACATCATGTCCTCCATGCGACTGGCATCTAGGGTTTCAGAATCACAATCGCAGGCTTTCCAAAGGCAGACGTCAACCATAATCATTGGCTTACAAGCTCAAAGGAGTGACTGGAACCTCCCAGTTGCACGCATGACTCCTCCTCCATGCAACCGGGACCTAAATATTGGTTTTTCATTTATCTGAAGTTTTTTCTCATTGATCGCAGTGTGAAGCAGTTGACCGCAGACAGTGGCAGTTCATTATAGGCTCCAGAATCATGGTTTTCAGTATGAGGTTGTTGGTTTCGTTTCATGGTTGTTGTTTAGTTTATTTTTGTTGGATAGTTGTATGAATGAAGATATGGATCATTGTACTCTCTTTTGCTAAATCATTCAATGAAAATCTAATAAGAATAAGAATTTGAAAGGGTTTTCCCCATAGTGGGTTTTTCACTAGTCTCCAACCAATCCTGGTGTCTCTATGTATGAATGTTTTTCTTCTATTATTCATTTATGTTTTATTGCATTGATGATGATAATATTGTTCTTTATACATAGTTGCATATGTTGTTGAATAATGATGTAAATCTGAATAATGTTATGATGTTATGGGGTGAATTTAATGTGTTAATGAAGAAATGCAATTATCAACGCAAAGAACAATATAGCTCTAAGAAAAATTAACATAGAATAACCTGGTGAGAAGAAATATAAGAAAGAATGAATAGATATTCACTATTAAGGTCTCTCAAATACATAGCAAGGAAATGTAGAAGGTGAAAATACCTCTACCATGATTGAGAGATTATTGTCAAGATGAGAAGCATTGTAAGTATGATAGGATGCATCATATTAGGAGATGGCATCATACTAAAAACATATGATTGAATAAAGAGCTCATGAAATAATTATAGAAGCCTTAAAGGATAGTTGAAGTAAAAGTATACATGGTTGTAGTAGTCATAATGATAGTATCTCATATGGAAATAGTAATGTGTTTGGAAGAAAGTCATCTAGCCTAGAAAGAAATCAGCATACATCATCTATAGGAAGGCGCATTTGCAGGATGGGGATAATCAAGATCCTCCATTGGAATATTCATTAGAAGGTTCACCTCTACTTGGAAGAAGCGTCTCGTTGGTGTTCTAAATTCCACCTTGTGTGGGATGCATTGTTTAAAATGGATGATGGTGTGATAACATAGGAATGCAGCATGGTTGAAGTACTTTCAAGCAAGGAAAGGAAGATGTTGAAGGAAGTCCAAATGACCAAAAGAATAAAAGAGGTATGTATGTATGTATTTGATAGTTTAAGTCATGCAATCAAATAGTTGCAGATAGCATGGGTAAATGCTATAATTCATGAGCATGATCAAAGAAAAAGGATCTCTTCCTTTGAAAAGATGCATGAAGGCATATGTGTTTTGAACTAGTTCACGTATTGATAAAATGAAGTCAACATAATATGTCCACAAATGGAATATGATGTAGTTGACAAGATGAAGGAACTATGTATGGAAGTTACTGGGGAACAACATGTAAGAAATGAAGGAGAGTTTCTGAAAGATGTAACTATGGTCAGGTGAGATAAGATAAGTGAACAAAATCCAATGGCTAAAAGAATTGGCTATTATATAGCCATAGAAAGGATATGAAGGCTTTGATAAACTCTGTAAAGAAAAGAGACCCTTAATATTAAAAGTCTTAGAAATATGTTTATGAATGTGCAGGATGTTGATGTTGCATGAATCAGATGTCATGATGAAAGGCCATCACTAAAGGTAACATTGATTTGATGTTAATTCTTTATTTTTGAACAAAATTTGGATGGGTTGATATAGGGATACCGAAAGAGAGTTGTAGATGTCACCTACAACTAGCACTCATGTGGTTGGATGGAATATCCTAAAGGAAACATGACTTGGAAGAGGTAGTCATATGAAGAAAAGTTATATGTGGACTGGAAGATCACTTTCTGATGAAAAGGATTACATGACAATTGGTTCAATCATATGGTTCGATGAAGGAAATTAATGGATGGACAATGCCCTACAAAGAAGAACTAGAAGATGAAGGCTCCATAATGAAGAAGATGAAGTTCATGGTATTGAAAGGAGGATCTCTACTAGCAGCTAATAGTACTATGATCTCCACCAAAGAGATGCTTTTTGAAAAAGTCCCTAGTTAAGAGGGAACTTGGGTATATACCTTTTATAGGAATGAGTTGGTCCTCCCTGTTAAGACGGAGTGACAAATATGGTTTTATACTTCATATGTCATGCACTAGACCAGGACTAATAGTCGTAAGTTTTAGTGAAGGACATGAGGAGAGATAGACACATTATCATTGTCTTCATATTATGAAGAAAGAACGGAGGATTGGGTAAGCATATAATATTGATTATGATACTCTTTGAGGATGTGATAGGGCATCCAAGATGTAAAAGTAGTTCAAGAGGAAATTCCTTGAGGATGTGTTATTCCAAGAAAGTAAATGTCCTAAAATGACATACCCAATGAATACATGAGTGCGGTATGTGCCTTAAGAGACAATTATGAAGGTGTATGTCATTCATTGGTCTTGCCAACATTGTGCTCTGATCTTGTGGAGAGATAGAGTTTTTATTCAAGGCCTTGCGATGTGACAATGTTGGTTGGTGTGATAAGATTCTCTAGTATAATTTGATAAGATAGATTATGGGATGGCTTACCAATCTAACTCTTCTTATGAGAATTCTTCAGTTTGAGAATGTCCAAGTACCTTATTTGGATTATGAATACCTCCCTAGTTAAGAGGGAGTGTTGAAATATGTAACCAGGTTTGGTATTCATAATGACATATGTAATCATGATTTTATGTATTTATTGTAAAGAGAAAAAAAAAATATTACTGTCATTCTTAAGGCATGGGTTTATGCTCAAGGGAAATTTATTTTTAGGTCAAGCACCCATTGAGTGCTTCTAGGGCTTGTCTTTGAGTCAACAAGTAATAAGATTCATTCTCATGTATGAAAGACCCATTTGGGCATGTTATGTATTGTAAAAAAAAATTTATTTGGGTCAAATTAGATTCAAAGACCCTCCAAGACCTTCTCATGGTCCATCAAGCAAGTCGGCCTAAAGGAAGAAATTTGTACCCCTAGAAAACCTATATATAAGAAGGAACTCAACCTCATTTGGACACACCCAAGCAATTTCGATCTCCTCAAGAAAAAAATTGGAAAAGGACGAAAATCAAGGATAAGGAGAAGAAAGGAAAGGTCAAAGTTTTGGGATCTATCTCTCTCTCTCTCTTGCGTTAGGGTTTCTAAAGTTGTTGGGAAAAGTCAAGTTGTTGGAAAGTTGGTGGGCAAGTCGAAGTGTTGGAAAGTTGTTGGGAAATTCAAAGTACTGGAAAGTTGTTGGGCAATTCGAATTGTTGGAAAGCTACTAGGTTGAAAGTTGCAAAAGACACTACTGGGGTCGAAGTTGTAGAAGAAACCATTGGGGTTCAAATTGCAGAACAAATTGTTGAGGTTGAAGTTGTTGGAGAAGTTGTTGGGGTCAAAATTGTTGGAAACAAAGTTCATCAAAGAGAAATTTTTACTTGTTCTTGGAGGGGTCTTTGTCAAGGATTTTAGGTCTTGGAATTTGTCATTTGAACATTCTATCAGAAGAGAACAATTCTTGTGCTTTTTCCTCTCAAGAGGAAAGGTTTTGGCCCTGGATGATCACCTACATATTGTGTCCTCTTGTCTCGTTGTTCTTTATGATCCAGTAGTTGTTTGATGATAAGAACACTAAATATAATCAACCGAAAGAAGAATCCAATTAATTTAAGTAAAAATACATCACAAACAGTTATCAAAGTAAGAGAAATCACCTAATCCAGTTACCCTAGATTTCTCAACATCCCATTGTTCCTTGATGATAAAAAGGCCTTCGATCCTCATTGTAACAAAGTTTAGAAGGTATGTAGCCACCACATCTCTTCTCAAAGATAAGCTACCATCACCCGAACTAGTTAATTTCCATTCTACATGTAACAGTTTTCATACTTTGTTATTAATGAATTAAAGTTATGTTTTCATTGTAACTCGGCATTTTTGTTTATATTTGTATTTCATTTTATTAGTACATAAATCTAGATCAGCAGTATTACATGGGTCTTCTCTTTATTTGTTTTTCCATGCATTTCCCCAATGAGGTCAAGGTATAAGGAGTTGGGACTTGAACTGGTTGAACCCTTGTAAGATTGTCCCTGCTGACACCAACAGCCTCCCATGGCAAAAGAAAATAAATACGACGGAGCAGGAGATCCTATCAAATTGTTGCTCAAAGAAGCCCTCGAGCGGCAAAGGAACGAGATGATGGAAAACTTTTCCCATAATCTTTGGCAAATGACCATCACTGACACATCTTCATCCAGCAGTCACTTCGGAGGCACCGCCCCATTCAAGGTACAAGTGAACTTCGATATCCCTATATTTGAAGGTCAAATAGATGCAGATGTTGCAGATAAATGGTTGAATCTGTTGGAGGGTTATTTTTCAATCCATAGCTTCTCTGATAGGTAGAAGATTACTTTTGCACAACTTAAGGCCGCTCCCCATGTCAAGGATTGGTGGGAAACTTACTGTGAGACAAGGGTCGAGGAACCCTCTCTGTTCACAGTCACTCCCACTTGGAACTCTTTCTGAGACACTGTCAAGGAACAATATTACCCCATGGAGAGCTATGAGGACAAATACATACAATGGATCATGCTATTGTATCAAAGGGGCCAAAATGTGCATGAGTTCACAAATATTTTTCATACTCTATGCACAAAGTTGGGTATCAAAGACTCTGAGTTACATCTAGTGCTCAAGTATTGTAGTTGTCTGCACAAATACATTTAGGAAGAAATGGAGTTCTTGGAGATCTCCCCGTTTGGTGCAGCATATCAATATGCTACTAAGATTGAAAAAATAAAAAATAAACAAAAGAAGTGATACTTTGGTTCTACAAATACAACGCATGGAAAAGGCACCCCCAAACCGCATAACAAAGGACAAACCTAAGGTGGGGTGGCCCCGGACAAACCATCAAAGTTTCAATCAAAGAAAATCACCACAAAGACGAATAAGGACACAGGGAAGTCATGTAAATTCCACAAGAGCCCCACTCACAACACAAGTGAGTTTCGTGCCAAGCAATCACTAGTGGTCGAGCTGAAGGCTTCAGAGTCAGATGCATGCTCTGACTTAAGTTCATACCATGACAAGGGGAATGACAAAGGAAAGAAAATTATTGATGCAGAGCCCAGTGCCACAGTTTCCACCACCAAGGTCCACAATATTGAGCCCAAGGACCTAGAGAAAGGGGAACATCTCTTCCACTCACCATTTGGTGGCTCCACCAAGGATGAGATCTTCGTGTCACTAGAAGTGTTGCCCTATAGCATCAAACCCTTCACAAATGAGGTATTTTGTGGCGTTTCTCCTCTTGAAGTTTGTGATGCATTATTAGGCCAACCATACTTGTGGAAGCGTCATGTCATGTATGAGTCTAGGCCTCACACTGTTATTATTACTTTGGGCAATAAGTTATACAGGATATGGAGATAGCTCCGCCTACCGACATCTCTCTTATATTTGCTAAGAAATGCAGTAAGTTCATCTCCAAAAAAAAATAATAATAATAATAATAATAGTAATATAAAATTAAAATAAATAAAATAAAATTATATATATATAATAAAAATTAAATTAAATTAATAATTAATAATTAATTAATTAAAAAAAATTAAAAGAAAAAAAATCTTTCTGATTTGCTCTCAAAGTAAGGGGAAGATCATGGCCACATCCATGGCCCTCGATAAGGGTTCCTTCACGCAGCAAAATAAGGTGGATAAAGTCGTGGAGGAATATAGGGACGTCTTCTCCTCACCCACATGGGTAACCTTGCACTGTGAGGTCAAACATTTGATCGATCAAACTCCCAGAGCACCTCTACCCAAAGGATAAATATATCGTTGCTCCATTCTGGAAAATTAAGAGATCAAGCAGTAGATCCAGGATTTGTTTCAAAAAGGGCACATTCGACCAAGTTCCTCACCTTGTGGGAGCTTGATTGTACTTGTATAGAAGAAGGATAGGACCTGGACGCTCTGCATTGATTATCGGGCACTAAACAAAATCATTGTGGGGAACCATTATCCAATCCCACGAATTGATGACCCACAAGACCATCTCAAGGGGGGAAAGTATTTCAGTAAGATCGATTTGAAGTCTGGCTATCACCAGATCCTAATAGAGCCCGTAGATGTATGGAAGACCACCTTGAATTCCAAGAAAGACCTTTTTGAATGGTTGTTCATGACTTTCGGGTTGACAAATTCCCCCGCTACTTTTATAAGCCTGATGGATGACATCTTGTGGCCCTTCACCAACTCATTCGTGGTTGTTTATTTGGATGACATCCTCATCTTCAACAAGAGTTGGGAAGATCACTTGCAACACATTCAGCAAGTCCTTCAAACCCTACAACAGCACAAACTTAGTGCCAACATAGAGGAATGCACCTTTGGCATGATCCAGGCCCAATATCTGGGTTACATCATCGATGAGCAAGGTGTTCATGTGGATCTGGATAAGATCCAAGTCATTTGGGATTGGCCTTACTTGACCACTCTAACGGAGCTTCGCATCTTTTTGGGCCTTACAAATTTTTATTAGAGGTTCATGTTGGGATTCTCCCATATCACTTGGCCTTTGATTCAAATTACCAAGGGCGAAGCAAAATCAAAGTTTCCCTGGTCTAAGTCCCAACAGAAGGTGTTCTTGGAGTTGAAGCACCACCTCTGCTCTACATTTGTACTCAAATTGCTAGACCTGCAATAGCCATTTGAAATTGAGACAGACGCCTCTGATTATGCTATTGGTGCAGTTCTCACCCGGCATGGGCATTCAGTGGCCTATCATAGTGAGACACTTTCTGATACAATTCGAAAGTACCCCACCAATGATAAATATATTTATTCTATCATGCAGGCTTGACGTCATTGGAAACATTACATTCTAGGGAAGGAGACAGTCATCCACACAAATCACCGACCTCTTTAGCTTATATAGACACGAGAGAAATTATAGAACGATCACCATCAAAGTGGTCTACATATTTGCAACAATTCCACTTGAACATTAAATACAAGAAGGGAAACACCAATAATGTTGCAGATTGCCTCAGTTGACCCCCAATTGCAGCACTGACTATTGTTCTCAATTCTTGTGGCCACGAGACCTCTAGATGATCACAATTGTACAAAAATGATCTAGAGTTCGCCACCATATACTAGATGCTAGTGGATGGAAAGGAAGTTTTAGATTTCCACCTCCATGACACATTATTATGCTACCTGGGGAACCTTTTTGTTCCTTTAAGCGAGCATGCCAAGATGATTTGGGAGGCGCACTATAGTCTAGTCGCAAGACACTTTGGTGTGGAGAAAATTATGGTCATACTACAAAAGTATTTTTATTGGCCTAAACTCTGACAGGATGTTGGAAAATATATCAAATCCTATATTGCTTGTGCCATCGCCAATTCAACAATCACAAAGCAAGGCCTATACACTCCTCTACCTACTCCCAGTCATCCCTAAGAATCCATCTCCATGGACTATCTGTCTGGCCTCCCATCTACCAAGCATGGTAATGATTGTGTATATGTGGTCGTGGAAAAGTTTTCTAAGATGGATATATTGGCAACCTACAAGAAGAGTATCACAGTAGAGGACACTGCCAAACTCTTCTTTAAACAACGAGTGTGGATACATTTTGGAATCCCGCAAACCATTATATCAGATCAGGATAGTAGGTGTTATGAAGGTAAATCCCCTCTGTGGACAGAGGCGATCCCTCTAGCCCAACGAGTGGGTCTAGTAACAAACTAAACTAACTAACATACACTTTCCTAGCTTATGTTTAACAAATGCAGAGAGAGAGAGAGTGGTCTACCTCGCTCTGATGTTAATCGCTCAATCCTTTGGAGATGACTTTGAATCCTTTGCTTCCAGGCTTGCTTCTTACTTGTTCCTCATATCCAAGTACCTGCAAGAAATATCAAAGAGTTATGCAAGATACAAGAGCATATATGGCATATACAAAACATAAACTACTTAATAGATCAAGGAGTATTAAGTTAAAAGCATAATCATTTACACAATTATGGAAATTCAATGTCAGATGTATATATTAATGAGATAAAAAGGGAAGCATAAAACCTATGCCTTGATGTTGGAGACCTCCTTTTGGTGGTTGTCCAAGTCCAAGAAAAGACTCTTCAAACACCCCTTCTCCAAGTTAGAATGGGTAGCATGTAAGCATAATCTCAGTATAGGAATGCAGCAATCAGCGACCAGCCATTTGGGGATGGAAGGGAATTGATTTATAGGAATGGAGAGGGAGTTAGGGATCCACAAAAGAGGGAGGAAGGTCCACATCTCAAGGGGAAAGCCCATGATGATAAGATCAATAGGTCCAAATGGGAGAGCTCAACCATATCAACAACAACCAATATACATCTCGTTGTTCTCGAAGTTTCTAGTGCATGAAGCTTCTCCTCCAGTTTGGGAAAACCTGCCAAAAGAAGTTCAACGTAGGTTTTCATATCAAAACCCACATTGGAAGCGCTAGGGTAAAATAGTGAACCTGCCATCAGCACAAGTAGGCAGTGGAGAAAAATGCGTTAACCCTAAAAATTAGGTTTTTAGCTAACCTTCTTCATAATTGACTTAGGGCAGTTTTCCTTTGGTTCTTCAAGGAGGTGTTGGTTAGTATATCATGATGGATATGTTGCACAGTTGTCAATGTTTTGGGACTTCAGGATATGAACAAAAGGTGCGACAAAATACCGTGTAACAGATGCCCCCTAAAGCATGAAGGAAGAATAAGGAGTGATAGATGATATGCTTTACAAGTCAGTACAAGGACTAGAACGACACCGTCAAGAAACTCGCAAATCAAGAATATACATATACATATACATATCTAACATCTCTAATAAACATGCCTAGAGATACATGAATAGGCATCTAATGATACATGAATCCATGATATGGATGCAGCCATCTGAATACAAGGGATCATGTGTATGGATCCATGGTATCATCCGAGCCATCCAAATAAAGAGGATCATATATATGGACCCACGGTATGGTCGCAGCCATCCGTACAGAGGAAACATGTGTACAATCATGAATAACTCATAACTCCACACAACCTGGATTTTATCATACAGAATCCAGGGTCTTGCGCTCTGTCTCGACCCGATCAATGTACAAATTCTAACATGTGAATAGATGTGTCGAATTCAAACATGATAGAAAACCACCTGATTACTGTCAATGATGAAAATTGTTAACAAGCACAAGAGAAACCACCAATAATAATAATGGTTCTCAAGGTACAATCAGCACAATCCACGAATGTGAGTAATGAAGTTGAAGTCGGACACCCATAGAATCATTCAATCAAAGGCCAATGATGTAAACCTATCACCGAATGCAAAGAACTTTCTATTGAGGTATGCAAGCTCCAAGGTACCAAAAGGGTGTTTCTAAATCATCTTCCTGGATAATGGGCTGAAATCGACAAGAAGTGATCTATCGAAGGAGGGCTATAATGAATCCCACATCATCGACACAAAACAAAGGATGTAGTAGAGTAGATAAGTGTGATCCAGGATTGTGGGAGAAGGTCAAACAGTGTATAAGCGGTAAATAACTGCAGATAGGACTTCTCTTGAACATATCGGCGACACGACTCTGAATTTTGGCAGCATTTGACTCAACACGAGATCAGAGGTCATGATGACAAAGCGGTATAATTAGATGAGAGGTAAAATGGATTTCCCAAACCCAGGAAGGCAAGTGACTAAGTGAGGATGTCCCAAACCCGACACGAGCAACAGATGAGTGTCATGTTCAAGAGCGACATGCTGCCTTTACAAAATACAAGAGATGATCACTTTCACTTTTTCCCCCACCATTTCTAGTGAGTACCCCATTATTTTTTATCACAAACTTGAAGGGGATAGCATATGCTTTCCATATAAGTTCATCATTCAAATGAATCCATCCTAGTAAGTTTTATGATCCTTAGGAAGGAGAAACTCGGTCTCGTCATGGTGACAGTCTTGCGCTGTTTATGTTTTACGAGTCCGATGGAGGGGAAACTAGGCATATTTTTCATGTTTAGAGAGCTTGAAAAAGAAGCAGAAAAGAAAACTCCAAAGGCTCCTTTTTGTAAACCGTCTCTGTAACCCGAAAAGGTAGAAAACAATACCCAAGAGAACCTCTTAGCCATGTTTGACTAAGTTATTCATTTTTCGTACAATAGTCTATCTCAGTCCAGAAAATGGTTAAACTTAAACTGAGTAGACATCATTTCATTTACTTTAACGAGTTCGAAACGACAAGTACTTGGCAGTCTTTTCATTTTTCGAGAGTCAAAAAAGAGCTTAAAGACGACTCCAAGGGGTCGTTTTTTTGTTTATTTTTTACGAGTCCGAAAAAGTGATAAAATAAAACTCATTGAATCAATCAAAATAAATCATTGTCGCCAAGAATGTATGACCTATCACTGCACAAGGAAACGCACATTACCGATTTCGAGGAAAATATTAAAAAATGAGTGAAATATGCCCTAATTTGGTAAAAAATATCATTTAAAACTTATAAAAAAACCCAAAAATTAAATCATTTTTACCATTTCACCAATTTGCAAATCTATGAGCGTTTTACCTCGATTTTCAGGCAAGGAGTATGACCAATCCCGGACACCATTCGCCAAGATGCTTGTTGCACGTAAGAGATTTGTCCCTTCCCTTCATTTTGGTACTCATTTCATGCATTTTTATCCATATTTTAGATTGCAAGGAGGACTTGTAAGAAAATTATGTTGAGGGTGATCAACGTGGGTTTTACCCATCAGACCCGTGTTGCTGACCCTGTGGTCAATTAGGCCATCACGCTAGCAGTGCGTGAAATTTCACACACAGTCGCACTGGTGCCAGGGTAAAAAAAATTGTGTGAAATCCTCCACGTTGAATGGTTTTTCTTGAATTTTATCTCCATGGAAGCTCATGAAATGTTGTTTTATTGATTTTCCACAAGATAATCAATCCAAAATGGTATTTGAATGGAAAGAATGAGGACATGAAGTTGAAGACCATCAAGCAGCTCAAGATCCAAATTGTGTTGATGCCCTACGAGCATGCGGGTTGCTCAAGTTCTTCAGAATTCCTGGTATTAGATCCCAGCCTGAGTTATCGTAGCATTTGATTAGTTTGTGGGATGTGGATAGCCAACTATTCATGATCAGGTATCAAGAACTCGAAATAGATGTCGCAAACATTTATTTCATTACCAACTTATCTAGAAAAGGACAACATGTTCAGTTGTCTAGTTCACGCACTGGAGGAGAGAGCACGGATGTGCTGAATCCAAGTCATTATCAAAGGGAAGATGATTCATTAGAATGTTGTTGATGAGGGTGCTTCCACCTGCATCATGTTTGTCTCATGTTGGAAAGTTATTGGATCTCCGCCTCTCAACCAGTCTTCTAACACTTTAGAAGCATTCGATGGCAGAGGATCTCGTCCATACGGTATCCTCACAAACTTACCCATAACGTTAGAAGGGAAAATCGTTAACTTAGAAGTAGAAGTCGTTGATGCCAATTTGAATTATAACCTTCTAATTGGTCGAAGTTGGACCCATTCTATGTTTTGCATGGTTTCTACATTGTTTTGTGTGCTCCGTTTTCCTCATGAGGTGAAAATAGTCACTGTTAATCAATTAGCATTTTTCTCTTCTAGCTCCTCGAATGGAAATGTGTCATATGTTGGAAACGCTAACATCCCTTATGAAAGTGTTGGGGTGGGTCTTTTTAAAGACTCTTCTCTTATGGGAAATTTTTCCCTCCCACCTCCAAACGTTGCTTCTATCAACATGATCTCCACTTCACATGATCCTTGGATCGTTCCTCATCCTGATCAAGTTGATTCATTTGGTGATGTCATGCCGCTCAACCCAGCAAAACAAGCCTATCAAGTTGTTGTTTTGGCTTTAGCGGTCACTTCTGAAAGTCATGTTAATCTTAGTATGCATCTAGACGTGTATTCACAATCCCCTTGGCTTGGTTCTTGGGATTCTCTGGATCCCTTGAACGAGACATTTCCCATTGACGAGAGTATCACCGAGGTTATGTCTCTTGAAGAAACTCCTTGGAATGATGTCCATCATCGTTCCTCATTTCTCTCGAGTCTTGGAGAGATTTCATCATGTTTAGATACCTTTGTTTCCCATGCACCAACTCATCCACTTCAAACGCCTATTTTGGTATATGAAGTTTTATTTGAGGGAAACATGGGGAATATTACTGCTACGATGCCCATCGACATTTCTTTTAAACGAGGAATTGTCGAAAACATCCATGTCATGGTTTCTTGTTGTCCAGATGAGATCAAGATTTACACTTCCCTTTTTAAGGAATTTTGTTATGTCTTTGCTTGGTCATATGAAGAAATTCATGGCAGAGATCCTAGTATAGTTGTGCATGAAATTCCTACTTATCCAAATGTGAAGCTTGTTCGTCAGGGTCTTCACCTAGTGCACCCTAGAAAGGCAGCCGCTATAAAGGGAGAAGTTGAAAAACTTCTTAAGGCTGGTTTCATTTACCCCATTCCATTGACAGATTGGGTTTCAAATATTGTCCCTGTGACTAAAAAACAAGGGACTATTCATGTTTGTGTTGATTACCATGATATCAATCAGGCGTGTCTAAACGATAATTATCCAACTCCTTTTATAGACCAGATCATTGATGAATGTGCCGGGATTGAGATTTCTTCTTTTGTGGATGATTTTTCTGACTACAACCAAATTAACATTCTTCCCACTAATCAACATAAAATTACTTTTATCTGTCCATGGGGAACTTTTGCCTACAAAAAAATCCCTTTTGGTCTGAAAAAATGTTGACGCTACCTTCCAACAAGCGATCTCTTATGATTTTCATGACATTAAACACATCATTCAACTATATCTTAATAACTTACCATCCTATTCTGCTGAGCATCATGACCATCCTAACCACCTTCGAGTGATTTTTCTTCATTGTAGACACTACAATATTCGTTTAAATCTGCATAAGTGTGTCTTTTGCATCGAATCTGGTCATCTCCTAGGGTTTGTTGTATCTAAAGAAGGCATCTGGATTGACCCCCTCAAAGTTGAGGCCATTGTGAATTTACCCCCCTTCATCATCTTTACACCAGTTGCATAGCTTGCAAGGGAAAGCTAATTTCCTTCGTCGTTTCGTGCCCAATTATGCTGAACTTGCCAAGGGATTTACTCGTTTGCTGAAAAAAGGGATCTCATTCATTTGGGATGAAATCTCTCAACAATCTTTTGATGCATTAAAGAACACCCTCATTAGTTCTCCTTTACTGCATCCCCCCAATTATCACCGTGATTACTTCTTGTACTTGGTTGTAGGCGACAATACTATTGCCATGGTACTGGTTCAGGATGATGATGATAGAAATGAACACGTCATTGACTACTTAAGCCGAAAACTTATTGACACTGAGAATCAATATGCCCATGTTAAGAAATTGGCTTTAGCAGTTGTTCACATTGTTCAACGCTTTCGACACTATATTCTCTTGCGATAACCACTGTGATTTCTGACTACAACCCCATGACCTACATTTGGACTCATCAATGGTTGGGGGGCAATTATTCTAAGTGCATTGTTATCCTTCATGAGTTTGATTTGGAATTCGCTACAGCTAAATCAAAGAAATCATTGGTTTTCGCTAAGTTAATTTGTGACCTTCCCTCCGCGACCACATTTAGGGCTTTTAATGAGCTAATTCCTGACAAACCTCTCTTTCTCAGCAACACTCTTGACCCATGGTATGGGGATATTATTGTTTATCTCCAAACGCAAAATTTTCGATTAGAGTTGACCAATTATGAACGTCGTCGCATTCAACATCAGTCCCAACCCTATCAGATTATTGGCGATACTTTGTACCGTGTTGGTGTCGATTCTATCCTTCATAGATGTTTGACACTTGAAGAAGTTGAGAGAGTCCTAAATGACTGTCACTCTGGGGCTTATGGTGGTCATATGTCAAGATATGCTGCAGATTAGAAAAAATTTCGCATCAGTTACTTCTGACCTTCAATTTTTAAAGATTGCATTTTAGCAGTCCAAAAATGTCACTCCTGCCAAATTTATAATCATAAACAACACGCCCCACCCGCACCCTTACACCCAGTTGTTACCATTGGCCCCTTTGTTAAATGAGGTATTGATTTCATGACATGTAACCCTCGCTCAACCGGGGGACATGGTTATATCATCATTGTAGTTGATTATTTCACTAAATGGGCCAAGGCGATGCCCACATATGCTGCGGACAGTAAAATTGCCGTTCAATTTCTTTTCAACCATGTCATAGCTCGATTTGGTGTCCATAAAACCATCATCACTGATCATGACTCTCATTTCTGCAATTACATGATGGAAGATCTCACTGCTCAGTTGGGTTTTCATCACGACAACTCAACTCCTTATTGTCCACAGGCCAATGGCCAAGTTGAGACAGTCAAAAAAGTCTTGGTTACCATGCTTCAATGCACCATTGGGATGCATAAACGAAATTGGCATCTCATGCTATTTTCAGCTCTTTGGGCTTACCAAACCGCAGCTAAGACCGCCATTGGATTCACACCCTTTCAGCTGGTGTATGGTCTAGAGGCAACTCTTCCAATTGAGTGTGAAATTCCTTCACTAAAACTAGTTGTCGAATTACTCCCTAATACCTCACCTGAGGAGGAACGTTTACTTTACCTCAAAAGGCTCGATGAAACTCATTGTATTGCAACGTTAGTAATTGAAGCCCAGAAGAAACGAGTTAAGGCTCAATACGATAGAATTGTTTCTCCCCGCATTTTTGCTGAGGGTGACTTGGTCTTGTTATATGATCAAGCCAATGACAAATTGGGAGCTGGGAAATTCGAACCAATGTGGCATGGGCCTTACATTGTTAAACAAGTTTTACAAAAAGGTGCCTATGAGTTAGTAAATTATGA
Organism: Pinus tabuliformis; assembly: GCA_031772625.1. NCBI lineage: Eukaryota > Viridiplantae > Streptophyta > Pinopsida > Pinales > Pinaceae > Pinus > Pinus tabuliformis. The sequence goes on along the minus strand of CM062807.1, from coordinate 177,187,519 downwards.
AGGAAATTCTTTGGTTGAGCCCCGAAACGGAATTTGCCTTAAGAAGTATTATACGTGATTTTTCATGTAAATACTTTTGTACATTAGTGTGTTTTCATTAGTGTGCAATGTAGTTTTGGTGTGTTAGTTTGTTTTTGAAAACGTTTTCCTCTGCTTACCTCATGCTCTACTTGGTTTGCAGATTTCATACAACCATTACGTTGGTTCCGCTGATGGTGCTTTTCGTAGTACATGGAATCTATCTTCTACCGCATGGGAAATCTATGACCCTAATGGTGAATTAGTGAATTTATGAGGTATATGTTTAAGTCGTACGACTAATAACATTTCTGAATATAGTGCGGTCATTGAGATTTTGTCAAAAGCTATCACTCTTGGCATTAGAGAGATAATCGTGAAACTTGATTTACAGCTCATTATACTACAGCGAAATGGACAATATTCAGTTAGAAACCCTCAAATTTTGAGAATGTATTTGTGAGTTCGTCTCTTGGAATGAGACTTTGATTTTATTATTTATCATCACTTTCCAAGACGCATGAACACTTTAACAAATGCATTGGCTAACTATGTGTTAGATAAACATTTGCGAAACATGTAAATCATAAAACATCACATAATAGACATGGTAAACAAAAAATCATGTATATATATATATAGTGTTTGCAAAAGAGTTTGCTACATCAAAATGAAAAATTTGTGTTCTGAGACACATGGCTTTATAAGCCTACATCAGTACAGAAAGTAAAATAAAGTTAGCTATTCGCCCACATGGTGCTCATGATAGCATGAAATAACACTAATGACTCGGCCCAATTGCCGACGCAATCTGGCGGAAACCCCTATAGTGTGTCTCTAGTATGGCAATGGCATCTCATCTATCGAGGTGTTGATCCAGGTGGATATTGGTGGCCACCTGCCAATTCCACTTTGTTAGGATAATTTGACACATAGGAAATAGTTAAGTATAACTTGGTCTAGTGTAGAGTTAGGTAAAGTGTGTTTCTTTACTATGTACTTTTGTAACTTACAATCCGACGGTCACGATATGTAGTGATCCAACGGTTCATTCTCTCCTCGGTATGACCGACACTTGATTCGTGGCTTAACACCCGATTGGTCCATGATCTCTATTTAAAGAGCATGGAGGGTCATTTGTAGGGTAACCATTCATGAGATAAGCTTATGTAAATTTTCATTCTTTTATTAATAAATTTCCTAAAGTGGCCGCGTTGGCTCAAGTTGTGGATTGTTTCCCTCTTTGAGGGTTTTAACCACGTCAAGAATACTGGTGTATTGATCTGTGATCTGTTTGTGAGCGGTGTCCTTTGGTGTTTTGTCTGAGGAACTTACCCTGTAAATTCCTACACACTTTGTCACCCACCATTGTTTATTTCAGTTTTTCAGTTTCCTTAATTGTAGCACAGTTTACTATTTTTAGCAATTTTTCGTGTCCTAAACTTTCGAAGCCATTTTGAAGCCCTAAACAACGTTCTTTTGGCAATCTTATATCAGTTATTTTCCACCTAAAATCATCTTTTCTGTCGTATTCCTCAAAGAGATCTTTCCAATGGGGTATCATGCGCGTCAAACGGAAATAATATGACCAAGTCGCGACCCCGGGAAGTTGGTTGTCCAACTAACCCCAACAGGGCCATAAACTCTTGGTGTTACATCTCCTCGGGTTAGGGTTTTGGTTGTTTAGGGTTTGCTCTTATTGTTCAATAATAAAAAGGCCCTTGAACCTCATTGTAACACAATTTAGAGGCATGTAGACGCCACATCTCTTCTTAGAGATAAGCTACCATCGCCCAAGCTAGTCTTATTTCCATTCTGTTTGTAAGCATATTTCAGTATTTGATATTAATGAAATGAAGTGTTATTTCGACTGCATCTTTGTATTTATGGCTATATCTGTAATTTGTTGTGTTCCTATTTGAATCTGAATCAAGTGTACTCTAGAATGCTCCTGGTTAAAGCTTCCCGGTTGCGCTCTACCTCGACAATTGGATCAGCTCCCTTCTCATAAGGAGTCTCCTCAATCTAGCATGCCACTCATCTGGCTATCGGAAAAACCCCTAGAGGTCTCTCTGGTCCCACATCTACAAATCATCATAAGTCAAATCTCAATACACATACAAAAAAAATCAAAAACTTTAAAAATAGTTTTTACCTGAATCGGTCCACTGTGCGCTGGTGGAAGTGGAAGATTTGGGTCTCCTCGAAAATTCGTGTCTACATATACCCAAGCATCAACCATGATTAGCTGCTGACGCAGCCATCCAAAAAATTATAGAGGGAATGACATTTGTTGACTGCCTCCGTATCGAGGCATCAGCGCACCCAATCTAAGTAATCGTGGATCTCTGGTGTTATCAGGAAAATTAGTGTCCATTCAGAGCTGCTACTTGTGTTTTCTTTTATGGGAGATAGATGAGAGAGAAGCAGAGAGTACCAACTTCAGTCTTTCGCTAGTCTCCTTGCTTGTTTCCTCTCTCCTTTGATAGAGCTTTCGCCACTCCTTTCTCACTTGTCCTGCTTCAAAGAACACCTGTAGATTCAAAGCAGCAAAATACCATCAAAGCATAGAGATCTATAACCATAAACAATGTAGGATCAGATGTACATTAACTATACAAATGCATATACAAATACAAGATTCAGAGATACACAAGTATATGGAGGAAAACTCAAATAGCTTTATTGATAGAAGTAGTAGAAGAGAGGATTACAACCAAACTATCTAATCCAGCATCATCCTCTCAGCATGAAAGCCCTCTTCACCTCATAAAAAGCAAGATCACCCAACAATACAATGTCTTCAAAGAGAAACCAACAGCACTTCCTTACAAATTACAAAATTCCAGCCTCTAGATATCTAGGATGAGGGATCCATATATAGATGTTTGCAGGAGAGTGAGTCAGCGTCTAAGATTTTGATTAGTGTCATTTCACTGATAGTTCTTGGTTCCACTTGGAGATTTCATGATCTCTTACTCATCCCTGGGCGAATTCAGAGAGGCAAGTGTCATATGAGCAGCTTCTAGAAGATTCTTTGAGTTTCCACCTAGCAAACTGCTTTTGCCATTTGTCTGCTCTCGCTCATCGCACCCTACAGAAGGGATTTTCAGTATGCATCGCACCCCCCGTGTGTAACAGGTGAGATGCATCGCACCCTCAGCATGGAGCAGTCTGTATGGTCCAGTTTTGACCAGTTCTGAGTAGTTTTTCAGGGAGAACTTCTGGGAAATGATGTAATCAACTGACCTTGTTCCTTTAGGGTATGAAACAAAACTTTTAGGGGTTTAGAAGCCCTTGGTTTATGGACATATGTGACTGGGGTTGCAGTGCCCAAATATGTCTATAACAGTTGCCCCCTAAAGCATGAGGTCGTAAATCTTTTGATGTCGGGTGAAATGCTTTATCATGAGGATCTGAGGTTTTTCGAACTGGAAGGTGAGCTGTAATAAGATACAATACAATACATTATCTTCATAATATTTTCATGATCTAGTTGGGGCGGGCATTCCCATGCTCAACTTTATTAATTCATTTTCATGTACATAGGACAGACAATCGTCTGTGTGGAAGACTGATGATTATGTTTGAGCCATCATCCCTTAGTTTGGATGATTATCTGTGCAGCAATGATATACATTTGATGTCTTTATTTTCCTGAATATATCACAGCCCAGATGGATGAAACTAAATCTGGGGTCTTCAAACTCGTTCAATCTTCGCCCGAAGTACAAGTCGATCCATGTGAAAAGATGTTCTGATGTCGAACATGGGAAGACATCCTTTGATAACCAGCCAATGATGTAAGCTATTAACAGGCGCGAGAGGAATCACCGATAATGATGATGACCCTAAAGGTACTGCAGTGCAATTCACGTGGCGTGAATACATGAGTTGATGTCGAACACCATGCAAAATCTTTCAGTCAAAGGCCATTGATGTAAACCTATCGCCGGAAGTGAGAAACTTGCCATTGAGGCATGCAAGCGTCAAAGTACTGAAAGGGTTGTTCCTAAATCAACTTTTTGGATAATGAGTTGATGTCGACAAGAAGTGACCCGTCGTAGGAGGGCCCTAAGGAATCCCACATCTACGACACGGAACGGAGCAAATTATTTTGTGGAGGTGAAAACAATCTGATGATACAAGTGTTCAGGGTGGCGGTCATGAAAAATGGAGAGTGAAGGTATTGCAGTGGATGAGGCGTTAGCTGGGTTAGTGAATTCTCTGAGCAGCTTCTCTTGAACATATCGACAAAATTGGAATGGATTGGCAGCGTTAACCCCAAAATGGATGGTACAGAGGACCAATGGTGATATGACCGGTGAACGGAATAACCCAACCTGACTCAATCATGGTGATGGAGTGAAAGTGTCATGTTCAAGAGTGACCTGCTACCAATGAAGTTATTCAAATTTTCTTCCCTTTTTCCCAAGTCATTGCTGACTAGTACCTCTTTATTTTTTTCAAGCTTGAGAAGGATAACATATGCTTATTCTATAATTTTCCCTTCGGGCAAACCTGTCGCTATGTTTTAATGAACCTAGCGACAGTGAAACTCGCTCTAGTCTGCATGGACAAGTTTGTCACTATTGTTTTAACGAGTTTAATGACAAAGATAACTTGGTCCTTTTCAATTTTAGAGAGTCTAAAAAGAGACGGAAAGGAAACTCCAGTAGTCCTTTTTCGTAATATAAACCCTTAAGTCTGAAAAAGTATAAAATAATATGAAAGGGATGACTTTTCGATAGTTTTAACAAGCTGAACAAAAAAAGCGCTCGATCTTTTTGTGTAATGATCCCTTAGGTCCAAAAAGATTAAAATATAAAGGAGGGATGGCACTTCCAATCACTTTAACGAGCTAGAGAGGCCAATTGCTCGGCAATCTTTTCATATTTTACAAGTCAGATGAAAAGAGCTTAAAAGAGACTCATTTTTTAGGAACGAGTGATGTTTTTGGATAGCAACTGGTTCCAGGTAAGGTTTGGAACTTTTCAATCACAGCAGTGTAAAGAAGGTGGCTAATAGAATCACTCGTCGCAGTTGTTCCTCAAAGGGGTAAACAATCAAATGGAGGCGTATGATCGGCTAAAAAATAGTGGAGGTGATGGTAAGAACACGACCAAGGTTCAAACGGTGATAGTTATGCGATCGCAATGGTTATTTACCAAAGGTGGGTTCATTTTTTAATGAGCTTGAACTCTGCTGGAACATATGCTCATTGCTAGGTTTATTTTTTTACGAGCTTGAACTTCGCGTAAAACTGCTCGTTCCAGTCATATGATAAGGATGTCTCTCATTGGTAGGTTCATTTTTTAGGGAGCTTTCCCCATGAGAAACTTTGCTCTGGAGCCTTTTGTATGCAAGCTAGGAACGACCAACCTACAAGGTTAAAGGGTTGAGAGCCTACAAACTAAGAAAATAAAAGGTCGTTTTTCACTTGCACGCAAAAAAGTTTGCATGCCCCCAGGTATAAAGAGAAATAGAGGCGATCACAGTGGGACCTTTTTCCAGTCTTATCCCATTTTCCTAAACGGACAGGGGCGTCAAACTAGTCATATATCCTACGCGGAAACCTACCTTCTCTCTAGGGTTTTCCTATTAAAGCAGACCAGGGCGCATGCCCCCTGGGTTTAGTCACAATCACTGAATCACTCACGCTCATCAAGTGGACGGACTGGAGATTGATGAGACATTCATTGTGTAAAAATACCAGTTAGGGATGGCATTTGACTAGCAGTTGTGTTCGAACCAGGGAATGAAAGCTGGTCAACTAGGTGGACCACTCTGTCTTCATGCGGAAAACACATCACTCGAAAGAGTGAGGAAACAATAGCTCCCATGCTATAAATGTAGTCACGCCCAAGAAGTACATTGTAATCTAGAGGCCCTTGGACTACCATCACATTTAGATGAACGGTTTTCCTTCTCAAAGTTATAGGCAAACTTAGAAGGATCCCTAACAGTCAACTGGTTCCTTTGTTGAAGCCTGACCGATTTTGAATCTCAGGCAGAAGCGATGGCGAACCAAGCGTTTTCCAAGCAATTGAGGAAATGATACTCACAGAAGCCCCTTCATCTATGATAGTACCAACCATGATCATTCTGTAAGCTTGTACTATGATTCGGAATGGTACATTAGATGGTAGGCAGGGTCTCCCTAGTAGATTCCAATCGAAGGAAACGACTAGATTGCTTGGAGGAGGGACCGAATAAACAGCCAGATGAATCTCTGACGAACTTCCTTCCTGCAGTAAAGGAATGGGTAGATTGCCCCCATGTTCATCGGATTCTGTGTTAACGAAAAGAATTTGAACGGTGTCGTTCTCATCCTCTTTGGTGACTGTATCATCTGAAGGTGGACCTTCTGAAGACAAGATTGGGTCGACTGCCATCTCGACCTGTTGACTTTGGTCCGGTGTGGACTCAGAGGATTTATCTTCAATGATAGGTGCTTCGACCGACAACAGAGGTGTGTCAGCCAGATTTTCAACTAACGGTGGACTTGGCAAGAGTTTCTGTATCCACGAGGAAGTCGTTGTGGTGAAGCAAGACGGTTATCCAAGACTCTTTTAGCTTCATCTAGGAAAGGACAACGGTGGAGGGCATGATCGCCTTCACACAGTCTATAAGGAAATTTAGATCTTCCTCTCTTTCCATTGGCTTTGTTTTCACTAGTTGATGGTGTGTTTTCAACATGATCGTCAAAGGTTGAAGACACCGGATTGTGCAAGCGGGGAGACCAGTGCCTCAGGATCCCTGGGACGCAAGGACAATCTCATTGATAGTGGTCTCCCTTGCAAATGACACATGGATATTTAGGTTTGGATGGTGCAGTGTGTGGATTTTCGCTAGACGATGCATGGTTGCCCCCTTTCGCCATTGGATTCTTCTTCTTCTTCTCCTTCCCTTTCTTCTTCTTCTTAGTTACTTGGTTTTTAGCGTTACTAGCTTCACCAAGCGAAGAGGAAGAAGGAGAGGGAGAAAAAAACGAAGTAGAAGGTGGGGGAGAAACTTCGGCATCATCTAGTTGTTGATTTGATTGCTGAGGATTTACGGTGTTTTGAACAACAAAGGTCGAGAAAAGCCATACTAGCAGGCCAATTGTGAGTCCTGGAAGGGACAATGTAGCCATGTGTGGAGCACCAATATCTCCCCAAGAGGAGAAGGGACTAGGATTTCCCCCAAGGGGAAATCCTTGACTGTAGACTCCATTTTCTCAACCTAAGACCAACTAGGGAACAGTGACGTTATTCCGATTAAAATAAATTTTATGACGCTTCGATTTTTAATGAGCCTGAAGTGACAAGTGCTCAGATGGACCTTTTCTTTTAAGAGTCTGAAAAGGAACGAAAGTGACTTCTCTAGAAATCTAGACAGAGGGATTACCAAACCAATCGCAAAACTGCAGAATACTTTTTACGGTACGGCAGTCAATCTTTCTGAATGTTGTGTTCAATGCATTGCGATCGATAGGGCGGCAGACACAGCTTCCTAAGGATAAAGGATATAGCCTATTGTGGTCTCCCAATATATACTCGACGGTGCGTGGGAGCACAAGTCCGTACTAGCACTTGTTGTATCAAAGAGGAGGAATCACCTAACCTACGATGAAAACAATAGTTACCAAGCTTTACGACGTCGAAATACATCTCTAGCCTAGACTTCTAGATGTTGTGCGTTAGGTTCGAAAGCGTTTTTATGTTCATTGAGGTTTATTTTACAGTTGATCTTTCTTAAGAAGTTTGTTTTTAAGGTTCATCGCGTGATGTAGATATACAATTCCTAAATGTGCAATCTAAGATGATAAACAATCGTTTACTTTCTTTCAGCGATGAAAATCTTAGCTACTAAGGAAAGAGAAATGAAATTCTTTCAACATAGAGCAGAGAGCACACACTAGATGCACTTTTCCTAAATCAATTACCGCATGTAGTATAAATGCAAATGCTCATGCATATACTTGTTTTTCAGTTTCCTTAATGTGAGAATGACAAAAAGAAAACTAAGTACAGATCTGAACTATCTTCTTTCAAAGCGATAGTACTAACAATTTTCTCTTCAAAAAACGGAAGAAAGACTAAGGTGACACTTTGCGATTTCGAATTTAAAACTGCTTTCGACACTTGAAATACTAATAATTTCAAAATCAAGTACAATGGCAAAAGTGTAATCGACTATCTAAAAGAAGAAGACTTTACCACACTCTTTTTCTTGACTGAAAACAATAGTTGCGACACTTTCAAATCAAAAGACGACAGTTCGATTAAGCTACTTTTTGCAAAGGAGAACTGTAAATGATGAAAAATACATAAAAACATTCACAATTCTTTATCAATGGAGACTGAATAATGCAAAGGAAGATGGTTTCAATAGTGATACACTGATCATAGACAGCAAAACTACTGAATAAAGCTTGAGACAATGAAGAAAAAACCAAAATCTGGAGGCAGAAACAATGTTAGTCAATCATCGCACCTATAACACAGGGAAATAGGGATGCATCTCACCTGCAACACATGGGAGGTGCGATGCATCCAGATTTCCAATGAGAGACAGTGTGATGGTCCAAGGAAGAGACTTAGCTTGGTTTTCACTCACAGTTTGTAGCTAAGTTCAGGGATTTAGGCCGAGCTAATGATAGACAGTGAACACAAAGTATAGGGGCTGATCTAATGAGGTTATTTGAGCTACCACCAGGGCACTTAGAATGTTTGCAAGTCAGATGTTCAGTTCATAAACTAACCCGGAGATTGACTGACGCAACGTTGATCTACTTTGCAGTTGCATAGCAAACGCAATTCAAAGGCTAGCTAGCTTAACTTCAGGTTTCGTCTGTAGTTTATAAAGCAAACAATAGTAACAAAACAAACAAACTATTTGCTCCCCAGCGGAGTCGCCATTTTGTTATCGGGAAAACTAGTGTCCATTCAGAGCTACTAGTCCCTCTAAGACGGGTAGCTATCTTAGAAACAAACAAACCAAAGTTACTTGTGTTTTCCTTTATGAGAGAGATTAGAGAGAAGCAGAAAGTACTAACCTCAGTGTTTCGCTAGTCTCCTTGCTTGTTTCCTCTCTCCTTTGATAAAGCTTTCGCCACTCCTTTCTCACTTGTCCCGCTTCAAAGAACACCTGTAGAGTCAAAGCAACAAAATACCATCAAAGCATAGAGATCTATAACCATAAACAATGTAGGATCAGATGTACATTAACCATACAAATGCATATACAAATACAAGATTCAGAAATACACAAGTATATAGAGGAAAACTCAAATAGCTTTATTGATAGAAGTAGTAGAAGAGAGGATTACAACCAAGCTGTCTGATCCAGCATCATCCTCCCAGCATGAAAGCCCTCTTCACCTCATAAAAAGCAAGATCACCCAACAGAACTTCCTTACAAATTAAAAAATTCCAACCTCTAGATCTCTAGGATGAGGGATCCATATATAGATGTTTGCAGGAGAGCGAGTCAGCTTTTGAGATTTTGATTAGTGTCATTTCACTGATAGTTCTTGGTTCCACTTGGAGATTTCATGATCTCTTACTCATCCTTAGGCGAATTTAGAGAGGCAAGTGTCATATGAGCAGCTTCTAGAAGATTCTTTGAGTTTCCACCTAACACACTGCCTCTGCCATTTGTCTACGCTCGCTCATCGCACCCTACAGAAGGGATTTTCAGTATGCATCGCACCCTCAGCATGGAGCGGTCTGTATGGTCCAGTTTTGACCAGTTCTGAGTAGTTTTTCAGGGAGAACTTCTAGGAAATGATGTAATCAGCTGACCTTGTTCTTTTAGGGTATGAAACAACACTTTTAGGGGTTTAAAAGCCCTTGGTTTATGGACATATGTGATTGGGGTTGCAGTGCCCAAATATGTCTATAACATCTGGGCGTTGGTGCATCCACTTCTAACCACTGATAATGAAACAATGGCACATTTTCCAGGAAGGACATCACTAAAATGGATCTGAAACCGAATTGTTTCAGACTTCCTGACTTGCACTTGGTAAGTTGGCGCTTCATGCAAACGAACAAACCCTCACTCCAATTGAATGCCATGGGATTTAGACACTCGATTGCATACTGGAAATGAGACTTTGTTACCTCATGCAATCCCTGAGCCTCAGCTATTCGGGCCATAGTATGCAAGATTGTTCGTAGTGGGAGATTCTTTCCACTTTGGGTCTTTTTAGTCCCTGGAAAATGCCTTGTAATCAGCGTATTCGTGCTCTCTTCTCCAGTGGGCGAACCAAACAACTGAACTCGTAGTCCCTTTCTAGATAAGTCGGTAATGAAATCAATTTTTGTAACATCTATTTCAAGTTCTTGATCCCCGATCATGAATAGTGGGCGATCCACATCCCACCAACTAATCAACTACAATAACTCAAGCTGGGATCTAATCTTAAGAATACTGAAGAACTTGAGAAACCCACACGCTCATAGGGCATCAACACAATTTGGATCTTGAGCTGCTTAATGGTCTTCAGCTTCATGTCGTCGTTATTTCCATTCAACCACCATTTTGGAATGATTATCCTGTGGAAAATCAACAAAACAACATTTCATGAGCTTCCATGGAGCTTCCCCATTGGAGTTGTCATTTTGTTGTGAAGGTAAATCCCCTCTGCGAACAGAGGTAATCACTCTAGCCCAACGAGTGGGTCTAGCAACAAACTAAACAAACTAACATATACTTTCCTAGCTTATGTTTAACAAATGCAAAGAGAGAGAGTGGCCTACCTCGCTCTAATAATAATCGTTAAATCCTTTGGAGATGATTTTGAATCCTTTGCTTCCAGACTCGCTTGTTACTTATTCCTCACGTCCGAGTACATGCAAGAAAGATCAAAGATCCATGCAAGATACAAGAGGATATATGGCATATACAAAACATAAAATACTTAATAAATCAAGGAGTATTAAGCTAAAAGCATAAACATTTACATAATTATGAAAAGTGAATGTCAAATGTACATATTAATGAGCTAAAAAGGGACGCATGCAACCTATGCCTTGATGTTGGAGACCTCCTTTTGGTGGATTTCCAAGTCCAAGCAAAGACTCTTCAAGCATTCCTCCAAGTTAAAATGCGCAGCATGTAATCTTAATCTCAGTATAGGGATGCAGCAATCAATGATCAACCATTTGGGGATGGAAGGGAATTGATTTATAGGAAGGGAGAGTGAGTTAGGGAGGAAGGTCCACATCTCAAAGGGAAAGTCCACAATGATAAGATTAAGAAGTCGAAATGGGAGAGCTCGACCATATTAACAACCAATATCTAGCGCGTTGTTCTCGAAATTTCTAGTGCATGAAGCTTCTCCTCTAGTTTGGGAAAAACGGCCAAAAGAATTTTAGCGCGGGTTTTCATATCAAAACTTGTGCTAGGGTAAAACAATGCAACCTGTCATCAACACGAGTAGGCAATGGAGCAAAACACGTTGACACTAAAAAATAGGTTTTTAGCTAACCTTCTTCAAAATTGACTTAGGGCAGTTTTCCTTTGGTTCTTCAGAGAGGTTTTGGTTTGTATATCATGATGAATATGTTGCACAGTTGTCAATGTTTTGGCACTTTGCGATATGAAACAAGAAGTGCAACAAAATACTATGTAATAGTAGGTTCCTGAGCACAATCTTATCGAGCCTTTGGACACTATTGGACACCAAGATCACCAAGTTGATTGCATTCCATCCCCAAACTGATGGCCACACAAAGGTCGTCAAAAGGTTGATAGTGTGAATACATGTACAACTTCAAACATCCACAAACTTGGGATGAGAGTCTTCCCTATGTGCAGCGTATCTATATCAGAGCTCTCCATAGCGCAACTGGTTACAGTCCCTTTCAAGTGGGTTTGGGATTTCAACCCTTGTGTCTGATTGATGTTACCATGCCTCATGTGACTACACAAATAGAATCCACACATGTACAGTCTGAGGCTGATAAAATAGCCACGTTTATTGAACGCATCTAACACATCCGGCAACACGTTAATGGCATCTTGGAGAATTCCAATGCCAAGTACAAGCAATGGCATGATCAACATCAATTGTCACATAAGTTTCAGGTGGTCGACAAAGTTTTATTGCATTTGTACAAAGAACACCTTGTCGGATTCCATCGGAAGATCTGACCACTCTGATACGGGTCTTACACCATCACCAAGGTTGTGGGTAACAACGCTTTCGAGCTAAGCATTCTCCCATTCCTTAACCTGCACCTAGTGTTCAATGTGGACCACCTTCGACCATACTTTCCACCATTGTTGGACACATGAAACATTACAGAACAGCTAATGCCAACAGAGCTCAACTCAAACTACATGAAATAGACCATAACTGATCAAATTATGGACGCACAGATCAATACCACTCGCCAACAGAAGATCCAACTATATTGGATTGTCAAAGTTGGTTAATTCTTGCACCAAGGCAAGTGGCTCACTAAGGAACAAGTTCAACAAAAGTTTCCCCATCTCATGGAGGAACTCAACACAATGGGGACCATTGCTTCCCAAGGGGGGAGGACTGATCAAAGTGGATATTGGTGGCCACCCCCTATTCCAGTTGGACTCCCACCGTTGTTTCTTTTAGTTTCTTTAATTGTAACATAACTTACTATTTTCGGCCATTTTTCAAGACCTAAACGTCTAGAGTCATTTTGAGGACCTAAAAGACATTTTCTTGGGAAATAGTCAGAGCAAAAAAGTGTAAGACTCGTTTGTGAAACTTTTTTCGGCATCCTCTTGGAGATCTTCGAAACGAGGTATTATGATAGTCAAACGGAGATCGTATGCCAAAGTTACGACCCCAAGAAGTTAACATTCCAACTAACCCCAACAGGGCCCACAAGCTTTTGTTGCTTCATTTCATAAGACTAGGTTTTTCGATGTTTAGGGTTTCCCATTGTTCCTTAATGATAAAAAGGTTTCTGAGCCTCATTGTAACACAATTGAAAAAGTATGTAGTCACCAAATCTCTTCTCAAAGATAAGCTACCATCACTCGAACTAATTTATTTTCATTTTGCATGTAACAATTTTCAATACTTTATTAATGAATTGAAGTTTTGTTTTCATTGTAGCTCTATGTTTCTATTTATATATGCATTTCACTTTGTTCGTGCATAAATTTGGATCAATTATGGTGTGGCAAAGGATTCTACCATTATTTTTAAATCTAAGGATGGGGGTGGTTCTACAACCTTCAAAAAGCCTAATACAAATCTTAGAAACCCTAATGGATCTATCTCGTTCAAAGATGCACTAAAAGGGGAGAATTCCACTCCAACTAATGAGGCCCAAAATTTGCCATGACCCTACATTGTCGAGCAAATGGACAAAGTACCAACTATGGGCATAAAACCCCAAAGGTGAAATCATACTTTGTTGATCTAAAATCTAAGGCACTAATTTGTCATTTTAATGGTTTCTAACTGAGACTTGAAGACTTATATCAGTGGGTGTACTCTTCTTGGACAACAAAATGTGATCTCTACTTGTGCTCTAAAGGCTTCTTCATAGTACAATTTGATACACAACAAGATATGGAAAAAGTTCTAAATGAAGGGCCATGGTTTTAGGGTAGAGTCGGACTCTTTATGACCCCATGGTTCCCAAAGTCTTATGCAACAAGCATGGTGGTAATATCAATGTTCTTTTATGTAAGGTTGCCAAACTCCCCTCTTCCTTTCTGGCACCATAAATTTTCTTAGATGATATCGGAAATATTTTGGGAATATTCAAAAGGAATTTTTACATTTGTTAAGATATGTGTAGAGATCGACCTTAGCAAAGGTCTTCCTGATCATCATCTTTTAAAACATGAAAACTTTAAGTGGACGAAGGTGTTAGATTATGAGAATATTGCATTCAATTGCCAAACTTGTTTTCAAACATGTCACTTGCAAAATACTTGCCCACAAGAAAAAAAGGCCCCAAAAAAAGAAAAAGAGACAGGGCCCTAAGCCAAGCGATAGAAATTTCCTGACACTTCAGAAGATGAAAAAGAAGAGCCACAGGAAAATAGTCCAAATACATAAAGCACATAAACAACCTAGCAATCAATCAAATGGTGGAGTGGAAGATCAATTAGGAACAGTGACTCTTAGGCAAAAGGATATTGAATCAACAGAGATGATAGTATCAAAGCAGTAGAAGGATAAGACACCCACAAAAAAGGAAGCAGGAGGCATATAGAGAACCCATGTGATGAAAACAATTTATGGGGTCAGTTGTTCTCAATCTTTTTATTGGTTTGATCTTGGGACCTATGGGTGATGAGCCCATAAACTCAACTCATCCTCGCTTCCTCTGCAAATTGAACAACCCTGTAGTCTACAATGTATAGCGTTAATTCATCAAACAAAGTCAACAGATATATTAATCAAGTCATAAATGCATTAAATCACTATGCACATTAACATGATTACATAAACTAGGCATTAAAATTAATTTAATTGCTAGGTTATTACATGGCGCCTCAACGGGTCTAATGTTCATCCAATTGACCACCTCTTTTCAATGTCGAAAAGCTACAATTTATAGAAGAAATTACAATATTATAGATAATTTCAAGATCCACAATCTTCCTCATAAATCTCTCAACATGATCCTCTCCTCAAAGCTCTCAAAATGGTTTTTGTCACAAATCTCTCAACATAATCCCTAAGATCCCTCACAAATCTGATTTTTAAATATTTATAACAAATCTCTTGCCTTTTGACATGTTTTTCTCATTTTCACCCTTTAGAATTCGTTCTTGCTGATTTTTTTAGAGGATGGATCAATGCTCTTGCATCAAACTCCCAAGGTACAAAAATTTATGACCTTCTAATCATGCATCTGGTCTTCTCGTAACAACTTCAACTCGTGAGTTGTAACACGTTTTTGTAGTAACAAATCTCCACCTTGTTGCACAATACCTCACCAAACTTTCTCCTGAGTTTGAGATTTTGGCATCTTTCTAATTCTTTTCTCTAGAACCCTTCGATCACTCCTTGCTCTAGGTTGTTGCAAATATTCTCACCTTCCTTTGTTGTCACCTACATAGAGAGAACAAATCTCTTACCAGATCTTCAATCATTTGTACCTTCTTCCACTACTTATCCTCCAACTACATGTAAAAATATTTTGCTCTCTTATACCACTAGATGCAAATGATTTATGGGGGTCAGTGGTTCTCAATCTTTTTACTCGTTCGATCTTGGGACCAGCAAGTTATGAGCCCACAAACTTAGCTCATCCTCACTTCCACTACAAATTGAACAACCCTGTAGTCTACATGTGACGTCAATTCATCAAACAAAGTCAATAGATCTATGAATCAAGCCATCAATGCATTAAATCAGCATGCACATTAACATAATTACATAAAGTAGGCATTAAAAATAAATTAATTGCTATGTTATTACATGGCGCCTCAACAAGTCTAATATTCATCCAATTGACCGCCTCTTTTCAATGCCAAAAAACTACAATTTATAGAGGAAATTACAATATTGTGGATCGTTTCAAGATCCACAGTATTCTCCATAAAGCTCTCAACATGGTCCTCTCCTCAGCTCTCAACATGGTTTTTGTCACAAAGTTCTCAACATAAGCTCTAGGATCCCTCACAGATCCAATTTTTCAAGCTTTTTCACAAATCCATTGCCTTTTGATGTGCTTCTCTCATTTTATCCCTTGTTTTTCAAGATCAATAAAATTACGTTTTTACTTCTAATTACTTTATTTCTCTATATATATAGATCAAAAATTAAGTTGGATATTACTATTAAGTTGGACATTATTTTTTTTGTTATTAGTATTTTTAATACATTAATGTAAGTATTATTTTATTATTCTTAAATGTAATGTTATTTGACAAAATCTCCCCCATACTAAGTTGTAGAGCATCTCTCGACACAATAAAGAATCATTTCCAATTGTTTAGTTGCAATATAAGTCCTAAGATAAAGAAAATGGGTTTTCACCTTGGAGCTAACATGTTCAATTCCAAAAAGGAGTAGGGTATGAACATCTGAGCAAGATGTGAGTGTGGGGCTAGCGAGGTACCGACACTCTCACTTCAAAGTCCATAAAATTTTGCCTAGTCAATTAGCTCAAGTGGTACAGTACTATGAATTATAAGCAAGAAGCCACTGGGGCAAGTCACCAAGCTAGATGCCGCTGTGAATGTCTCCATATGATGTCTGCCCTCACATGATGTCCCCAGGTGTTTGGGTTGCCATAACTACCACTAGTTGATTTACATTGGGTACCATCCTTGAAATGAGAAGTGCCCAAAAAGTTTCCGCAATGTGTATTCCATCCAAGCAAAAAAGGGTCTAATTACAAAGATCTCAATACTCCTAAATTCTATGTATAGTTAGGCCATAACATTGCTTAAACCCTCTTTAAAATTGAGTTTGACCTTTTCCTAAAACGTCACATAGTTATCCAGTAAGATAAAGTGCTACATGCTCATTTTAAGCTTAAGCTGACTTCGACCTTTTCCTAAAACATCACATAGTTATCCAGTAAAATAAAGTGCTACATGCTCATTTTAAGTAGAAAAATAGAATGGATGCCAGAGTATCTTCGTTGTTACTATTCTTCATACAAGCTTCTAGAAAGCACATTCCTCCCCATTAAGACCCTACTTCCAGTGAAAATTGCTAACGACACAAGGGTGAGTCTGAGACATAGCTTACACACTTGAATTGCGATCCATAACAATGCACACTTCAAGGGAATAAGTTATAAGATTTAACAATCCTGTCTTATACCAAAATAATAGCACTCTAATCTATTGTAAACTTTTGGAGACAAGGCTCAAGCACGCATCTCAATGGTGTGAAAGGCACAACTTAACAGAAAATTATATTAATCGTTATTCAGAAGTTCTGATCCAGCTGAGATGTTGGCAAGCTGAGTTTCGCTGCTTTACCAATTGCTATTGTGGCTGGCAGTTGAGCTACCCTGAGTCTATATATTTATATTCCACAAAATAAGGGGAATCCCGGTGCCATCCTTGGAAAGAAAATTAAGAAATCCATGCCACTCAACATTTATCAAGAAACATTTCTTTTTAATTTTTAAACAAGCATCAAGTTGCTATTCATCTCTTGAATAATAAATTGATTCAAGTATTAAATATTAGATGGGATGCAGATAGGGGGGAGTTAATATGCAAACCATGATAATGAAGGTGGGGGTAGGCAGATATGCAAGCATATAGTAATAGACACCATTAGCATACAGCCAGATCCAGTCAGAAACTCTGAACATATCACAAGAACAGAACAAAGCAGAGATCCCAGAAGCATTCTGATAAATCTTTGACAGAACATTCAACCTTAGAGTACACAGCATAAAAACTTCTCTACATAATGCAAATTCTCAGAATATTCCATGGACTAAGGCTATATATAAGAAATATGGCGTGAGAGTTTAGTTTTGTGGAAGTCCGAATTTCAGTGCAATGTGGAAGACAGCTTTACAATGCCAAACACCTTTAATTTTTGAAAAACCAAAAAAACAAAAAACCAACATAAATATGACAATTAAAATCATAGAATGCTGGTATTTAGGACAAAACACCTACATAGGATGATAATTTTACAGGACAGCAACGATGTCTAAGACCCACAATCACCCAACTGCCTTTCAAAGCTGCAAATTTTCATTCGTTAATAACCTCGATGTGATTTGCATGAGCTGTTAGGTTCCTCCATGGACACTGCTGCTTGATCTATTTAGTATTTATTCAAAAAGCCAAAAACAGAGCCAGTTACTGGAACCACGTAAAACCGCAGCAGTTGCAGCTTTAAGCAAATAAAGTAAACAGATTTAGAACCATTCAAAATTTAAAAATTGACTAAGACCAACCTCTTCCCATGTAACACAACCTGCTACAATCCAACAACACACGCATAGGTAGCAAATGCTCCTCGTAAGAAGACCAGATGTGAAAACATTACATACCTATGCTTTGTCTTTCTTCAACAACAACCAGCATAGAGCTCATTTAAGAACTCATTTCATTACACAAAGAACACCATGTGAAAACCATCTATGCAATTAAAACAGTTAAATTAATTGACAGAGACCTTTAAAATTCAAGGGATTGAAGTAATCTACAGCTGGAAGAAGCATCCAAGCAATTCAATTTAATGTGAAAACCTAAATGTAACTTCTTGAGGTTGCCTAATAAAAGCCTAATTATTGTTTATACTCAGACAAACCACTGGAAAATCTGCATGATAAAGACAAGATAAACACCCTGGTGTCTATCAGAAATTCTCCAGACATAAGCTAAGTGACTCACACTTTTCATTGTATGAGACTGGTAAAGGGAAGCAAAAAACCAGACTTAAATTTCAAATAGTAAACAATGAAAAAACATGGAAAATTACTTCTACCCTCATTTCAGTTTCAATATACTGTTTCTTCCAATATCTTAAGAAGGCCCTCAAGTTTGTCCAAGACTTGTTACAAATTGTCCTGGCATATCTCTCAACGTGGTTCTCAAAGGCAGAGAGTACAGCATCAATCCGGACATATACGCAGGCAATGGAACTTCTTGAAATAAAAATGCATTGTCAGCAAGAATCCAATGCTGCTGACATCACCTTATCTGAGTAGTTGAGCAAAGCAACCCAGAAGCATCAGTACCCACAACTGCAAGCTCACATATAGGGCAGAGATTCCCTTGTACACTCGGAACAAAGCGTGCTGTACAATATGGACAGGAGACATCCTTCTGACCACGGTAAATGGGTGTGAAAGTTGCTCCACAAACAACAAAAGGATTTCTGAAGTCATAATTCAGTTTTTTGGCATCCTGCAACTGCCTCTCACACGCCTGCAGAACTTGTCGGGCCTTTGTTGCATGGTTTGCAGGGGGTTCACTCTCCAGCAGTCGTCGAGCAAAGTTAGCAGCTGTATTGAAGTTCCCTCCCTTGTAGCAAACACCCATGGCATTCAGCAAAGCCAACCTCAAATGGACCTTTTGAAGGTTGCAATGAGTAAAATAGGCTGCAAGCTCTTGCTGTCGAACAGCATCATCCTTAACTTCCTTTCTCTTGACCTCCATCCGAAGACCCAGAACATATTCTTTAGCAATTCCAATCAATTCCTTCACTTCATCAACCTCCCTTCTTGAATCTACAACAATAACTGGAATTGTGTGCAAGATGGTAAGAAATAACCTCAATGCTTCACTAAACTTCCCCTCTGTGGTGGCTTTGTAAGCTACTCTAAGTTTTTCATCTAATAAAGAAAACCTAAATACCAAAGCAGGTGGACCTCTGACATTTGGGCTAGCAGTCTCACTCCAGCCTCTCTCTAATGCCAAGGAGACCACGGGTGCAGAAACAAATGCAGGAAGGTATGTATGGCTGCCCAGATAAAGATCCAAAAACAAAGGTTTTAATGGAGCAAAATTCTTAATACCAAGTTGTCGACTTAAGAGGCGCATGGCTGTATCAAAGTTACCAGAAGCTGCATGCTCACCTGCAAGAGAAGATTTCTGTATCCAGATTTGACTTACTGGCATACCTGGTGTTGGGGTAACAAATGATGTTGAATGAGTTGTACCTGCAGCATTTGCAGTAGCAACATCTGCAGGTAGCTCCAAATCTTCAAGATCCCATCCTCCCTCTTCATCATCGTCTCCTCTCACTTCTGTATCATCTACCACCACAACCTCACCGTTTTGTCCTTCAACTTCAGCAATGTCAAGATCTTCACCCCAATTGGCTGCAGCTCCTTCATCCTCTTCCTCATGCACTGCACCCCCAACATTATCCAACCCACCCTCAAAAATTCCTTTAGTAACCCGCAACAATGGCCAGTCACCATTGCGTAGAATTGGTGGAGGTGGCATAAGAAGTGATGACTTCTTTCCAGGTGGCAGAGTAGGCAGATTGTCACCCAACTCAGCTGCAAGCCTCTCAGCAATTTCTGTAAGCCCATGAACTGCTGCAGTCACATATGCAAGTGGCAAATGCCCAGATTCTTCCAGTATCTTGATGCGTTCCTGAATATCACCTATATACAAGGCATTGTGAAACTGACCCATCACATCATTTTTTATTTCTGCAATCCTCAGCATCTTTGACAACTTATCCATATTGCCTGTAATAAGATACAAAAATGAAAGTCTTTCAAAATTCTTTGTTCTCTGGTAAGCATATTCAACAATGCCAGCATTCCCTTGCCGAAGGGCCTCAATTCCAAGTCTATACCAGTGATCCTTATCATCTATCTCCTTTGCAGAAGCAACAGCAATTTCAATATTTCCACTCTCCACTGCTAAGTTGAAACGTGTCTTCTCATCTTTGACAAAGTGAAGAGCCACTTCCGGGAATCCCTTCTGCTGTAGGTAAGCAATCATTGCTTGTCCACAAAGTTGAGAGTTCCTGATCATGCTCATAACATGGTCATACTTCTTTTTTATTAGTGCCAGCTTGAATACATATTCAGTGGCATCAATCTGTATGACACGGTTCTTTCCATCCCGATCCAGGCAACTGACAGAATTCCCTGATACCTTGGTTATATAAACAGGAACATCAAGTGTTCTAATGATGCCACTATCTCCATTCGGAAGGCAATACTTAATGTGATTCAAGGTTGTATAAATAAAAACACCATTTTCATCCCAAGCACCACTCTTAACACGAATAGTCTCATGTAGAGTGCACCTGTGTACGAGTTTCTTGCTTGCAATGATGATAGCATGTTTGCTCAGCAAGGCTACATTTTCCATATCATTTGACCAGACAATGTATTTCACAAATGGAGTATGGAGGTCCCCAAGTACAATCCTCTGTTGCAGATCAAAGAGGATTATTCTATCTTCTGACCTACAAAGAAGGTTTCCCGTTCCTGCATAAAAGATTGCATCTACAGTTGCTGGAAGACTACACTTCTTAGTCACCTCATTTCTGAGATTTTTTATCATCACTTGGTTATGAATCTTGTCAAGGACTGCAAATCGATTGCGAGCAACAAAGACAGCAGATCCTCCAAGTCCTCTCTTTGCTTCCTGTGTTGTATCACTTCTGCCAACACTATCCTTTGGAACAAGATAAAGTTCATATGATCCACCGTCAACATCTGAACATACCAGGACAGCATTCTCCAAGGGACTGTAAGACAATGATCTTGGTCCTTGATTCATTCCCGTGGATCCAGGCCTTCTTATTGGTATAAGTTGAGTGTCTTTTTGAGTTGCAAATTCATAAGCCCGCAGAAAACGATCTTTGATGTAGTATAGGTTACCCTCATAAACAACAAAGGCAGGTCTTTCTCTTTCTAACTTGAAAACAATCATCCCACTGTCATGCCCTGCGGCAAGAAGATTCATATCAGGATGTGCTGCAAGGATCCAAAAGCGATCATGCTCTCTACGAAATGTTTGGACACCTGTACGCTTGGATACATCCCACACTCGGATACTTTTGTCTTCTGAATTGGAAACAATAATGTCTTGGCGTGCATGGAACATTACACAAGACACATTGTTCATATGCCCTCTTAAAGTATCCACTTCCCAGGCCTTGGTATCTGAAAACAGAACAAACTAATATTTCACAAAATGTTTATCTACAAACTAGCAAAAAAGCTACTGCATCTCTGATAAAATAGACAGAACTTAACCAAGCAATGTAATTAGCGTACCATTCATTCTCCAAAGCTTCACTTGGCGATCATCTGCTCCTGACACAATCAATGGCAAGCTGGGATGAAAAGAAGCCCAGTTCACTCCACGGTCATGACCTTCCAAAACATATTTGACAACAGCATCACCTCCTCCAAAGAGATCTGTGTTCATTTGTGTTAACCTTAAAATGTCATCAGCAGGTGAGACAGTTTTCTTCCTCAAAGCACCAATGTCCCATACACGTACAGTTTGATCCAAGGAGGCTGAAACAACCAAATCCTCCTTAGGGTGAAAAGAAGCACACATTACATAATGATTGTGACCAGTAAGAACAGATATACAAGTTCGAGATTGCCAGTTCCAGATCCTTATTGTTTGATCATCACTTGCACTGACAATCCAAGGATACTCATTATGGAACTGCACTGTCCGGATATAGTCAAGATGCCCAAGTAGTGTAAAAAGGCAGCGGCGCATCTTGTAGTTCCATACTTTGATCTTATAGTCATCCCCTGTAATAATAACAGGTAAATTGGCGTTATAACAACTTTTGGCAATTATATTTTGACTGTACTGTCATTATTCATATAACTATCAGGGTAAAGCAATTTGCAATGGGCAACATAACAGATAGCCTAAGTATAGGCATGCAGTCGCATAGCTAAGAACCTACATGACTGGGAAGATTGGCTAGACTCCACAATTTTTTAGAGACCTTTTCTTTTCTTTTCTTTTTTTTGGGGGGGAGGGGGGGGGAGAGTGGGGAGGGATTATGCTTACAGTATCCTTTTGGCTAAGCAGCCATGCTGTGAGGGAAACTTTTATGCTATAAAATTCACCCACGACTTGCACCTCGACTCATCTGTGCCCACTTCCACTCAGGGTGGTGGTGGTTGAACCCGGGTTACTAGTTTGATCACCTCACGAACTTGCTACTAGACCACATACCCTCAGGCAATTTCTCAGATAATTACAATGCGGAGCAAGAAAAGGCAATCTACCTTACTCGATCCACGAAAATTTCGTGAAAATATAAGAGGGAATCACACAACACACGGATGTGTTCAAGATCCTCTCTATCGAAGGGGTCGGGGGCTCTCAGAACCAGAATATAAAAATGCAACCAATAACATTTGTCTGATGGAACTATAGAAAAACTGAACTAGAGCAATCAGTCAAAGTGCTGCTCAATCTAAGAACTACAAATCAAAAAGAGGTTCAGATGGAACACAAAACATGCAATAAATATACAAGTCGATTTGCTTACCTCCGGACACAAACAACGGCTGAGACTTGTGGAAATGCACACCTCGAACTGGCCCATCATGCTCATCAAATCTGTCTATGAGTGTTCCCATCCGATAATCCCATAACTGAATAACCCCACTGTGAAGACTGGCCAGGATCCATGGCCTCTTTGTATGAAAGCTTAGACCCTTTACCCTATTACTCTTGGTCTCGAATTTGGTCAACATTGCAAACAATCTCCCAGCCTATACACCACGTGAAGGATTTAATCAGTATACAAATCCAGTAGAAACCCTAGAAGTGGCATCCCACATGCAAAGTCAAGAATGATCAAAACCCTGTACCAATGATAATCGATCAATTTTGAATCAAATGGACCACAGAAAATGACACCACCTGATTCTAAAACACTCTCACGGGTAAACGAATAACCCCTTGTTCTCTGTAAAATCCTTCGGACTTGATCTAGCTAACAACCTACAAAGCCATCGTAAGTCACATAGCGTTGCTATCATATGCCGGATCTACAAGATTCAATGCACACAAATCCTACTCTACAATGTTCAGAACTTCAAGTGCTCTAAATCAATACGAAAATTCAATAGATCAAGATGAACCCAAGGATTCTCTAAGAACAATTGAAAAAGCCAGCAATAAAGAAAAACCCCTGTACTGACCTCAGATCCACAAGGATCGAACTCGAACCCTTCCAATGATCTCGTTTCGCACAAATACAAATCCTTGAGATGTGGAAGGGCTGTAAAATCCCTTCCCCTCGCTGAGTACTGTCAAGGGTTCCCGCGATTGGAGGCCGCGATCTCTGCTGATCGGCACAGATTCTTCGAATTTTAATACATTTCAGGGTCCATGGACGCTCTTCCTTCCTCGCTCCCTCTCTGTTTATTAGAGAAGAGAAACGATTGTGGGTATCAAAGAATATAAACCCCAGGACACTACAGAAGATAAATGGAGATCTAAGACAGTGATCATATTAACGAGGACAGGAAGAGCTGTTGCTATTAGCGAGTCTTAGCTGTTAGCTCCTGGCTTAGGGCTTTAATAGGCCCTCGTGCCCGTGGGGGAACGTGGAAGAGCAATTGCTTTTCTTACATCTTACGATACCATCCATGCTACGACACCATCCAAATAAGAGGTTGGACCCCTCGAAGGCCGGGAGACGCTTTCCACGAACCTGGGTTGTTTAATAGACATCGAATTATATTTATTTAAAATTTGAATTTTGATAATAACAAAAAAATACTAAACAGATAATTATATTATTTAAAATTTAAATTTGATTATACAAGATGTTTTTTTTTTACACTTGCTTTCCATGTTTTTTCTAAATTAAGTTTTAATGAAGACTAAAGGTGTTCGAGGGGAAGTGAAAACTTATTTTTTATGTATTATTAGTGGATTATTTAGAATGGTAAAAAAAAAATATGTATTATTAGTGGATTATTTAGAATGTTAAAGTTTTGTTTTTAACCTTTTATAGTTTTTCAGTGTTAAAATTTTGTTTATAGGGAATAATATTGTTACTTGTCGAGTTTTGAGATTGATTTTTAAGATATTCTAATAATAATTTTTAAAATGATTTTTAAATAGGTGTTTTTTAAGATTTTTTAATAATAATTTTAAAATGATTTTTAAGTAAGTGTTTTTTAATTTTAGTTTCAATTCCTTGGGCATTATGTTTTTCAATGATAACGGATGAACTCTTTTTAGCAAAGGGTATTTTTTCAACTTGGTGGTTCTATGTAGTTATCAAGGAAGTTGTTAGTTACCACAAATTCTATCATCATTTTAATATGCCAATGGTTATTAGTTCGAGTGGTTGAGATTGTGGTTTGTCATTTCATTCACCCAGGTTTAATATGAAATGTTTCTCAATGAAGACACACTGTAACATTAATTCATAGATTTAATCATTTTTGGCCATATTTCACCAAACACTTTCATTGTACAACTTGAGTCAGCCTAATGGTTAAGAACATGTGTTTCCTTTAAAGAGGCTACTTGTTGAAATTGAGGGAAGGGTAAAATATTTATACCTCCATAGATTTTAATAGTTAAATCACTACATGGAGGAAAAATTTTAAAAATATATAAAATGTTTCTCAATGAAGACACATTGTAGACAGTCATGGTTAATAATTCTTATCCTAAGCAGAAATGAGTCTATAAACTCCACTTTGTGTCATAAAAACACATGCAAAAAGGATAAGCTAACACACTCTACACATGGCACTGTAGTCTGAAAAAACATTCGATTCCATGATTTTTGCGCATTCTGAAGTGGGATTATGCACGTTGAATTCATCTTCAGTGGGATTTGGAATTTATAATACCATGAGAGAGGAGGAATGCCTAAAAATATTCCTTCTCTTTGTTTCCTTCGGGTACCCCTTATAAAGGATGGGCGTTCAGATGGACATCATGATCTAATCTAGAGCGATAATCACTATCAGATTGAACACGTCTCCTCCCAAGATTATATATGATCTAACCTGCTTTGGCTTCATCTGCAAAACAACAAATATTTTGAAAACTTGGCATGACTGCAGTCCAATGAATTACTCTGAGCATACATATTTAATGTAACAATACTTACAGGAACATATGGACCTCTACGACTACCTCGTAAGATTTGTTCACAAGGTTGAAGCAATGCTTGACATAATATCCTTCAACATGGTAATTTGGAGGTAGCCATTAGAATGAGAATGGAGGAATTGTAGTTATGGCGACTGAACTAATGTCCACATTGAACCCAATCCTGCACCAACACCAACAATGGCACCGGTCTTCGACAATCTAACAACTTTTCTATCATTAGCTGGGTTGTTCAAGACTTTCTTGAGTCTGTTGGAATCCAGCAACTTACTTACAGTTCCACAAGCATAAGAAAATAACACATAGCAAGGTATTACAATAATTGCAACATATGATACTGCATTTTATTCTCTCCCAAAAGAAAATGCTCACCAATTCGAAAGTCGATGAGAAGAAAGAATTGTTGTTGGTCCATTGCATCTCCAAGTTCTACACATTGAAAATTTCCAAGACTTTAACAACCATGCCAACACAATGGTGACTGACAGCAATGGGGGGAAATTGATCTGATTGGGAAAATTAGTTTTGTTGTGCCAAATTCCTTTTCAGGTTATGTTAAATGCGCTTAAGGATTCATGAGGTTAATTGCAAATTTAAACATGAGCTTTTGAGTGCTTTTATGTAAATTTTATGTGCAAATTAACATAAAAGAAATGATTGAACAACAGCTAATAACAGACATAAACATCACCATAAACAATATCACAGTAGCACATGATGAAGGAGTCCACCCCTCTTGTGCTACGTCTCCTTGGTTCAACTTCCAATGGTTGGCCCTCTCTATTATGCTCAAAAATTTGAATACATCAGTTTACAATGCTCAGAAAGCTCTGAAACTTGTTCCAATGGCTCCAGAATACCCAAAAATGCCTGTGTAGCCTCTTTCTTCTCCTGATTTGGTCAAAAACTCATCATGTTATGATTTACCCAAGTTTTGATGTTATTCTCTCTACAAACTCCCCAAAATCGGGCACCTAACCCATAATTTCACCCCAGATTGTGCTAAAAGAGCGCCATTTTGCCCAAAATCCAACGCAAATTATGGACGCCTTAATTCGGCCTCTAAGGCCTTAAGTTCAAAAAATCTAGGCACATGGGGCCACATGCCCGAGGCTAAGGCCAACAGCCCGCCCCGCCGACCGGGCCCCCGTTCCCCTCCAGTTGGTGGTTGTATGATGGTTGCGAGACCGAGGGTCATCCCCTCCCCAAAAATGGTGCGCTCTTAACATTTAAATAGAACTCGAGTTCTTATATAGTTAAGAACTAAATTGAATGGTGCATTAGTGGTTGGCTTTGCTCGTTCACTGGTGGTGACGGGTTCGACCCCCGCTGCTGTTGCCTGGAATCGACCCATAATTTTTGTGGCTCCTGGGCTGCCACGTGGTGGCCTCTGACTGGGGCATGTGTCAGCCTATGGTTGGCCACCAATCCAACCAATCAAAAACCGTTGATTTCACCCAATGAGAATGTGCCACTTGGCACAATACAATTCGCTAGAGAATGTTGACTAGTCAACCTACCACATAGACCTGCCCAGTCAGCGCCATGTCAGCAGTACGGACTGCTGACTGGGCTATCAAATTTTTACAAAAAATCACCTATTTGGGAAAGTGAACAGAACATGATTCTGGGAGCAAATAGTGTCCATTTGTGCAAAATGAGTTGCGTCAGATTCAGGATGACGAGAAATATGCAGTCGTCCAGGTTCCACACCGATACGAAAACTTTGAATTTTGAGATATTTTTTGAGCACCTGATCATTCCTCCCCACTGGAAGCCTTTTGGACCCCAAAAGATCACTTTCAATTGTCCAGCAGGTGAGGGTACAATTCCCTCACCTTTCCAATCTCGATCCATTTGGCCTTTGAAGGATTTGTTCCCTTGAGTCCCACTCAAAGGTAGTCCACAATCCCTCATTTTGAAGACCTTTTTCTTCTATCAAGAATGGTGTCTTGTTGTAGTTCATCAAGGTATTCAGAGAAAAATCCTCAATGGAAGGAATTTGGACATTTTCACCTTGATCGTCTATCAAAGGAAGCTCATACAACCTTAAGTTCTCAATGTTAACAATAGTATAAATTTGCATATATGAAGGCAAATCCAACCTGAAGGATGTGTTACCAACCTTTTCCAGAATTCTAAATGGACCATATCTAATTGGTTTTATCTTTTTACCTTCTCCTTGGAGCCTCTCTTTGCTAATGTGAATCCAATCCTCATCACTAACTTGGAACTTGTGATCTACCCGATGCTTGTCGTGCCTTGCTTTGTACTTGCCTTGGCTCTTTTCAAGTTGATCTTGCATTGTTTGATGTACCATTTGGAGTCGTTCAATGAAATCCTTGGCTTTTTCCATGTTACCATCAATAGCAACATCCTTCTTACCAAGATGATACAACACATTATGATGCAAATGGTAAACAAATTCCTCTACTTTATTCCTTTGACTCAAGCTTGAATGTACATCTTGAAAGTATGTATTTTGTTGATCATAAATTTCATGCAAAACAAAATGATGCTTGAGGAAAGTAGTTAAACAAACAATAGGCCTAGAAATCATATCAAAAAACTTACCGCTTATACCTTTCTTATTCCTTTTGACCAAGTGGATTAGTAAAATAAAACCCATCCAGTGAAAGTGCCTTTGTCGTTGCAACTTAATCACTGAACCATTGAAAATTTCTGAATGAAATGAAATGGGCTTACCATGTTGCATAAGGATTGTGCCCATGGCATGGTTGCATACATAAACCTGAAACCTAAATGACTTTTTCAAGTCTAGAATAGCATGTATAAGGGCTGAACTGATCTTTTGTCTCAAAGGATCAAATGCCTCTTATTGTTTGCCTCCCCATTGGAAGACATTTTTCACAACTGCCAATGAATGCAAAGGAGCTACAATAGAAGAAAAATTAACAAATTTTTTCCTCCAACATTGGGTTTCTCCCAAAAAACCTCTTATCCAGATGACTATCTTGAGCGTTGACCAATCCATAATGGCATCAATCTTGGAGAGGTCTAACTTCAGCTCACCTTCTCCAATATTATGGCCCAAGTACATCAAAGAAGTTTTACCCAACTCATACTTTGACATCTTCAATAACAAATTTTCTTGACTTACGACATCAAGTACTTTTCTCTCATACATGACATGTTCATAATGAAATTTTCTAAAAATGAAAATGTCATCTAAGTAGACTATCATGTCTATAAATGGCTTCAATACATCTTTCTTTGTATGCATGAAAGTAGTAGGATCATGGTAAAGACCAAAAATCATAACAAGGCATTCAAACTAACCTTGATTGGTTTTGAATGTCGTCTTCCATATGTCTTATTCAACAACTCTACTTTGATGATAGCCACTCCTTGAGAACCATTTAATGAAATGCTTCCCATTCTTCTTAGGAACCAAAACAATATGTGCACAACATGGTGAAGGAGATGGTTGGATGATCCTTTTGTTCAAAAACCCTTGGATTTGCTTTGTTATTTTTGCAGTTTCCCTTCTTGACATCTGGTGCATGTCCATGTTAGGAAGAAGACACTTTTGCTGCTATGGTATTTCATGTTGGATTATCCTCTTGGGAGGAAATCCCTTTGCTTTCTAAAACACCTCATCATCATGGTTAACTACATCAACCAAATCAGTTATTAATTTTGAATTACAACCATCAAATGCTTCATAATCAACATCAATATTGGGTTAGATCATAAAAAGCACTAAATTCTTGCTTGAATTCACTAGTCTTTTCATTTGCCCTGCATTAACTAATGAAAGATTTAGTTTCTTACAATGAGCTCTCACAATATACTCCACATCATATTTGAACAAGTGGTACTTGTTTTCATGGCAATAGAAGATTGTTTTTCTATCATAGAGGTAATGACTACCCAAAACAATTCCTGAAATATCAAGCGGTACAACATCTAATTCAACTTTGTCAATGAAGTTTGTTGTGATTGTAAACCAAAGAATACATTTTCTTGTAACATGTAAGAATGTGTCCTTGCATATCCAACCCAATGGATATGGCTTGGGATGTATAATGGTTTCAAGATTGAGTTTCTTGACTAAGTCTTCAAATATCAAGTTGGCTTGAGACCCACTATCAAATAGTGTCTCGATTTTTGTATGTTTTGAGATTTACCCTCACATGAAATAATTTGATCCTTGTTTCTTCATTTGGAGTGCTAGTGTGACAATTTTATATACTAGTGCTAGCAATGGATTCTTTTCCTTTTATACCCATGGTTGTAATTTTAGTTTCATCACCCGAATCAGATCCCAAATCCTCTTGAATGATGGCAGTTGTCTTTTCTTTTCCTTTGTTATTGAATTTCTTAGGCCTCATCTCAAGATGAAGCTTCCAACAATGAGCTTCATCGTGACCCTCTTTGGAACAATGTTTACATATTGTTTTCTCTCCTTCCTTTTTAATGGATGCATTTTTCTTTCCTTTGAAACCCTTTTATTTTTCTTTACCCTTAAATGGCTTTTTACTACCCTCTTCTGGAGTATTTTTCCCTCGTTCCACAAGATGAGTGGCTTGCACACACACCTCACCTAGATTATTGGGATTAAATATAAGCATAGTATGCCTAAGGTAACTGTGTAATCCCCCTATGTACTTTAGAAACGTATCTTGTGATTGCAAATCTACACCTAACATTAGAGACCTTTTTTTCTAAATTCTTGGGTGTAATCTTGCCCATTTTGACCTTTAAGCTGTCTAAAGTTATGCCAATTCATGATGGCTTTCTGCATATATGCTAGAAGGTAGAATTGTCTTTTAATTGCAGCAATGAAATCAGACCAAGAAATTGAGATCTTACCGTGTTTTTTAATCTATTTTTGTGTCTTTGATTCCCGCCATACTATTGTTGCACCCTCCAGCCTCAAGGAAGCTAGCTGAATCTTTATGTCATCCTCTTGAAGGTTTTGAATTCTACAATAGACCTCCAATTGATGAACCCAACTGTTAAGCTTCTATGTATTCACTTCACCATTATACATGGACAGTTCAAATTTAACGTCAAGTTTTAACATGGGTGATTTACCAGTTCCTTTCGAGGTATGTTGATGAGTATGAGTAAGGGTTGTATTAATGGAAGAGGGTGAAGATGCCTGTGAAGAAGAAGATGAAGAAGATGGTGGAGAGGGTGGAGGTTTACCTCCATTTCCATTACCTCCTCCTCTTGAAGAACCTTCTCCTTTTGGAGGCTCGGAAATTTCACCCTACAGTCTGGTATTACTCTCTTCATAAAGGACCTTTACCATCTCTGTCATATCAAAGAAATCCTTCCTAAAGACCTTCTCATCCTATATCATGCTTGTAGGCTCTCCTTCATGAGACATTCTCACTGAAGTCTCAACTGCAACTTGAGGAAGAACTCGTGGTGGAGATTGTGGCAACCTTGCACTCCTTCTCCTTGACCCAACTTCGGGGCTTCAATACATCTTTCTTCATATGTATGAAAGTAGTAGGATCATGGTAAAGACCAAAAATCATAACAAGGCATTCAAACAAACCTTGATTGGTTTTGAATTTCGTCTTCCATATGTCTTATTCAACAACTCTACTTTGATGATAGCCACTCCTTGAGTACCATTTAATGAAATGCTTTCCATTCTTCTTAGGAACCAAAACAATATGTGCACAACATGGTGAAGGAGATGGTTGGATGATCCTTTTGTTAAAAAACCCTTGGATTTGCTTTGTTATTTTTGCACTTTCCCTTCTTGACATCTGGTGTATTTCCATGTTAGGAAGAAGACACTTTTGCTGCTATGGTATTTCATGTTGGATTATCCTCTTGGGAGGAAATCCCTTTACTTTCTGAAACACCTCATCATCATGGTTAACTACATCAACCAAATCAGTTTTTAATTTTGAATTACAACCATCAAACGCTTCATAATCAACATCAATATTGGGTTAGATCATAAAAAGCACTAAATTCTTGCTTGAATTCACTAGTCTTTTCATTTGCCCGGCATTAACTAATGAAAGATTTAGTTTCTTACGATGAGCTCTCACAATATACTCCACACCATATTTGAACAAGTGGTACTTGTTTTCATGGCAATAGAAGATTGTTTTTCTATCATAGAGGTAATGTCTACCCAAAATAATTCCTGAAATATCAAGCGGTACAACATCTAATTCAACTTTGTCAATGAAGTTTGTTGTGATTGTAAACCAAAGAATACATTTTCTTGTAACCTGTAAGTTTGTGTCCTTGCATATCCAACCCAATGGATATGGCTTGGGATGTATAATGGTTTCAAGATTGAGTTTCTTGACTAAGTCTTCAAATATCAAGTTGGCTTGAGACCCACTATCAAATAATGTCTCGATTTTTGTATGTTTTGAGATTACCCTCACATGAAATAATTCAATCCTTGTTTCTTCATTTGGAGTGCTAGTGTGACAATTTTATATACTAATTCTAGCAATGGATTCTTTTCCTTTTATGCCCATGGTTGTAATTTTAGTTTCATCACCCGAATCAGATCCCAAATTCTCTTGAATGATGGCAGTTGTACTTTCTTTTCCTTTGTTATTGAATTTCTTAGGCCTCATCTCAAGATGAAGCTTCCAACAATGAGCTTCATCGTGACTCTTTTTGGAACAATGTTTACATATTGTTTTCTCTCCTTCCTTTTTAATGGATGCATTTTTCTTTCCTTTGAAACCCTTTTATTTTTCTTTACCCTTAAATGGCTTTTTACTACCCTCTTCTCGAGTACTTTTCCCTCTTTCCACAAGATGAGTGGCTTGCACACACACCTCACCTAGATTATTGGGATTAAACATAAGGATAGTATGCCTAAGGTAACTGTGTAATCCCCCTATGTACTTTAGAAACATATCTTGTGATTGCAAATCTACACCTAACATTAGAGACCTTTTTTTCTGAATTCTTGGGTGTAATCTTGCACATTTTGACCTTTAACCTGTCTAAAGTTATGCCAATTCATGATGGCTTTCTTCATATATGCTAGAAGGTAGAATTGTCTTTTAATTGCAGCAATGAAATCAGACCAAGAAATTGAGATCTTACCGTGTTTTTTTTTATCTATTTTTGTGTCTTTGATTCCCACCATACTATTGTTGCACCCTCCAGCCTCAAGGAAGCTAGCTGAATATTTATGTCATCCTCTTGAAGGTTTTGAATTCTACAATAGACCTCCAATTGATGAACCCAACTGTTAAGCTTCTATGTATTCACTTCACCATTATACATGGACAGTTCAAATTTAACGTCAAGTTTTAACATGGGTGATTTACCAGTTCCATTCGAGGTATGTTGATGAGTATGAGTAAGGATTGTATTAGTGGAAGAGGGTGAAGATGCCTGTGAAGAAGAAGATGAAGAAGATGGTGGAGAGGGTGAAGGTTTACCTCCATTTCCATTACCTCCTCCTCTTGAAGAGTCTTCTCCTTTTGGAGGCTCAGAGATTTCACCCTACAGTCTGGTATTACTCCCTTCATAAAGGACCTTTACCATCTCTGTCATATCAAAGAAATCCTTCCTAAAGACCTTCTCATCCTATGTCATGCTTGTAGGCTCTCCTTCATGAGACATTCTCACTGAAGTCTCAACTGCAACTTGAGGAAGAACTCGTGGTGGAGATTGTGGCAACCTTGCACTCCTTCTCCTTGACCCAACTTCAGGGCTTCAATACATCTTTCTTCATATGCATTAAAGTAGTAGGATCATGGTAAAGACCAAAAATCATAACAAGGCATTCAAACAAACCTTGATTGGTTTTGAATGTCGTCTTCCATATGTCTTATTCAACAACTCTACTTTGATGATAGCCACTCCTTGAGTGCCATTTAATGAAATGCTTTCCATTCTTCTTAGGAAACAAAACAATATGTGCACAACACGGTGAAGGAGATGGTTGGATGATCCTTTTGTTCAAAAACCCTTGGATTTGCTTTGTTATTTTTGCAGTTTCCCTTCTTAACATCTGCTGCATGTCCATGTTAGGAAGAAGACACTTTTGCTGCTGTGGTATTTCATGTTGGATTATCCTCTTGGGAGGAAATCCCTTTGCTTTCTGAAACACCTCATCATCATGGTTAATTACATCAACCAAATCAGTTTTTAATTTTGAATTACAACCATCAAACGCTTCATAATCAACATCAATATTGGGTTAGATCATAAAAAGCACTAAATTCTTGCTTGAATTCACTAGTCTTTTCATTTGCCCTGCATTAACTAATGAAAGGTTTAGTTTCTTACAATGAGCTCTCACAATATACTCCACGCCATATTTGAACAAGTGGTACTTGTTTTCATGGCAATAGAAGATTGTTTTTCTATCATAGAGGTAATGACTACCCAAAACAATTCCTGAAATATCAAGCGGTACAACATCTAATTCAACTTTGTCAATGAAGTTTGTTGTGATTGTAAACCAAAGAATACATTTTCTTGTAACCTGTAAGTTTGTGTCCTTGCATATCCAACCCAATGGATATGGCTTGGGATGT
Organism: Pinus tabuliformis; assembly: GCA_031772625.1. Lineage (NCBI taxonomy): Eukaryota > Viridiplantae > Streptophyta > Pinopsida > Pinales > Pinaceae > Pinus > Pinus tabuliformis. Next base: position 177,153,464 of record CM062807.1, on the reverse strand, counting down.
AAAATGGTTTCAAGATTAAGTTTCTTGACTAAGTCTTCAGATATCAAGTTGGCTTGAGACCCACTATCAAATAGTGTCTCGATTTTTGTATGTTCTGAGATTACCCTCACATGAAATAATTCAATCCTTGTTTCTTCATTTGGAGTGCTAGTGTGACAATTTTATATACTAGTGCTAGCAATGGATTCTTTTCCTTTTATACCCATGGTTGTAATTTTAGTTTCATCACCCGAATCAGATCCCAAATCCTCTTGAATGATGGCAGTTGTACTTTCTTTTCCTTTGTTATTGAATTTCTTAGGCCTCATCTCAAGATGAAGCTTCCAACAATGAGCTTCATCGTGACTCTTTTTGGAACAATGTTTACATATTGTTTTCTCTCCTTCCTTTTTAATGGATGCATTTTTCTTTCCTTTGAAACCCTTTTATTTTTCTTTACCCTTAAATGGCTTTTTACTACCCTCTTCTCGAGTACTTTTCCCTCTTTCCACAAGATGAGTGGCTTGCACACACACCTCACCTAGATTATTGGGATTAAACATAAGGATAGTATGCCTAAGGTAACTGTGTAATCCCCCTATGTACTTTAGAAACATATCTTGTGATTGCAAATCTACACCTAACATTAGAGACCTTTTTTTCTGAATTCTTGGGTGTAATCTTGCACATTTTGACCTTTAAGCTGTCTAAAGTTATGCCAATTCATGATGGCTTTCTTCATATATGCTAGAAGGTAGAATTGTCTTTTAATTGCAGCAATGAAATCAGACCAAGAAATTGAGATCTTACCGTGTTTTTTTTATCTATTTTTGTGTCTTTGATTCCCACCATACTATTGTTGCACCCTCCAGCCTCAAGGAAGCTAGCTGAATATTTATGTCATCCTCTTGAAGGTTTTGAATTCTACAATAGACCTCCAATTGATGAACCCAACTGTTAAGCTTCTATGTATTCACTTCACCATTATACATGGACAGTTCAAATTTAACGTCAAGTTTTAACATGGGTGATTTACCAGTTCCATTCGAGGTATGTTGATGAGTATGAGTAAGGATTGTATTAGTGGAAGAGGGTGAAGATGCCTGTGAAGAAGAAGATGAAGAAGATGGTGGAGAGGGTGGAGGTTTACCTCCATTTCCATTACCTCCCCCTCTTGAAGAGCCTTCTCCTTTTGGAGGCTCAGAGATTTCACCCTACAGTCTGGTATTACTCTCTTCATAAAGGACCTTTACCATCTCTGTCATATCAAAGAAATCCTTCCTAAAGACCTTCTCATCCTATGTCATGCTTGTAGGCTCTCCTTCATGAGACATTCTCACTGAAGTCTCAACTGCAACTTGAGGAAGAACTCGTGGTGGAGATTGTGGCAACCTTGCACTCCTTCTCCTTGACCCAACTTCAGGGCTTCAATACATCTTTCTTCATATGCATTAAAGTAGTAGGATCATGGTAAAGACCAAAAATCATAACAAGGCATTCAAACAAACCTTGATTGGTTTTGAATGTCGTCTTCCATATGTCTTATTCAACAACTCTACTTTGATGATAGCCACTCCTTGAGTGCCATTTAATGAAATGCTTTCCATTCTTCTTAGGAAACAAAACAATATGTGCACAACATGGTGAAGGAGATGGTTGGATGATCCTTTTGTTCAAAAACCCTTGGATTTGCTTTGTTATTTTTGCAGTTTCCCTTCTTAACATCTGCTGCATGTCCATGTTAGGAAGAAGACACTTTTGCTGCTGTGGTATTTCATGTTGGATTATCCTCTTGGGAGGAAATCCCTTTGCTTTCTGAAACACCTCATCATCATGGTTAATTACATCAACCAAATCAGTTTTTAATTTTGAATTACAACCATCAAACGCTTCATAATCAACATCAATATTGGGTTAGATCATAAAAAGCACTAAATTCTTGCTTGAATTCACTAGTCTTTTCATTTGCCCTGCATTAACTAATGAAAGGTTTAGTTTCTTACAATGAGCTCTCACATATACTCCACGCCATATTTGAACAAGTGGTACTTGTTTTCATGGCAATAGAAGATTGTTTTTCTATCATAGAGGTAATGACTACCCAAAACAATTCCTGAAATATCAAGCGGTACAACATCTAATTCAACTTTGTCAATGAAGTTTGTTGTGATTGTAAACCAAAGAATACATTTTCTTGTAACCTGTAAGTTTGTGTCCTTGCATATCCAACCCAATGGATATGGCTTGGGATGTATAATGGTTTCAAGATTGAGTTTCTTGACTAAGTCTTCAGATATCAAGTTGGCTTGAGACCCACTATCAAATAGTGTGTCGATTTTTGTATGTTTTGAGATTACCCTCACATGAAATAATTCAATCCTTGTTTCTTCATTTGGAGTGCTAGTGTGACAATTTGATATACTAGTGCTAGCAATGGATTCTTTTCCTTTTATACCCATGGTTGTAATTTTAGTTTCATCACCCGAAATCAGATCCCAAATCCTCTTGAATGATGGCATTTGTACTTTCTTTTCCTTTGTTATTGAATTTCTTAGGCCTCATCTCAAGATGAAGCTTCCAACAATGAGCTTCATCGTGACCCTCTTTGGAACAATGTTTACATATTGTTTTCTCTCCTTCCTTTTTAATGGATGCATTTTTCTTTCCTTTGAAACCCTTTTATTTTTCTTTACCCTTAAATGGCTTTTTACTACCCTCTTCTGGAGTACTTTTCCCTCTTTCCACAAGATGAGTGGCTTGCACACACACCTCACCTAGATTATTGGGATTAAACATAAGGATAGTATGCCTAAGGTAACTGTGTAATCCCCCTATGTACTTTAGAAACGTATCTTGTGATTTCAAATCTACACCTAACATTAGAGACCTTTTTTCTGAATTCTTGGGTGTAATCTTGCACATTTTGACCTTTAAGCTGTCTAAAGTTATGCCAATTCATGATGGCTTTCTGCATATATGCTAGAAGGTAGAATTGTCTTTAATTGCAGCAACGAAATCAGACCAAGAAATTGAGATCTTACTGTGTTTTTTTATCTATTTTTGTGTCTTTGATTCCCGCCATACTATTGTTGCACCCTCCAGCCTCAAGGAAGCTAGCTGAATCTTTATGTCATCCTCTTGAAGGTTTTGAATTCTACAATAGACCTCCAATTGATGAACCCAACTGTTAAGCTTCTATGTATTCACTTCACCATTATACATGGACAGTTCAAATTTAACGTCAAGTTTTAACATGGGTGATTTACCAGTTCCTTTCGAGGTATGTTGATGAGTATGAGTAAGGGTTGTATTAGTGGAAGAGGGCGAAGATGCCTGTGAAGAAGAAGATGAAGAAGATGGTGGAGAGGGTGGAGGTTTACCTCCATTTCCATTACCTCCTCCTCTTGAAGAACCTTCTCCTTTTGGAGGCTCCTACAGTCTGGTATTACTCTCTTCATAAAGGACCTTTACCATCTCTGTCATATCAAAGAAATCCTTCCTAAAGACCTTCTCATCCTATATCATGCTTGTAGGCTCTCCTTCATGAGACATTCTCACTAAAGTCTCAACTGCAACTTGAGGAAGAACTGGTGGTGGAGATTGTGGCAACCTTGCACTCCTTCTCCTTGACCCAACTTCAAGGCTTTCAACCAGCTTCCCTTCTCCTCTCTTGAGCTTCAACCTTGTAAGCATGTAATTCACTTGCAAATAGTTAAATCCTTCTTGCACAAAGAAAACCAAGAGCTATGATACCAAACTTGATCTAATTGGGAAAATTAGTTTTGTTGTGCTAAATTCCTTTTCAGATTATGTTAAATGTGCTTAAGGATTCATGAGGTTAATTACAAGTTTAAACATGAGTTTTTGAGTGCTTTTATGTAAAATTTATGTGCAAATTAAAAAATTAAAATAAATAAATAAATAATAATAATAATAATAAAAATAAAAAAATGATTGAACAACATCTAATAACAAACATAAACATCACCATAAACAGTATCACAGCAGCACATGATGAAGGAGTTCACCCCTCCTGGGCTACGTCTCCTTGGTCCAACTTCCAATGGCTTGACCCTCTCTATTATGCTAAAAAATGTGAATACATCATTTTACAATGCTCAAAAAGCTCTGAAACATGTTCCAATGGCTCTAGAATGCCCAAAAATTCTTGTGTAGCCTCTTTATGCTCCTGATTTGGTCAAAAACTCATCAAGTTATGATTTTCCCAAGTTTGGTTGCTATTCGCTCTACAAACTCCCCAAAATCCGGCACCTAACCCACAATTTCACCCCAGATTGTGCTAATGGAGCGCCATTTTGCCCAAAATACGGCACAAATTGTGGGCGCCTTAATTTAGCCTCTAAGGCCTTAAGTCTGAAAAATATGGGCACATGGGGCCATGTGCCTGGGGATAAGGCCAATGGCCCGCCCTCGCCGGCCAGACTTCCACTCCCCTCCAGTTGGTGGTCACATGACGATTGTGCGACCAAGGGTCGGCCCCCATGGGTTGGGCCCTCCCCAGAAATGGCGCACTCTTAAGATTTAAATAGAACTCGAGTTCTTATATAGTTAAGAACTAAATTGAATGGCGTGTTGGTGGTTGGCTTTGCTCGTTTGTTGGTGGTCGCAGGTTCGACCCCTACTATTACTGCCTAGACTCGGCCCATAATTTTGGTGGCCCCCGAGATGCCATGTGGCGGCCTCTGGTTGGGCCACATGTTAGCCCTTGGTTGGCCACCAATCCAACCAATCAAAAAACTGTTGATTTCACCCAATGAGAATGTGCCACTTGGCACAATACGATTCGTCATAAAATGTTGACAAGTCAACCTGCCACATAGACCTGCCTAGTCAGCACCACGTCAACAGTACGCACTACTGACTAGGCTGTCAAATTTTTACAAAAATTTGCCTGTTTGAGAAAGTGAATAGAATATGATTCTGGGAGCGTACGGTGTTCATTTCGCGTGAAATGAGTTGTGCTAGATTCAGGATGACCAACACTATGTGGTCATCCAAGTTCCACACCGATTTGACAACTTTGCATTTTGAGCTATTTTCTGAGCACCTGATCAGAAATACAATTTGAATATCACTGGAGATGGTGGGGTTGTGACTCTGTCCGCTGGTTTTGTGACCACACCAATCATTAGCACTATGCATGTTACAGATCCCCTGACACTTTACATAAGACTGATTTGCAGGAGTTGTAAGAGAATAATCCAAAAACTGCTCCTTTAGTGAATTTTTAAAGAACCTTCTGCATTTATGATTCATAAATCATGTAAGTCATGCAGAAAAGCTACCTACCTCTTCCTCCACAACCAATGTTTGTGCGTATACCAGGAGCTGGGTAAGACTATGTATTTTAACATGTTCTTAAAATAACTTGTTTATATTCACTTGTGATAATAATTTTTAAGTAAATCGTTTATATTCACCTATACATTGTTGTTTAGATTTGGAAATAATGAATATTTTCATACCTTTGGGTCCATTTGTGACTGCACCAATGGATATCAGTCTCGAAGTGCTTGCACAATCAACCCTAAAACGATACAATAATTAATGTCAAACCTTAACCTCGAAAAAGGTAGTTCCTTATTGTTAGATCATAAATGGATTTGAGTTTTCACTCCTTATTTACATTTGATTAGTTAAGATAGTATTTTTATTGGAAATGACTTGGAGGATTTGGGAAAGTAGAAAAAATAAGGCCTATTTCTAGTAAGAGGATAGTTAGGTATGTGAAACCTACCTGATAAATAAATTTATTTTGTGCATGCAACTATCTTGACCATCATGATCACACCAAAGAGGTAATCATCTTGTGAAGTCTCTAATATGTCGAAACTGATGCTTTCTTGGAAAAAGAGGCTTTTGCAGAAATTGAATCCAAGCGATAAAATGGATTGTACCATTTTCAACTTCCAAGTTAGTGGTATATAAATGCCATTGCTCATATTCATAACATTGTCCATCATAGAGGAGGGGAGCTCTATGAACCAGCAAAGCCTCACTTGAGACAAAGAGGAATAAGTTCTATACGAATACTTCATAATCATATATGGGACGTTTCTCTCCATTCTCCGTGAGCCACTTATTTCTCCGAAACGGGATATATAAGTGATTTTATTATTCCTCCCCAGTAAGTCGGCGGCGTTACACCACTGGGATACTTCGAATAAACTGGAGTACATATGGGATACACCGGTGCTAAAACCTCTTCCCGAAATCTCTTCCAAACTGTTGGGGTCGTTGCGGGGCTTCCCCCTTTGTTGGTGTGGAACCAGTTGGTTCCGTGGTTTGGGAATTCTGCTGATCCTAGGTACTCCATCACGGCATGGGGAAATATGAAAAGTGAGGAAGATCAGGCATAACCGGAAGAATTGTGTGGAATAAGTGGATTTATCCGGTTGGGGCATCATTTCTCTGGTTCTATTTATTCCCTTTCCTATATTATATCTATCCAGAAATAGACTCTCGTACGAGTAGTCAAGGTATAGGGATAAATAAGATATAGGGCTTCGGGTGGTCGGTTATTCGTTTACCAACGGAAAGCATGGGAGATTGTATCGAGATATGATGTATACGATATTACATTTGCTGCTAGGGCCAGACGTTAAGCCTGTAGGAATTTTCATATTGCCTCAGGTGTCCGTCCTGCTAAGGAGCCTACCATGCTTGGCCTTTCACCTCACTGTGGACTCTCAAGATAGTTTGCGAATTCCAGTGTAGATATTGAGCCATCACAGTAGATAGGGCCTTAGCTACTATGGTACTCCTTATTCTGAGTTAGACGCACTAAACAACCTAACAAAACAATATTTTTCCTTGTGAGGAGAGGGTGCCAGCGGAATTCTAAACTTCATATAGAGTGTCAAATGTGTCTCCATACTTGCGTCTGGCAGTCCCGACCCTGCAGGCTAGCATTCCATCCCCTTTGTATGCCAACAAAGGATTGCAATATATTCCACCTAGCAGCTGGAGTCCATAACATTTTGATGGGTCAGCCTTATCATCCCAGATGGCTATAAACCGCTTTATTCCAAGCTCTATCTGGGTTCCTTCAATACCCTCTCGTGGATTTTAGCCCCCGCAGAGGGGATTCCAAACCTGATTCTTACAAGCTCTCTCAGGTTCCCTTAAATACTTTCTCATGGAATTTAGCTCCAAGGATTGGAATACATCTAACTGGGGAGTCTTCCAAACTAGATTCTAAAATAGTTCTTTCAAGTACCAGCATGATACGCTTACATCCCCAAAGGATAAGATGCCCTTAGACTCTTCAGAACAACCCGGTACTGTGCAGGACACAATAAATTCACTTTTGGGGCCACTCCTGAACCGGTAGCTTACTCAATATCTCGGAGTATCTAAAGTCACATAATAGCCTAGTACCTTACTCAATATCTAAGAGTATCTAGAGTCACATAACATCCAAGGTCTTGCAGATTCCAAACCTGATTCTTACAGGCTCCCTTAAGTTCCCTTAAATACTTTCTTGTGGAATGTAGCCCCAAGGATAAGCTCCCTTAGATACTTTCTCGTGGAATGTAGCTCCAAGGATTGCAATATATCCGACTAGGGAATGTTTGAAACTAGATTCTAAAACGGATCTTTCAGGTACTTGTGGGATACTCTTACATCCCCAAAGGATAAGATGCCCTTAGACTCTTCAAAACAAACCGGTATTGTGGATGACACGATAAATTCACGTTCGAGGTCACTCGTGAACCGATACCTTACTCAATATCTAGGAGTATCTAGAGACACATAACATCCAAGGTCTTGTAGTTTAGATTAAACAAGGATGTGTAATTCTTTTTTTTTCTTAAGTTAAAGTTGACCCATGTCAAAATAGCAGACAAACAAATGTCAAATGGAGATGAAGAAGGTAAACAATGTGTAAATTTTTTTTCCTTAAGTTAAAGTTGACCCATGTCAAAACATCAAACAAACAAATGTCAAATGGAGATGAAAAAGGTGGACAATGCCTACCCTGACCAATTTCAAAAAGAGACACCTCTGGTGTAAATATAATTAACTTAAATTAAAAATTAACAATAAAATTAATTAAAAAAATTATAAGTATAAATAAAAACAAAAATGCTTTATGCATTTTAATATAGTTTACTTAAATTTAAGAAAAAAATAACAATAAAATTAATTAAAAAAATAAATAGATATAAATAAAAATAAGAATTTTTATGAGTATATTTATATTATATTTAGGAGTAATGCACAGTATTTGTTGTGGATTATAATACAAATTATTATTTAATTTTGTTTTTTTTAGTGAAAATATTGAAGCAAAGACTCATTTTAGTGACAAGTTCTAAATTGGAAAATTAGGGACCAAATGAGTTATTTTGACACGTCAAACAATATTTTTGGGGATTTACATTAGGTTCACCACTAAATGACAGTGAAACCACTTATCAACAATGCAACTTCCAAACACCAAATTGAAATTAATTATATTACAAGTAAGTAAAGTTTGAACTGCCTTTTCAGAAAACCAACGGACACTTCTGCAGAGCATAGAAACTGTGATATATTGACCCTAACAATTGAAATATTTAATAACATGTAAATAGTATTCTTGGCATCAGTAAAATTTTACACTGAAAAGGTTGAAATACTCATCCAAGAACATGTAAGTAATGTGATACCCAATTTTCCTAAATACCCATCCCACGAAAAGGAAATTAAGGTGAAACACAAAAGCTCTCAAATTAAAACTCACCCAGAGAACAAGCCGATTAAAAGGGGCGAACAACGAATACCACACTGAAACCTGGACCGTCTAAACCTAAACCAGAACGGAGATAAGGCTTATATGTAATCGTAGAAAGACAACACACCATGTGCAAAACTCTCCATATGCACCACAGAAAATCAATCCCCCACCTAACTTGAAATATACTGACAGCAAGGTTAAAAGGAAAATGCCAATTTGTGCACAATATTGAGCCTGTGGGTGGGTATTGGGAGGAAGATCCTTGCAGCCATTTTTATAACAACGCTCGAGTGTTCAAAGAAGAATTCAAGAAAATCATTCTTGAATACATCTTCCACTGTCTGCCCAAATACACTTTGTGAACATCCAGATTGGAATTGAAATACCACATGTATTCTTTGGTCCCATTTATGGTGCTCAGTGTTAGAAGACCAACCCTGTCGACTGAGCAAGGCACGTCATGCCATGCACTGTTATAGGATTTGTCTCACCAGACTTCGATTTAAACTGACAGGGGCAGGAGAATTGAACATGTGTCCTATATTCTGTAGTTTTTGTAGCATTGACGAAGCATGTGTGCGTAGAGCGTGCCCTGGTGGCTCTCGATGTTAGGGTCCCACCCTAACCCCCTTATTTATGTAGTAGGATCGAGTCATAGTTATAGTTAAGTAAAGAGTCAATAAAGCCCATATTAATAATTGTAAGTGGTTAACCCGCATTTAATGACGGGACCACAGTTAGTTGCAAATGGGCCATGGTATTAGATAGATGGTATTAATAAGAACCATGGTATTGCATGTATGAGTCATATATAAAGGATAGAGACTCCTTGTGAGGAGCATCGTGTCTTATTTTGTAATCGAGCTCTGCTCTATTGGAGGTTGCCCCCTCGAAGAGGCAAGTGAACATTACTTTCTGAATAATAAAATACCTGTTGTTATTTCTCATTGTTCTATGTTCTGGGTATATTTCTCCGCATATTTGGTATTCTTGTATTGTCTTGCAGGTTAAGAGCATAACAAGTGGTATCAGAGCGCTTTCTAGGGCCGGTGGGATCTCCATTTTTTAGCAATTTTTTTTTTTGCTAGAGACGTGTTTCGGCGTCTTTAAACCATGGGATCTGTCGTTAAGCGCATAAACCTGCGGATTTGGGGAGGCATGTACGCAGGAAATACAAGAGGTGGTCACGCTTGTTGGATTCCCTTGTAACCCCTGTGGGTACCCCTTCGAGTAGTAGCGCATTAGACATAACTGCGCATGGACTGTCTTCCAAGTACCCTTTAGTATATCAGAAGCCTCTTAGCTCCCTTGAAACCTCGCCATAGATAAAACGTCGACCGTCTTGCTGCTACAGTGCACCAAGAACATCACTCGGAGAGATTACTCGCCCGTACGATAGGGTAGTCGAGTTGTACGGCTAAGGGTACGGTTAATCCTCCTTGGTTAGTGCCCTGAAAAATTGGGCCGAGTACTACTGTCAGACCCTTATGTATATTGCGATCTGTAGCACCTGACACTCCTCAAGACCATAGTTCCCTTTTCTATCTAGGGATCACGCATAATCTCTGCCAGATCAGATCTCGCAAGTGCGGTTTGCAGCAGCAGCAGAAATCAGTCCCGCAGCTCAGATTTAACAGAACAACCATTCAGATCTATTAGATCCATTAGATCCGCAGCAGCAATCTGTTCCACCACTCAGATCTATCTGATCAGCCATTCAGATCTCTCAGATCCACCAGAGCCGCCATCCAGATCTGAGTAGTTGTGTGGGTTCCTATACTGGGGCGTGATTTTCGCAGGACTTTTGGCAGCATTGACATTTTGGGGATTCGGCTACTTATTGGTGATCTAACCCATAAGAATCAGGACGACGAGCTGAGCAAGGTGGTACCATTCAATTATTAGTGCCAAAAAAAAATTCGGGCAGTCCCAAATTTCCAGTACATCAGATCGGTGCATGGTAGAAACTAGAGCTCAAGCTATGGCCAATGAGAAGATCGACAAACTTGAACAATCCTTGAAAGACCTCCAAGATTAGCTGACGACAATAACTAATGCACTCTTTAAGGGCAAGGCAAAAGCCCACGAGGAGGCGTATATTGGCAATGATCACAGTGAGGGTGAGTCTAGCCACTCTCTTCACCTCTGGGGCACCCACCAACAATCCTGTCTGCGACCACCCAAGCTGGATATGCATAAATTTGATGGTTCTCACCCGACAGCATGGGTAGCACAAATGGAGCAGTATTTCAATCTGAATTACATCTTAGATAATGAGACTCAGCTTATGGTGGGCAGCATGTACTTGGACAATGAAAGATGGCAATGGTGGCAATGGCATCAACGTTGTAATGGAAGGCCCTTGACTTGGGACACCTTCAAAAAAGCTCTTATAGAGCACTTTGACCATGACTCTGCTTTTTTGGGTCGCCTCACTAAGCTTCGACAGACTGGCACAGTGGATGAATATATTATAGCCTTTGAAGCCTTAGCTTTCCGCACTATGCGTCTCCAAGATGCGTTCTACATGGAATGTTTTATCAGTGGTCTTAAAGAGGCCATACAAGCTCACGTCCGACTGCACCACCCTCCCACATGGTCGGAGGCTTGCAAGGTAGCTCGTAAAGTTGAACGTGCGTTAGCGGCCCAGTCCAATCACCCAAATTTCACCGCCAAGGGTCGCCCCCCACAGGCTCACAACACTACTCAAACACTTAAGGTTCAAAAGGTGTCACCTGCAGAAATGGCAAAAAGAAGAAAGCAGGGATTATGTTACTACTGTGATGAAAAATACTCCCCGGGACATAAATGCAAGGAGCCCAAATTATTTCAAATTGATGCTACTGATTACAGCTCATCGGAGGAAGCCCCACCACTTGAGGAACCTGAGGAGGATGAAGAGGACAACCAGAAGGGCAATGTCCCTAATGAACCAGTTATTTCGCTGCATGCTTTGGCAGGGATTTCTTCACCTCAAACTCTCAAAATCAAAGGTTTTATTAAGCACCGCCTAGTAGTAGTCTTGATTGATAGTGGAAGTACACATAATTTTATCCATCAAAGAGTCGCGGAAGCAGTGCATTGTTTTGTACAAGCAGTTTCTAACTTCCAAGTCCAAATTGCGGATGGGGGGAACATTGAAATGTGAAGGTCGCTGTGAAAATGTCAAACTTCAAATGGGGGATTATCAGTTGAAGACCCACAACTTTGCCATACACATGGGAGGATGCGACATTGTCCTCGGTGCTAAATGGCTTCGCACACTTGGGCCAATCACAATGGATTTCCAGGAGTTATATATGAGCTTTAACCAGAACAACTCCACCCATACCCTCCGCGGACTCTAGGCGGAAGCTCCTTCTATCATCAACTCACATAGGATGGAAAAATTGTTAAAAAAGGGCCATCATGGAGTTATAGCTCAATTTAATGCCATCCAGGCCGTCAAACCCAATTATCTTCCAATTCATCCTGAGAGGCAACAAATTTTAAATAACCATCTGCTAGTCTTTGACAAGCCTCATTTGCTTCCACCCTCGAGAGGGGAACATGATAATAGCATCACTTTGGTCCCAGGGGCCCAACCACCAAATGTGCGCTCATATAGATATCCGTTCACCCAAAAGAATGAAATAGAAAAAATAATCAAGGAACTTTTGGAAGCAGGAGTCCTTCGTCCCAACATTAGTCCTTATTCATCATCGGTGGTCATGGTGCTCAAGAAAGATGGGGAATGGCATATGTGTCCAGACTTCAGGGCCCTCAATAAGTTGACAGTGAAAGATAAATTTCCTATCCCGGTTGTTGATGATTTGCTGGATGAACTAAATGGGGCTCAATTCTTCACTAAGCTGGATCTTCGCTCAGGCTACCACCAAATTCGCATAAAAGAAGTCGACATTCCAAAGATTGCTTTCAAAACTCATGAAGGCCATTATGAGTTCCTGGTCATGCCATTCGGTCTTTATAACACCCCATTTACTTTTCAGAGCCTTATGAACCACCTCCTCAAACCATATCTCAGAAAATTTGTCCTTGTTTTCTTTGATGACATCCTCATCTACAGTTGCACTTGGGCTACACATCTTCAGCATGTAGATCTGCTCTTGCAACTGCTCTGCAAGCATAAATTATTTGTTAAAATGTCCAAGTGTTCTTTTTTCATGGAAGAAGTTGAGTATTTGGGCCACATTGTGGGGTGTGAAGGTGTCAGGGTGGACCCAAAAAGATCCAGGAAATGCAGGATTGGCCTCAACCTAAGACCTTGAAGAGCCTGAGAGGATTTTTGGGTCTCACGGGCTACTATCGCAAATTTGTCTGCAATTATGGTCGCATTGCGAAACCCCTCACTCAACTCCTCAAGAAAAATTCATTCCTCTGGAATGATGAAGCATAACAGGCCTTTACAGCTCTCAAAAATTCCATGTGTTCCACTCTAGTCTTAGCACTACCTGACTTCACCAAATCTTTTGTCATTGAATGTGATGCTTCGGGTATGGGTATTAGGGCGGTCTTAATGCAAGAAGGTCAACCCTTGGCCTTCACAAGCCAACAACTAAGTGAGAAGAATCTGGGACAATCTACCTATGAGAAGGAAATGATGGCCATCTTACATGCAATAGATACCTGACGACCTTACTTATTGGGGTGACGTTTCCAAATCCGCATAGACCATCACAATGTTAAATATTTTTTGGAGCAACGCCTATCCTCACCACAACAAAATAAATGGCTCGCCAAAATGATGGGATATGATTATGAGATCATTTACAAGAAACGACGCGAAAATATCGTAGCAGATGCATTATCTCGCCAATTTGAGGAGGAAAGTACCCTGCTTGCAATTTCCCTTCCCATTCCAGAATGGATAGAAGAAGCTCGCAGGTAATGGTTTTCACATCCCTGGCTCTCCCAACTCATTACTCAATTGCAGGCAGATCCAAATTCCACCAAGGGCTACTCGTGGCAGGATGAGATTCTTCGCTACAAGGACAGAGTCGTAATATCACCAACATCCACCCTCAAAAGCCGCATTTTGGCAGAGTTGCACTCATCCCCCACTACAGGACATTTAGGCTTTCAGAAGACGTATACTTGCACTAGAAGACCATTTTTTTGGACAGGCATGAAAAAGGACATTCTTACTTTTGTAGCGGAATGCGATGTCTGTCAGCGCCACAAAGGGGAGACAGTCAAAGCACTAGGCACACTACAACCATTGCCCATCCCGACATCAATATGGACGGAGGTTTCTATGGATTTCATTACAGGTCTTCCAAAGTCAGGAAACAAGTCAGTCATCATGGTGGTTGTGGACTGACTTTCTAAGTATGCTCATTTTTGCACCCTACCCCACCCTTTTACACTGACTTTGGTCGCTCAATCTTTCATGGATTAGATCTTCAAATTGCATGGCATGCCCACTTCTATTGTGTCTAATCGTGACCCGATCTTCACCTGTAATTTTTGGCAGGAACTCTTCAGGTTACAAGGTGCCCAACTAAAACTCAGTACTTCCTATCATCCACAAACGGATGGTCAAACTTAAGCAGTCAACAAATGTCTGGAAACCTATTTTAGGTGCTTCACTTCAGAAAAGCAACATCTTTGGGTACAATGGTTACCTCTAGCTAAATGGTGGTATAACACCAACTCATGCCACCACCAAAGTGACTCCCTATGAAGCAGTTTATGGTCAAATCCCTCCTTCCCCTACTTCTTATATCAAGGGGTGCTCAAAGGTACAAGTAGTGGATCAACTCCTATAAAACCGCACAACCATGCTCGCCCATCTTAGAGAGAATCTTCATCAAGCTCAAAACCGCATGAAGCAACAGGTAGATCAGCATCCTCAGAACGTTAATTTCAAGAAGGGGATCAGGTATTTTTGAGGCTGCAACCATATAAGCAAACATCACTCAAAGACAAGGGTTGTCAGAAACTATCTCCAAAATTCTACGGACCGTATCGAGTACTTCAGCGCATTGGAGAAGTGGCCTACAAGCTAGCTTTGCCACCCACTGCAAAAATCCATCCAGTTTTCCATGTCTCATGCCTCAAGAAGGTGATTGGGAACAATTGCAGAATTCAAACCAGTCTACCTGAATTGGATGAAGAAGGGTCAATCTGGCTCCAACCTGAACAGGTCCTCGACACACGAGAACGGCACCTGCATGGCCACATGATCAAGTCCTCGTCAAGTGGAAAGACACCTCTCCGGAAGATGCAACCTGGGAACAAGCCACTATTCTTTAGCAGTTTCCACAGCTTCAGCCTTGAGGACAAGGTTATTCTTAAGGGAGAGGGCATGTTAGGGTCCCACCCTAACCCCCTTATTTATGTAGTAGGATTGAGTCATAGTTATAGTTAAGTAAAGAGTCAATAAAGCCCATATTAATAATTGTAAGTGGTTAACCCATGGTATTAGATAGATGGTATTAATAAGAACCATGGTATTACTCCATGGTATTGCATGTATGAGTCATATATAAAGGATAGAGACTCCCTGCGAGGAGCATCGTGCCTTATTTTGTAATCGAGCTCTGCTCTATTGGAGGTTTCCCCCTCAAATAGGCAAGTGAAGATTACTTTCTAAATAATAAAATACCTGTTGTTATTTCTCACTATTCTATGTTCTGGGTATATTTCTACGCATATTTGGTATTCTTGTATCGTCTTGCAGGTTAAGAGCATAACACTCGAAAGCGCAGTTGTAGAATGTAAAAATCATAGTTGTAGAAGGAAATTGGGTTCCCTGACACTATCGCCAGGCCCAGGGAGTGCGTGGGTGAGAGCGGGAAACTTTCCTACACTGGCTCTGGCTCTAGGGTAGAAAATGTTTCATGCTCAACATGATGATGGACTAGTTAATAGGGTGTTTTTATAATTGCATTGGCAATGAAATTCTTCTAACTACCTTTGCTTGTGGATCATCTAACGAATGAATATTTTTTAATCGTCTAACATCTTATCCAACGGCGCAAGGTTATGACAGTTAACCTGGAGAGGGTTCTTTTCAAAGAGAAACACCTTACAACGTAATTACTGCAAAAAAAACTTTCTAAATTGTGGTAAATACACATTCTTACACATAATAAATAAATTAAAATATAATTACAGACCTTGCATAAATGTGTATAAATGAAATAGACAAATGAATTTTCATCTTCAAATAGTTAAGCAGTAGCATAATTCACACAATCCTACTAGAAATTAAACTCTTACAGAGAGTTACCAGACCTTGAATAACTATGCATAATCTTTAGCACATAAGCTTTTGTTTATGTAATATATTAATATATCCTCGCTCTGATTATATACACACATATATGTGTATATATTTGTATTTATATAAAGTGATTTTCCTTCCCGTGCATATCCAATGGCTCAAAGACCAAAGCTTTACCCATATAGATAAGGATACACAGGGCAAAATATAATCACTAACTTATACACTTTAAGATAATTATGACTAGGTTTTAGCTATTGAGTTTAGTTGAGGGCATATTATTAGTTTCATTGTTGGATAACAAATTTTAAGTCACTCTGGTTCAAATGAGATAATTTAAGGCTTCCCAAAATTCCTTTACAAATTAGATATAAGGCTCAAGTCTTGGCCTAAATACTTTTTAGGAGCTAATCTTGCAAGGCCTTCATGCCACAACTATATTTTAAGACCATTTGACTTTCTTTCAGCAATCATGCAACAACCCTATGTTTACTACCATGGAGGCCACACAACTCGTCTACCATTCACAATAACTAAGAACCCATTGTTGATTTGTACATCTTAAATTTCCAGGAATTATTATTCATAAGTGAAAATTTTACTATTGTCTTCGAATGTTGCCTGAATATTTTAATGACCTAGTATTTGTTATGAGTATAATGCATTTTCTTATTGAATTCAGATTCATAATATTGATTAAGACAATATATCCATGATCAATTTTGGCTAGAGATCGCTTTCTTGGCTACGTTCCTTCACTCAGGAATCAATTATTGGTATCTTCACATTAAATCAGCATTCATAGATGCTCAAGGAAATCAAGGTGAAAAAAACTCTGCCCTTCCAACACATACATGTGTGTGTGTGTATGTATGTATGTATAGATATTTACTTACAATATCCCTAAAACGGGGGCTAACAAATGGATATAACTGTTGAAATATGTAACTAGGTTCAGTCTTCATAATGGCATGTGTAATCGTGATTTTATGTATTTAATGAAAAGAGAAAAATAAATTTATTAGTTTTATTCTTGAGGCATGGGTTTCATGCTCAAGGGAAAATTATTTTTAGGTCAAGCACCCATTGAGTGCTTCTAGGTTTGTCATAAAGTCAATTGAGTCAAAGTCATGTATTGAACACCCATTTAGGCATGTTACATATTGTAAAGAAAAAATAATTGAGTCAAAAGACCATCCAAGACCTCATCATGGCACAAAGATCAAATTGACCTACATGAAGGGACAAGTTGTCCTCAAGATAGCAATTTGTACCCCTTACAAGCCTATAAATAAGAAGGAATTCGACCTCATTTGGACACTCACTCAAGCAAGTTCGATCTCCTCAATATAGAAGTTGGAAAAGGATGATGAAGAAGAAGAAGATCAAGATCGATGTTTTTGGGCCTCTCTCTCTCTCCCTCTCTCTCTTGTTAGAGTTTCTATAGTTTCCAGGCTAGACAAAATTTTGAAGCTACATCAAAGCTGCATCAAGGTCAAATTCGTGAAGTTTCCTCTAGATCAAAGTTGTGAAGTTATTAGGTTGAAGTTGTTGAAGTTGCATCAAGGAAGAAGTTGTGAAGCTGCTAGGTCGAAGTTGCAGAAATTGTTGTTGGGGTCAAAATTGCTGGAAGGTTGAAGTTTGTTGATGGAAAATCCCATCAAGAAGGAAGGATGACTTCGTCATGGAGGGTCTTGGTCAAGGGTCATAGGTCTTGGAAATTGTCAATTGAAGTTCTATAATAAGAGAAGGATTCTAGTAGGTTTTCCTCTTAGTTGGAGAGGTTTTGGCCCTGGCTAATTACCTATATCTTGTGTCATATTGTCTCATTGTTATTTATGATTTGGTAGTTGTTTGTTGATAGAGAAAACTAATAATAATAAGAAAAGAAGAAGTTAATCAATTATAGTAAAAATACATCACAAGAAGTTATCAAAGTAAGAGAAGTCACCTACACTTGTTGCTCCCTATATTTCTCAACATAGTATCAGGACTAAGGTGAATACATCAAGAAGGGAAACATGAAGAAGGATACTCTAGGGTCGAAGTATAAAGAGATTGTCTTGGAAACATCAAGAGCGTCAATCATCGAGAAGGACTAGCCCTCTCATCATATTGAAAGGGGATAATTAATAGCATCAAAGAAGATCTCAAAACCCTACCTCATCCAAAGAAGGGTTCCACACTTAAAGCACTTTTGGGTCTATTTTTCTAGGCTATATTCTCCACACGTGTGAAGTATTAATACATCCTTCTACAGCAGCAAGTATCGAATTGCAGCCACCATCAAGGATCAAGTTTTGTGCCAAGAAAGGTCTCCTTTGCAAACTGAAATAACAAGAAACAAAAGTCAAGTCAAGCAAAGTAGAAAGGAGGCAAATTTGTCCATCTTCTAGCCAAACGTGTGAACTAGGGTTATTTCAGAGATGGTTGAAATTGCAAAACTACTACAACTAGCTAAAATTATGAAGAAGGGTCAAAATATCAAGTTGTGAAACAAGTTTAACTAGCATTGTCTTGAAGGAAGAAAATCAGGAACAAGCGTTGTCATCATCATCAAGGAATCAATGTTATATCCCTTCCAGTCAAGGATCACTTTTGAAGAAAGACATCTTCACCAAAGAAGACATTTTATATTATTTACATCATCATCAAAATAAAGAAGGCATCAAATTGAGGATTTCATCTTCTAGGAGTATCTTCACTTAACAAGTATTTTTATATTTATATTTGAATATGTTAAATTACTTCATATTGCAAGGAGAGCAACAAATTGGTTGGGTCATCAAACTTTCTTGCATGGAAGAAGAGGATAGATTTGATCCTCAAAGAAAATGAAGTCATTGGTCATGTTAAGGGTTTAATTTTCAAACTGCTGAAAGAAGAATCTCAAGTTCTACAAGATGAAGATATCAAAAGAAGAAGGAATAGCCTTATACTTTATGGGGGTGTCAGAAATAAGAGACCAACTCCAAGAGTTGGGAGAAATAATGTCTGAAAAGGAAATGACTACCATAGTGCTTAATGCACTACCAGAGGAATGGGGCAACTTAACATTAATCATCTATGGGAAGGAGGAAGCTACTCCATTCAATAAACTATGGTCATTGTGCAAAATCAAAGAAACAAGGTTGAAAGCAAAAATTGATGTAGGATCAAGCGAGCAAGCTCAAGCATTTTCTGCCATGGCTAGAAGAAAAGGGAAGTTTGGGAAGCTTAGTCCTCATAAAAATAAGAAGAACATGTTGAAGGTTCAATGAGATGGTTGTCATGAATATGGGCAGTACAAGAGAGATTGTCCAAATATCAAGAAGGACAACAACAAAAGAGGAAGAAAAGAAGCCTATATCATTGAAGAAGTGGAAGAAGATGAAAAGAAGAAATTCAAGAAGGAGAAAGCAAAAGATCTCTACTATGATTGAGATAGTCTTCCTCACCTAGTTCTTTTCAAATTTTCTATTGTAAAGTATAACTATCATGGTAGGAATCATTAGAAGCATGATAGGATGCATCATGTTAAGATATGGCATCATAGAAGCATATGATTGAAAGTATGATCCTGTGACATCATCATAGAGAAGCATGAAAGATAGCTGAAATAGAAGTCTATGGTTGTCATCTATAGAAGGATGTAGCCATTGCTAACCTCATTAGAAGCATAAGTATTACTTATTGAAAAAAGAAAGTCATATAGTATAGAGCTCATTATACATCATTCAAAATGAGCATTTGCAAGATGAGGATGATCAAGATCCTTCATTGGAAGGTTCACCTTCTGGAAGAAGTAAGTGTCTCCCCAGGAATTCCAACTTGTATGGGATTCATGGGATGATGGTATGATGTCAAAAGAGATGAATCAGGTTAAGGAATTGAAGTGCTTCCAATCAAGGAAGTTGTCAAAGGAAGTCTAGATGACCAAAAGAAAGATACGAGGTATGTATGCTTGTACTTGATATAATCGAGTCATGTCATATGATTGTGGATATCATGAATGAGTGTTCTACCTTAAGAGCGGGATCAAAGGAAAGGATCTCCTCTTATGAAACAATGTATGAACGCATGGTTCACACATTGACTAGGTAAAATCAACATAATATGTCCTCATATGAAATATGAGGCAATTGACAACGTTGGAGGAACTATGATTGGAAGTTCCTTGGAGGAAATGTGTGTATAAAGAAAGGAAGAGATCATGAAAAATGAAACTATGGAGAAGGAAATCAACATCCAAGGACTAGAATATTTGACTATGATATCTCCATGGGAAATATATTAAGATCCTGATAAAGTTTTAAAAAGAAAGAGACCCTTGATGTTGTATATCTTTTTGCAGATGTGTCAATATATATGCAGGATGTTGATGCAAACAAGGAGATGTCATGATGAAAGACCATCACAAAGGTATTTTGATTTAATGTCAATTTTCTATTTTTGAACAATATCTGGATGGGCTAATGCAGGGTCACCAAAGGAAGAGTTGTATATGTCATCTACAACTGACACTCATGTGGTAGGATGAAAGATCCTGAAGGAAACATGATGCAAAGAAGGTAGAAAGGTATGAAGGAAAGGCCAGATATGTCCTAATGGATCACTTTCCAATGAAAGAAAGGATGACATGACTGACATGATTCATGAATAAAAGTGATGGATGGTCGATTCCCTATGAAGAAGTCCAAAAATGACGAAGAATCTTGAATTAAGAAAAAGAAGTTCATGACATTGAAAGGAAGAGCTCTTCAAGCAGTTGGTTGTCCCAGGATCTCCACCTAAAGAGATGATGGGAAGCAATTCCCTGGTCAATAGGGAGCTTGGCCAAGTCCCCGATTAAGAGGGAGCTTGGGTACATTTCTTTGAGAAGAATGGGTACATTCCTTCACTGGAATGGGCATATCTTCCCTAATTGAAAGGGAGAGATAGACACATGATTCTTATCTTTACCTAGGAAGATAGAATGGAGGATTGGGTATGCATCTGGCATATGATACTCTTTTAGGATGTGGTAGGGAATCCAAGATAAGAGTAGTCATAGAGGACCGATATTCTTTGAGGATTGGGAATCCATGATAAGAATAGTCCTGGTGGAACATACTATAAGAGAACCTGGGTGGGGTATGTTTTGAGAGAGACAATGATGAGGGTGTTTATAAATCATTGGTCTCGCTAGCATTGTGCTCTGATCTTGTGGAGATATAGAGTTGTTAGTTAAGGCCTTGCTATGTGACAGTGCTAGATGATATGTTGCTATACAGATAAGTTACTAACCTGACTCTTCTTATTAGAATTCATCAGATTTAGAATGTCCAAGTACCTTGTATGGATTATGAATACCTCCCTAGTTAAGAGGGAGTGTTGAAATATGTAACTAGGTTCTATCTTCATAATGGCATATGTAATCATGATTTTATTTATTTAATGAAAAGAGAAAAATAAATTTATTATTTATATTCTTGAGGCATGGGTTTCATGCTCAAGTGAAAAAAAAAAAATATTAGGTCAAGCACCCATTGAGTGCTTTTAGGTTTGTCATAAAGTCAATTGAGTCATTGTCATGTATTGAAGACCCATTTAGGCATGTTACATATTATAAAGAAAATTTTATTGAGTCAAAATAGAGTCAAATGACCTACCAAGACCTTGTCATGGCACAAAGATCAAGTCAACCTACATGAAGGGATAATTCAGACTCAAGATAGCAATTCGTACACCTCACAAGCCTATAAATAAGAATGAATTAAACCTCATTTGGACACTCACTCAAGCAATTTTGATCTCCTCAAGATAGAATCTGGAAAAGGACGAAGAAGAAGAAGAAGATCAAGATCAATTTTTTTGGGCCTCTCCCTTTCTCTCTTTCGTTAGGGTTTCTATAGTTTTTAGGCTAGACGAAAGTGTGAAGTTGCATCAAGGTCGAAGTTGTGAATTTTCATCAAGGTCGAAATTGTGACGTTGCAAGGTCGAAGTTGTGAAGTTTCCTCAAGGTCGAAGTTGTGAAGTTTCTAGGTCAAAGTTGTTGAATTTGCGAGGTCGAAGTGCAGAAATTGTTGTTAGGGTCAAAGTTGTTGGAGAAATTGTTGGAAGGTCAAAATTTGTTGTTGAAAGTTGTGTAAGGAAAGCTCATGAAGAAGAAGGATGACTTGGTCTTGGAGGGTCTTGGTCAAGGGTCATAGGTCTTGGAATTCATCAATTGAAGTTCTATAAAAAGAGAAGGATTCTGGTGGGTTTTCCTCTCGATTGGAGAGGTTTTGGCCTTGGTTGATCGCCTATATCTTGTGTATTATTGTTTCATTGTTCGTTATGATTTGGTAGTTGTTTAATGATAAAGAACACTAATAATAATAAGAAAAGAAGAAGTTAATCAAGTATAGTAGAAATACATCACAAATAGTTATCAAAGTAAGAGAAATCACCTACACTTGTTGCCCCCCTAGATTTCTAAAAAATGACATCAAGGAATTCTTTGTTCACATTTTCCATCAAAATTAAACATACGACCAAGTAAGTGATCATCCAATTTCATAATTCAATAAGCAATGAGTTATTTATATGACCATGAGCATTATTCCATAACATCTACTAAACATCACACTGCAAGTTTAATTTATAGAACCACTTATCTGAAATTATTGTTGTTGTTGGAAAAATTTGGAAAGGATCCTTTTATACCCAACCATAGGCTTACCTGAGCCATTACTCTCTACTATTGACCACCCCCTAGCTAGGCCATGATACCATAAGGGGAAATTATCAACACTCAAAAAATTGGGATGGGTGAAGGTAACTCTCTTTCACAAATACAAGAACATCAAACATGATTTCCACATTTATGAGTGTATTTTGGCAACCAAAACTCAATAAAACCACTCAAAACATCCCAATAAACTTTCCACTAAAAAACAACAAAATTATACTCATGATTATGCTACTCCAAGCACTCATGTGCCTCTACTTTCTCTAGGTATGGTCTCAATCTCCTTGTGGATGTCTACTCCAAATGTTTTTCGCCCATTTTCCCACACCATTTGTGATTCAACCCTTGAATTCCAAGATGGTTACTTGCCATATGGTACCAATTGAATTACGAAGGTACTCCATAACACCACTGAACCTAAATAAATGTGGTAAGTATTTGCATATGGCAGGTATTTGCTTCAATTACCCAATTCTTCAATCAAGGAGCTATCGACTAGTCAGAAAAGAAAAATTGCAAACTCAAATTCAAATTTTGGTATAGATGTTTTGGATGAGGCTTTTCTAGTAATAATAAGTATGGATATTTTGCTATAACCATCTCACTAGTTCCCACTCGTGTAATAATTGTTTGTATAAATACCTGCATTCCCAGTTTGATGTTCAACATGTTTAGTTAACATAGAGATTTATATACATTTTTAATCATTTAGTGTGGTTCATAATAATGATAACATTTAAATGCTACTACCGACACCAATAACATAATTATCTACATTAATCTTGGGGTTCAAATAAAGTTGTTACAATATGCACCCCATTAAAAGAACATGATCCTCAGTGTTTTTCTATATGCAATGATGTCTTATGCAATAAACAATAATGGGTATGCCACTCCCATGACATCCTCCAATTCCCACATAGTCGCATTTTCTCCAAGGTTCTTCGATCAAACCTTGACTTGTGTGATGGCTTAGTTCCAGAGTAGTGTCTCCTTACTATCTAGTATGCTTTGAGGCTTTGGATATAATTATCCTTTGGCTTCCACCATGATCACAACTAAGTCAATGATATGATTAGAATCATGCACATATTTCTTGAGCAAGGGTACATGAAGTACATTATGAGATTTCACATTAGGAGGTAATGCAAGCTTGTATTCCAATGGTCCCACTCTCTCTAAAATCTCAAAATGTCCATAAAAGTGAGATGTTAAGTTGGCACATTTTCCATTCCCAAGGACTTCTTAGTCCCAAGATACACATGATATTCTATTCTAAATTCCCTGTGAGTCTTATTCATGTCAACGTAGCACTTATGTCGATCTTGCACTACTTTGAAGTTATACTTGATCTTAGCCACTTATTGTTCCATTTACTTTAGCATGTATGATATAAGTGTAATTTAGTCCACTAGATTATCCCAACTAATCCAAGTACTACATCTTTTACCATATAATTCCTCAAAGGGACTCACTTTTAGTTACTTGTGGTAGCCATTGTTTTATGTTGATTCTACAAAGGGTAAATACTCTTCCCACTTCTTAGGTCAATGCATACAGTTTTAGCATATATTTTCATAACCTCATTCACTCTTTAGATATATCCATTTGTTTGAAGTGATAGGTAGTGTTTAAATATATTTGGGTCCTAAAGCCAACAAATAAGGCCTTCCAAAATTTTGAGGTAAATTTAGAATCTCTATTTGATATGATTGTCTTGGGCATCCTGTGCAATCTAAAAATTTCTTCAATGAAAATATTAGCAATGTTAATTTCTTTGTATATGGATTTCACTAGAATGAACTGAGCTTCCTTACTTATCTTATCTATCACCACTATAATTGCATCATGTTGCTTGGTTGTCCTTGGAAACCAAGCAATGAAGTCCATATATATGATTTCCCACTTCGATTATGAAATCTATATTAGCTGCATCAACCTTGTCGAGTGTCTATGCTCGACCTTAACTTGCTCACATTCTAGTCACTTGGAAATGTACTATGAAATCTCTCTCCTCCTCCCATGCTAATAATGTAATCTTGTTATTGTTGTTGTCATTATTTTTTATAACATGGGTGACTTGAGTAAGGTATCTTATTGAATTCATCCATTATAATCCTCTTTAGTTCTATAGCATTTGGTATGTTCAATGTACATCAACAAATTATCCTCCATTAGCTGATAATGTTTACACTTTTGACCATTGGGCTCTTGCTCTAATCATTCCTTTATATGCCTGAAGTGTTAATCATTTTGCAGGGAATCTCTCATTTTACAATTTATATCTGACTCACACACACTAGCTATTGCTAGGTGTATTGTTTGCATGCATCAATTAAGTGCATTTTCTACTTGATTTACTTTCCCTTTGATATGTTGGATTTGAAATTAAAATTTACCAATGAGAGCCATCCAACTTTTCTAAAATTCAAGTGAGGTTGATCAAACAAAAATTTCAACCCATTATGATCTATTATCAATGTAATCCTTCTTCTAGGCAAGTAGTACCACCACGTCTTCAAAGCATGAACGAACACTCCATTTCATGGGAAACATGCTTTCTTTAATGCTTATTTAGCTTCCAATATTCACAACTAACCACGTGTCCCTCTTGCATGAGAACTCCATCAAGTCAAAATTCCTTGTAAGCATATGTGCAAACCATGAAATCTTTATCTAGATCTGTAATATTTAAGACAACTAAATTTGTCAAAATATACTTTAGCTTTTTAAATCTTGCTTCAAAATCCAATGACCATACAAATTTTACTTCCTTTCTTTGTAGTGAGGTGATTGGATGGCCAATATTTGCAAAACATTAGATGAACCTATGGTAGTATCTGACTAATCTCCTGAATGACCTTAATTCTGATACATTCTCGAGTGTAGGGAAATCCATGATTCCCTTGAATTTCCTAGTGTTTGTTGTAACCCTTTCCTCTTAAATCACATGGACCGAGCGATGGGATTGTCTTTGAAAGAAGTCCCACTTGTTCTATTTGGTGTATGACCAATGTTATGTTAACATTTGCAACATTAACCTAAGATTCTACTCTTGCTCCTCCTTGGTCTTTGAATTGATTGGGATATTATCATTGAAGTCCAAAATGAACTCTTCCAAATACTCACCAAGGATATTATTCATTCGTCACATAAATGTAGTTGGTACATTGATGATCCCAAATATCGCCTCCAAAAACTCATAGTGCTTGTGCCTAGTCCTAAATGTAGTTTTATGAATGCACTCATCCTTGATCTCAAGTTGATGATACATTTATCTCAAATCCATCTTCGAGAACAATGTGGCTCCTCTTAGTGGATCGAAGAGGCCTTCGATCCCAGACAATGGATATTTACTCTTAATGGTATTCTTGTTCAATTTCCTATAATCAAAGCATAACCTAAGGGTGCCATCCTTCTTGACAAACATTGTTGGTGCTCCCCACAAAGACACGTTGGGTCTAATATACCCTTTGTCCAATGTCTCCTTCAATTGTATCTTCAACCGACCATTTATGGCTTTTCCAAGATACCAATGGAAAAGTCAAAGTGTTTATGGATTCATAAACCATTGGTGAAAGTAAATTTTTTTACATGAGAAAACTTTAGCTACTTCATCGATCCTCAAAGGCTTCATTGGGCTTCGATGAAATCCAATTTTTATTCATAATGAAAACTTCAAAAAAATTTCCAGTTATCGATGTTGAAGTTTTAAAAATGCTCTACAATCAATCTAGGAAGATGTTTTAACGTTCTCTAGAGGAATCAATTTCCATTGAAGAAATTGTTTGCATCTTATGAAATCATGTCATTTGCAATGAAATCAATAAATCTCAGTAACAGATAATTTCTTACCCAATATGACTGAGAGTCTTCATATAAGAAAAGCCTTGAACATGCATTTCTATATATATCTTTGTATGCATAGTACATAAACATTTCTCACTCTTGGAGATGAGTTACTACAATAATTCATTAGATGTAGGTGGGTGAATAAAATTTTCACCAGAGATTAATAAAACCATAAAAATCATGCAAAACTTTTGTTAGAAGCATTTGTGAACATTACATAATTGCAGTCTCGCTTCTAGGGAATAAGACAATTTAGAAAGGAAATAAGTTTATTCTTACCAAACTTAATCCTCATTAATAATTTACACAAATCTCAACATAGAAATATGTTAGGTTAAATAATTATTATCTTTCGACAATAAGTTACTTCGAGAAACTGACCTGGAAGATATGGTAAATACACATTCTTACCGAGAATTAATAAACTCAAAAATAACTACATATCTTTCATGAACGTATATAGATACAAGAGACATCTAATTGAATTCTCATCTTCGAAAAAATAAACATTACAAGGATTTCCACACTTTTGGTAATAGTTAAATTCTACAATAGTTAGCACACTTACAATAACTGTGCAAGTATTTTGCATATGGCCTTTGTTTTGCTAATTTGTTAATATCTCCTCACTCTAATTATATATGCATAACTATATGTATCTATTTGTATTTATATGAACTACATTTCCTCCCCATGCATATCTAATGGCTCGGGCCATGCAAGACCATGATTTTTCCCATATAGATGAAGATACATAGGGCTAAATATAGTGATTGGATTGTATACTTTAGGATTATTATGACCAGGTTTTAGCAATTGAATTTAGTTGGGGACATAGTTTGATCTCTGGTTAACAATTTTTAAGTGAGAAATGTTGCTCTAGCAAAATGAGATAATTTAAAGCTCCCAAAAATCCCATTAAAATTTAAACATCAAGGCTCAAGTCTTGGCCTAAATCCTTTTCGGGAGTTAATCTTGCAAGGCTTTCAAGGTGAAATTATATTTGAAGACCATTTGACTTTGTTTGCTCAAATATGCAACAACTTTATTTTTCCTACCTAGGAGGTCTAAAAACTTGTCTACCATTTATAATAACTAAGAACCAAATGTTGATAAAGGCATCTTAGTTTTTCAGGAATTATCATTCATCAACGAAAATTGTATTCTTGTGTCTCACACGTTTTTTAAAGACATTCATGACCTCGTCTTCATTATGAATACAATGTATTTCCTTCTTGCAATTGGATTCATAATGTGAATTAAGACAGTCTATCCATGATCAATCTTGGCTAAAAATCACTTGTTTGGCTATGTTCCTTCATTGAGGAACTAATTATTAACCTCTTCCCATTAAATCAACATACATAATTGCTTAAGGAAATTAAGGTGTAGAAAACTCTGCCCCTACAAAACCAACACGTATTCTTTGTTCATATTTTTCCATCAAAATTCAACATACCACCAAGTACATATTTAACCAATTTCACAATTCAACATGTTGTAAGTTATTTACATAACTACGGGAATATTTTTCATAACATCTCATAAACATCACATTGCATGTTTAATACAAACAGACACTTATATGAAATTATTTCTATTGGAAACCAATCTAGGAAGGAGCCTTTTCCACCTAATTTAGGCTTAGTTGCACCTTTGCACGCTACAACTAGCCACCCCCTACGCAGGCCATGATACCACAAGGGGAAATTGTCAACACTCAAAAATTTAGGATGGGTGAATGCAACTCTCCTTCACAAACACAAGAACACCAAAGAACTTCTCTAACTACTAAGCATGGCATCTCTAGAAATTTTATATGCCTCTTAGTCAAATAACATAACAATACGAAAACCCCTTCACTAGTCCATAGTCTTTCAATAATTTCCTTACCAATTTCTTATCATGCTTACCCGTTACAAATCAATTTTCGACTCCCATTGTTTAAGTAAGTTCTAGATATCCTTGATGAGTATTAGGCATGGAAAATGATTTTTTAGAGATCCCAAAGCACACCAAGATTGATCCAATCCACGATTGGCAGTTTGTTTGGATGTATTTGGGCAACCAGAACTAAATTCATTTAAAACATCCCAACAAGCTTTCCACTTGGGAATTACAACATTTTATTCGTAATTTTGGTGCTTTAGGCACTCAATTGCCTCTACTCGTTGGTTGTGGTCTCTATTGAAATATGTAACTAGGTTCAGTCTTCATAATGGCATATGTAATTATGATTTTATGTATTTAATAAAAATATAAAAATACATTTATTATATGTGTTCTTGAGGCATGGGTTTCATGCTCAAGAGAAATTTATTTTTAGGTCAAGCACCCTTTGAGTGCTTCTAGGTTTGTCATAAAGTCAATTGAGTCATTTTCATGTATTGAAGACCCATTTGGGAATGTTGCATATTGTAAAGAAAAAATTATTGAGTCCAAATAAAGTCAAAAGACCCTCCAAGACCTCGTCATGGCACAAAGATTAAATCGGCCTACACAAAGGGACAAGTCAGCCTCAAGATAGAAATTTGTAGCCCTCACAGCCTATAAATAAGAAGGAATTCGACCTCATTTGAATACTCACTCAAGCAAGTTCAATCTCCTTAAGATAGAAGCTAAAAAAGGACGAAGAAGAAGAAAAATATCAAGATTGAAGTTTTTGGGCCTCTCTCTCTCTCTCTCTCTCTCTTGTTGGGGTTTCTATAGTTTTTGGGCTAGATGAAATTCTGAAGTTGCATCATAGTTGTGAAGCTGCCTCTATATCAAAGTTGTGAAACTATTACATTGAAGTTGTTGAAGTTGCATCAAGTTTGAAGTTGTGCAGCTGCTAGGTCGAACTTGCAGAAATTGTTTTCAGGGTCGAAGTTCTTGAGAAGTTGATGGAAGGCCGAAGTTTGTTGCTGGAAGTTTTGTAAGGAAACTCATCAAGAATGAAGTATGACTTGGTCTTGGAGGGTCTTGGTCAAGGGTCATAGGTCTTGGAATTCTTCAATTGAATTTCTATTAAAAGAGAAGGATTCTGATGGGTTTTCCTCTTGGTTGGAGAGGTTTTGGCGTTGGTTGAGCGTCTATATCTTGTGTCCTATTGTCTCATTGTTCCTTATGATTTGGTAGTTGTTTGATGATAGTTAACACTAATAATAATAAAGGAAAGAAGAATTTAATAAAGCAAAGTAAAAATACATCACAAACAGTTACCAAAGTAAGAGAAATCACCTACACTTGTTTCCCCCTATATTTCTCAACGGTCTCAATATCTCAATGTAGTATATTCCATGTGCTTTCTCCCATTTTCCCACATCGTTCATAGGTTAAACCATCGAATTCTAAAATGGGTACTTTCCCATGTTACTCATTTAATTATGAAGGTATTCTACAATCGCTAGTCAACCCATATAAGTTTGGTAGGTGGTTACTTCAGCTACCAATTGCTTCATTCAATGAGGTATGGGCTGGTGGGAAAAGCAAAACTACAAATTCAATTTCAATTTTTGCATATATGTTTTGGGTGAGGTTTTTTATGACAATAACATGCATGGATAATTTCCAATCACCCCCTTACCAATTCCCATTCATGGTATCATAGTTTCTATTAGTGCTTGCATTCCTAGTTGGTTGCTCAACATTTTTAATTAATGCAGAGATATTTGCATACACATAATTTTTAATCATTTACTTTGGTTCCTCATAATGACAACATTAAATATCGCTACAAGCGATAACAACATTGTTGAAGTTTCTAAGTTTACTTAGTTTAGAAACCCTTCATGCACTTTTTCTGATTTATTCATGCCTACTTGTTATTTTTCTTTAACAAATTTACAAAGTAAATACTGAAAATAAACACCAGTGCATGCTCAACATATTACAGTTCAACAACTAAAAGAAACAAGAACAAACACACCACATGACACCATTATTTTTGGACCAATGTCCCCGGAAAAACCCAATGCGGGAAAATCGGTGCAACTATCTGAGGGTTTTCTTATTAAGCAATATCATAGTACAATCTGGGTGTCGTAACTAACCTACCCAAAAGAGAATTTCCTTAGCAATTATACCTCAAAGTTTGAGAGAAATATCCTGCCTGAAATCCCGAAAAACCCTTTCGGCAGCTCCTCAGCACAAAACTGCTCTGTAACCCCAGCGTCTACCAAAACTGGACTGCGTCAGCCCCTCTCTGTCTCACGCTGGCCCTGCGTCAGCCCCAGGAGGCCTTGCATCAGCTCTAGGATCCTTTGTGTCAGTTGCACTGGCCCTTCTGGTGCTTTGTGCAGCACTTGGTTGCCTCTGCGTGGCCATGCGTGAGCCCTTGCTGGCTCTGCGTCACCCTACTTGGCTGCTGCGCTCTCCCAGCACAATCTTTGCCTTCTCTATTTCTCTACACTCAATGCCCCTCAGCTGCTCTCCTATCACTGATTCTATCTCTCTTAGCAAACCCCGCTCTAGAGAATAGAATGATTTATCATCTGACGTGCTCTCCAATTGACCCTCAAGCCTCCTCTTATACTTTTCCTGTTGACATCTCAATAGCCGAGATTAAGTCCCTAATCGACGGCTAAGATTAAATCTGGCTTGATCCATGTCTTTTGGACCACTCTAACATAGATTCATATTAATACACATTAATATTTTATTTTCCCTAAGTTTAGACTTAGGGACTCCATTAAAATATTAATTATTTTAATATCTCCTGATCTATTTAGAATCTGCCCAAACCCTTTCTCGGTATTGGATATCTCATGTGCCCCAACCTCTCCATCAAATTTCGTGGCTAGATCACATCTGATGCTACCCCAGATCAACACTCCCTCTTAGCGAGGACTATGCTCTAGCAATACTCCTCACTGAGTATTACTCTGATCATCTGGCATCGGTACCTGTGTTGATGCTAGGCCTTCCTGCCCAACATCCTCTACACTGCTGCCTCCTGTACTGCTGCCCATGGTTCTGCCACTGCCACTGCTGCATTTGTACGACAGCTCCCTCTGCATTCGTGTTGTTGTTGGTCCTTTCTCCCAGCACTGCATCCGCACTGCACCTCCTCTCATCATGTTGCATCGTGCTGCCCACTGCTGCACTGCAACTCAGTTACTGAGAAGTAAGTAACTAATCTCCCAACTGATCTCCTAGCTGACCTCCCTGTTGGGCTAGAAACACCCACTAATGTTAAAGCTTCCTCTGCCGCTGACAAGTGCTTCGTCTCTGACCTCTACACTGCTGCAACAACTCTCATGCATCTCGTGTAGGAATTTACAGGGTAAGTTCCTCAGAAAGAATACCAAAAGGACACCGCTCACAACCAGATCTCAAATCAATACACCAGTATTTTTGACGTGGTTAAAACCCTCAAAGTGCAAGGAGGGAAACAGTCCACGGCCTGTCCCAACGTGGGTACTACAGGCAATTTATTAATCAAAGAATGAAAATTTACATAAGCTTCTCTCATGCACGGATTACCCGAACAATGACCCTCCATGCGCTTTAAATAGAACTCATGGACCAATCGGGTGTCAAGCCACGGATCAAGTGTCGGTAATACCGAGGTGAGAGTGAACCGTCGGATCACTACATATCGTGACCGTCGGATTGTAAGTTACAAAATGTACAACGGTAAAGAAACACACTTTACCTAACTCTAACCTAACTCTATACTAGACCAAGTTGAACTTAACTATATCCTATGTGTCGGAATATCCTAACATCCCCCCTTAAGAACAACTTGGGATAGGATTGAAGGATTTACAAATATGACACAATAGGAGAAGGAAGGAGGCACTAGAGCCTATCCCCCCTTAGTGACAACTTCCTGAACTCCAAGCATATGTCGAAGTTTAGTGAACTTCGCCTCTGTGAGAGCCTTTGTGAAGATGTCTGCAATCTGATCATCTGTTGGACAATATTGCACTTCAAGAACATGGTCATGAATGAGCTTTCTGATGAAGTGCATGTGTAGTTCAATGTGTTTGCTGCGCTGATGCTGGACTGGATCTTTGCATAGCTGAATGGCACTTTGATTAGCACACCAAAGTGTGGTTGGATGCTGCTGCTCAAAGCCAAACTCTGATAGGATCTGACGAAGCCACAAGGCTTCCTTACTAGCTTCCACGGCACCACGATACTCTGCTTCTGCTGACGAAAGAGAAATGGCAGCCTGTTTCTTACAAGCCCATGTAATAGGTCCTGAACCAAGAGTGAAGACATAACCGGCAGTAGACTTCCGATCATCATGGTCACCAGCCCAATCAGAATCAGTGAAACCAACTAACAGAGGAGCTGCTTTGGCACTGTAATGAATCCAAAACTGTACTGTACCTCGAACATAACGAAGTATTCTTTTAGCTGCTTTCCAATGACTTTCACGGGGGTTTTGCATAAAACGAGCAACAAGGCCAACAGCAAAGGAAAGATCAGGACGAGTATGGGTTAAATACAAGAGTTTTCCGACAAGTTGACGGTATAAGGTAGCATCAACTTCAGGAGAAGTACAAGAGACTGAAAGTTTGACTCCAGACTGAAAGGGAGAAGGGGCTGGCTTACAGTCTTCCATGTGAAAATGACGAAGAATATCACAAGCATACTTGGACTGGGAAAGGAAAATACCCTCTTGGGATTGCAAGACTTGAAGACCGAGAAAATAGTGTAAGTGTCCTAAGTCTGTCATTTCAAATTTCTTTTTAAGGCTGGACTTCACATGGTTTATAAGGTTGGGATCACTACCAGTAAGAATAAGATCATCAACATAAAGAACAAGGATGATAAGAGAGTTGCCCACTTTCTTGGTGTAGACAGTATTGTCAGAATGACACCTAGAAAAGCCAGATTCTAAAAGAAAGCTATCCATTTTGGCATACCAAGCCCGAGGAGCTTGCTTGAGGCCATAAAGGGATTTCTTAAGTCGACAAACAAGGCTGGAGTCTGTTTGTATGAAGCCAATGGGTTGTTCCATATAGATTTCTTCCTGCAAGTCCCCATGCAAGAAGGCAGATTTAACATCCATCTGATGGACTTCCCATTTTAAAGAGGCAGCAAGGGAAAGAACAAGGCGGATAGAGTTCATTTTGGCAACAGGGGAGAAGGTTTCAGTGTAGTCAATGCCTTCAACCTGTGAAAAGCCCTTAGCAACGAGACGAGCTTTATGTTTATCAACTTTCCCATCTGGTCCATACTTGGTTCTATAAACCCATTTACATCTAACAAGTTTGCGTCCCTTTGGTAGAGGAACAAGATCCCATGTATCATTTGTCATCAATGAATGATATTCTTCATTCATAGCTGCTTCCCAATGTGGATGGCCTGAAGCTTCTGCAAAAGTGTCAGGATCATGATTTACTGGAGCTTGAGCCAGTAAAGAAGAGGCTCTTTCAAACTGAGAACGAGTACGTCGCTGATCTGTAGGATCACCGGCAAGATCACCTGCTGCATCCCGAGTAGCACGGACCCATCTTGGAAGTTGAGGATCCTGAGAAGGTGGGGGAGGATTATCATCCTCGCTTTCATCATCTGAAGAAGAAATGTTTTCAAAGGTAGAAGAGATAGGAAGAGGTGGCACATCCGCCGGACTAGGCTCGCAGGCCGATTTATTTTCATCAAATTTTACATCTCTTCTAATGATAACATTTTTGGACTTAAATGGAATAAGTCAATAACCTTTTACATCTTCAGAATATCCAACAAAAGTACATTTCTCACTCTTAGGTTCTAAAGCTTTATGCTTTTCATCTGGAATATGGGCCCATGCTTCACTTCCAAACAAACGAAAGTGACTTACATCTGGTTTAATGGAACTCCAAGCTTCTTCTGGAGTGATATTCTCTAGAACCTTAGTAGGAGTGCGATTGATTATATAATTTGCACAATTAATTGCTTCGGCCCAAAAACTAAGACTGAGTCCTTTAGATTGCAGCATACAATTAGCCATTTCCTTTAAGGTGCGATTTTTCCTTTCAGCTACACCATTTTGTTGTGGAGTGTATGGAACAGTATGTTGCATTTGAATTCCATTTTCGGTGCAAAAGTTGATGAATGTGTTTTTAACATATTCTCCACCATTATCAGTTCTTAGCTTAAGAATTTGATGTCCAGATTGTTTTTCAACAAAGGCTTTGAAGGCCAAAAAAGTGTTAAATACTTCGCTCTTGAGTTTTAAGAAGTATACCCAAGTGCGTCTGGAGAAATCAATAATGAAAGTTAAGAAGTACTTGCAGCCAGAGAATGAAGCAACAGGAAGAGGACCACATAAATCACTGTGCACAAGCTGTAAAGGGGCTGAGGCGTGCCAAGAGGCACGTTTGTCAAAACTGTCCCGATGATGTTTTCCGAGTACACATCCGGAACAAACACCATCTCTGCAAGATACCATAGGAAGACCTGTCACCATATTTTCTTTACATAGATGCTGAAGGGAGCGATAGTTTAAGTGACCAAATCACTCATGCCAAAGTTTGCTCACTTCATCATTATGAGCAACAAATACTGAGGGAAGATTTGATGACCCAAAGTTGTGAAACTTATACAACCTTTTGGAATCATCAGCAAGACCAGTAGCTAGAATCTGTTTAGGATCTTTTAGATCCTTGATTACAACATCATGAGGTGAAAATTCAACAATTTTACCTTCACCTGAATGAGTTATCTGATAGACAGATAGAAGGTTGCAGGATAAGGTTGGAACACATAATACATCATTAAACTGACCATTGTCTAGATGAACAGTTCCAGTCCCTACAACATTAAGAGATCTATCATCACCAATATATATATTGTTGGTGTTACAATCATTTAAAGAAGAAAACATGGCTTGGTTTTTGGCCATGTGACAAGAGGCTCCAGAATCAATGAGCCACTCATGAGAATGAGAAGAAGAAGAAGATACATTTAATGCATAACCAGACTGAGATGATTGATAATGACATGCAGAAAGTGCCATTTCGGAAGTTGAAGTTGAAGTAGGCTCCACATGGATGTTATGTTTCTTCATTGCGGCTTCCAAGGCTTCCATCTTCTTAAAGCATTTAGATTCTAAGTGGCCATCTCGATTACAAAAGTTACAATGTCTATCAGTCTTCTTCCATTTGTTTTTATTGGTCTTATCATTTTGCTGAAATGATCTTTCATTTTGAGGCTGAGATGGTTTAGGACCATTCTTTTGAGGATATGACTTCTTAGGATTCTTTGAATTTGGTTGCTGCTGGGCGGCTAACGCTTTCGTGGAAGAGTTTCCAAGATTAAGAAGACCAAGGTGTAAGAGTTTTTCTTGTTCTCTTATTAAGGAATCACAAAAGGAGTCAAAGGAAGGGGCCTTGTATTCTTCTCCTTGACAAATGAAAGCTTCCCTTGTAGAATGGAAAGTGGAAACAAATACAGAGTAGGCTGGTCCCAACTTAGTAAGGATGGAATAAATAAGGTTACCATCTTCTTTCTTAACTTTAACACCTTCCAAGAGATATCTAAGGGTCTTGAATTTGGACAAGAAATCTTCAATGCAAGAAAAATTATTAGGATCCAAAGTAAGCAGCTCATTTTCAAGTTGATGGGCTCTAATTTCATTTTTAATCCCAAAAACTTTAGCAAGTTTTTCTAATGCTTCATGAGGAGTCTCAAGTTCTGCAATGTGGAATCTAAGATCAGGAGAAATAGACATTCCTATCAAACCACGTGCTTGATCTTGTCTATTTTCCCATTTTGCCGCCTTGTCTTCATCTTTTGGTTTCTTCTCTTGGTCTGTGGCTATTCTGTAGAGACCTTTACTTCTAAGTAAATCTCCCATGTAGGCTACCCATTGGAAGTAGTTAGTGCTGTCAAGAATGACTTGGCATGGACTTTCCATTTAAAAAAAAAAACTGAAGCTGAAGATGCTGAAAGTAAGTGTTCCAATGGATAGATCTCGAAAAAATAGGCGGTTTTAAAAAAAACGGCTCTGAAAAAGGCTTCCGGATGAAGAAGTTATGGCTTTTTGAAAAAAAAATTGTTGACGTTGCCGGCAAAGTGCGCGAATGTGCGGGAATGAAAAAATCCGCCCCCACAAAATGGAGACTTGAACCCAAGACCTCTACTCTCTTAAAATAGCTTTGAACCAATTGATCTATACAAAAAATTTGAGAGAGAGAGAGAGAGAGGGGGGGGGGGGGGGGCCTTGGTTTGCGTGCTTGCCTTGAGAAAGCTCTTTTTCCCTACAAAACACAAAACACAAAACCCAACACGAATATGCAAAGAAAAACGAACCTTGCGGCTCGAAGTTAGCTTTAGCCAAAAAACTAGAAATTTTTAAAAAAAATCTCAAGGTTAGCTTTAGCCGAAAAACTAAATATTTTTCTCAATGTTTCTGATTTTCCGAGATCACACTAAGGTGCAGGGAAAAGAGCATACGCATGAGAAAAATCCTTCCTTTCTGTTTCTGATTTGCCCAGATCGCACAGAGTCGCAGGGCAAAGAGCATACACAGAAACGAAAGGTATAGATCCGGTTAAAAAAAAAGGCTAAATAAACTGAGACCGAAATAAGCAGAGAGAAAATAACAGTAAACTGCAAAAAAAAACACTGTATACCTCCCGATCTGAAAAATGACGCAGCTAGGGCTACCGGAAACCTTTTCGCGTGAAACGAAAGGGGTTCCTCACTGGAACAGATGCTCCGAACGCAACAGAGCAGTCCTCTCGGCCCGAAAGCAGTCAGAAACAACAGATCTAGGAAACGACAGCCGCATGCAGTTCTACCGGCTTCAGATTTGGATCACCAACGGACGCGGCCCTCAAATAGCTCTGATACCATGTAGGAATTTACAGGGTAAGTTCCTCAGAAAGAATACCAAAAGGACACCGCTCACAACCAGATCTCAAATCAATACACCAGTATTTTTGACGTGGTTAAAACCCTCAAAGTGCAAGGAGGGAAACAGTCCACGGCCTGTCCCAACGTGGGTACTACAGGCAATTTATTAATCAAAGAATGAAAATTTACATAAGCTTCTCTCATGCACGGATTACCCGAACAATGACCCTCCATGCGCTTTAAATAGAACTCATGGACCAATCGGGTGTCAAGCCACGGATCAAGTGTCGGTAATACCGAGGTGAGAGTGAACCGTCGGATCACTACATATCGTGACCGTCGGATTGTAAGTTACAAAATGTACAACGGTAAAGAAACACACTTTACCTAACTCTAACCTAACTCTATACTAGACCAAGTTGAACTTAACTATATCCTATGTTTTCGAATTAGTCACCAGAGATTCCACAGTAAGAACATTTTTCTGCCAACGTTTCGAATCCCAACCGGGATCCATCATCAGACAACAAGAATGCTTTGATAGAAGAAGAGCAGTTTTTAGGGTTTAAATAGAAATGGGGAGAGAAAGGAGGTGAAGGTCGGCTCTCAATTTTTGAGAAGTCGGCTGCCTCTTGATTTAATTGATTTATTTAATAATTTATTATTATTATTATTAATTTAATATTTTTTTTATTTTTTATTTTTACCATAATTATTTTAATTAAAATTATTAATATCATAATTAATTATATTAATTATTATAATATATAAAACTTTTACTAATTAATAAAATAATTAATTATATTGATATAATAATTAATTCTATTAATATAATAAATAGTTATTTTAATTATAAATAGTTTACTAATTAAAACCTTTATTCTTTATTTAATTATTAATGATTATAATTATTAAATAATTGGATATTAATTAATTATTAATTATTATTATTCTTAATACAAATTAATTATTATTAATTGATATATTTATATTTTATTATAAATATATCAATTAATAATAATTAATTTGTATTAAGAATAATAATAATTAATAATTAATTAATATCCAATTATTTAATAATTATAATCATTAATAATTAAATAAAGAATAAAGGTTTTAATTAGTAAACTATTTATAATTAAAATAACTATTTATTATATTAATAGAATTAATTATTATATCAATATAATTAATTATTTTATTAATTAGTAAAAGTTTTATATATTATAATAATTAATATAATTAATTATGATATTAATAATTTTAATTAAAATAATTATGGTAAAAAAAAAAAAAAAAAAAATATTAAATTAATAATAATAATAATAAATTATTAAATAAATCAATTAAATCAAGAGGCAGCCGACTTCTCAAAAATTGAGAGCCGACCTTCACCTCCTTTCTCTCCCCATTTCTATTTAAACCCTAAAAACTGCTCTTCTTCTATCAAAGCATTCTTGTTGTCCTGATGATGGATCCCGGTTGGGATTCGAAACGTTGGCAGAAAAATGTTCTTACTGTGGAATCTTCGGTGACTAATTCGAAAATAATGTACCACAGAGGTCTTAAATCCAGTATATCCTATGTGTCGGAATATCCTAACATCTCGCATCGTTGCACACCTCTCTATGTCATCCTGCACTGGTGCAACACTCCTGTGCCTCTCGCACTGCTGCAGCCTACTAGCTCTGCGTTGTCTTCGGACTCCTACACTGTAGCTCTCTTTGCCTCTCCATCCGCATCTGTCTCTACCCACTCAGCTAGTCCTACTACTCCTCGTCCTGGCTCCCGTAGCAAGGTCTAATCCAAGAGGTTGGGTACCTCGAGGATCCTACCCCTCATCACCTGTAGTCCTCCTGACTACAGCTTGATATCTCCCCACTTCCGCTCAAGTGGCGTGTGTGCACTCATGGCACAATCATCGTCTGTCAAAACTTCCTTCTCTTCCCGTGTTGGCGCTGCCTTAGTCTCTGAAGACTCTCCCTTACTATTCTTCCTTGGGCACTGGGTCGCATAATGACCCATCTCGCCACAGTGGAAGCACTTGATCTTGGAGAGATCTTTATTCTTCCGCTTCTCCTGCTTTCCCTCATATGCTAGGCCACATCCTCTTCCTCCTGCTTGACCTTGATCTCTTTGTTGCTGTTACCTGTCTTCGACTGCCGTCTAATCTTTTCCTGGCGAAGAGCTGCCCACATCTCGTCCTAAGGTGGGAGAGTCCCTCTGCCCAGGATACTTTGGACAAACACTTCCCAATCTTCTGAGACAGCATTCAGGGTTGTCCTCACCATAAGCTCTGGATCCGGTGTCGCTCCTATAGCAGTCAACTGGTCTCGGATCTCATTCAGTCCTTCGAGGAATGTGTAAATCGATTGACCCTTCCTCATCTGATATGACCTCATCTGGTTCTCAAGCAACATTCTTCTTTGCACAGAAGTATGCTAGTACAAGTTCTTGAGAGCCTCCCACATCTCAACTGTTGTTTCCTTCTCGGTTATATGTGCTACCACATGATCCTTAACCCCGTCAAGCATAATGCACCCTGCCCCCGCCATCACCTCTTCGTACTTTTAGTTATCATTGGGGTCGACTAGGATAGCTATAACTTTCAAGGTGAAGTTCTTGACACGATTCCTATCAAGCACTGATAAGATTATGGCCTTCCAGATTGTGAAGTTCGATGCTTCGTCCAGCCTATCCTGGTCTCTTACCCTGTGTAGTGCTATGACGCTTCTCTACTTCCCTCCTGGAAGTTCTCTATTCGACTCCTCTGACTCTCTACTTCCTGTCTGGAAGTTCTCTTCTGGACTCCCTCTGAGTTCTGATTTCTCTCCTGGAAATCCTTTTGCTGCTTGTCGAGATGCCCCCTACTCTGATCGTCTTATGCAACTGCACTGCTGATCCAGGTTCCTTGGCTAGAAACCCTCGGTAACAACTCCTCTAGCCTTGCTCTGTCAAGTATTGTTCTGACTACAGTACCTCACCAGCTCCACTCTGCAATATTTCTGCAGCCTTCTAGACTCCAGCAACTGCATCTCTGTGAAATGCGTCAGCACCTCTCTGCCTCACGTTGGCTCTACATCACCCCAGACGGGTCTGCGTCAGCCCTGGGATGTCTTGCATCAGCCCTATGGTCCTCTGCGTCAACAACGCTGGCCTCTCTGAGGCTCTGCGCACCTCCCAGCTTCTTCTGTGTGGCTCTAGCTGGCTCCCTGTCACACTTCTTGGCTTGTGCGTTGCTAGAAACAACTTCTGTCACCTCAGGACAACTATTTTCTGCTGCTATTGCTCCACTCAGCTGATGTCTTTTAGTCCTCCTGTGATATGCAACCTGGCTCTGACACCATGTTGAAGTTTCTAAGTTTACTTAGTTTAGAAACCCTTCATGCACGTTTTCTGATTTATTCCTACCTACTTGTTATTTTTCTTTAACAATTTATTTGAAAAGTAAATTCTGAAAATAAACACCAGTGCTTGCTCAACATATTACAAATGAGCAACTAAAAGAAACAAGAACAAACACACCACATGACACCATTATTTTTGGACCAATGTCCCCGTAAAAACCCTATGCGGGAAAACCGGTGCAACTCTCTGAGGGCTTTCTTATTAAGCAATATCAGAGTACAACCTGGGTGCCATAATTGGCCTACCCAATAGAGAATTTCCTTAGCATCTATACCTCACAGTTTTAGAGAAATCCCCTGGCTGAAACCCCGAAAAACCCTTCCGACAGCTCCTCAGCACAAAACTGCTCTGCAACCCCAGCGTCTGCCCAAACTAGACTGCATCAACCCCTCTCTATCTCACGTTGGCCCTGCATCATCCTTTCTAGGCCTGCATCAGCCCCAAGAGGCCCTGCGTCAACTCTGGGAGCCTTAGCGTCAGCTGCGCTGGCCCTTCTAGTGCTTTGCGTAGCACTTAGTTGCCTCTGCGTGGCCCTACGTGAGCCCTTGCTAGCTCTATGTCACCCTACTTGGTTGCTGGGCTGCTCTCCCGGCACAATCTTTGCCTTCTCTGTTTCTCTGTACTCAATGCCCCTCAGCTGCTCTCCCGATCACTGATTCTATCTCTCTTAGCAAACCCCGCTCTAGAGAATAGAATGACTGATCATCTGGTGTGCTCTCCAAGTGACCCTCAAGCCTCCTCTTATACTTTTCTTGTTGACATCTCAACGGCCGAGATTAAGTCCCTAATCAACGGCTAAGATTAGATCTAGCTTGATCCATGTCTTTTGGACCACTCTAACACAAGTTCATATTAATACACATTAATATTTTATTTTCCCTAAGTTTAGACTTAGGGACTCCATTAAAATATTAATTATTTTAATATCTCCTTATCTGTTTAGAATCTGCCCAAACCCTTTCTCGGTATTGGAGATCTCACGTGCCCCAACCTCTCCACCAAATTTCGTGGCTAGAGCACATTTGATGCTACCCCAAATCAACAAACATATTTATTTAAAGCTCAAAATGGGGTTGTTACACCATGGGGAAGTGCAAGGGTTAGACGCGAGACTCTATTATAGCATGGATAATAGGAAAAGGTTGCAAAAAACCCATAGAAGGGAAACCTAAGTGCTAGGTTAAAAAGGACGCATGACCTATTCAAGGTCTAGGAAGGAGGAAAGATAATTGGGGGAGAGGCAAAAACCTTGTGGAAGGAGACAAACTTTAGTTCAATTGAAGGGTGATATCCATTTGTTTAGGTTAAGGGGATGTTGGGTTGTGTTATATTCTTTCCACGACTAGCTCCCCTACGTGGGGTTTGAGGGGGGTTGTTAGCCCCCCTCTACGGGGTCCGAGGCAGCGCCCCGAGGAAATTTTTTTTGGATCCTATATTAGGTGGGAACATAGTTACTGATCAAATGGGAGCTATTACCTCAAAACGGGTACTCGAGCGCAAAAATCCGAAAAAAAAAAAAACTTGAAAAAACACCTTGAAATTGAAAA
Organism: Pinus tabuliformis; assembly: GCA_031772625.1. Lineage (NCBI taxonomy): Eukaryota > Viridiplantae > Streptophyta > Pinopsida > Pinales > Pinaceae > Pinus > Pinus tabuliformis. Next base: position 177,111,243 of record CM062807.1, on the reverse strand, counting down.
GTGTTGATGCTGAAATAATTTTTTCTTTCAAAGTAAATTTTCAGTATTTTTTAAAACTAACAGTAAAAACAATAAAAGCCATTTTATTTGGTGCAAAAAACAACCTAAAATCGAAAAGTGTTGATGTCGGAATAACTTCAGGGTACATTTTCAACACTTTTTAGTAATGACATTAAAAAAAAATATCGTGACTCTGAAAAACTTTAAATTTCCAATGATTTTCAAGCATGACTTTAACGCTAAAATATGACGTCTTTGAAAACCCTTAAAATTCCTACGATTTTTAAGAATGACATTAAATTTAAAATATCACTTCTTTGAAAAATTTTAAAATTTATAATTGTTTTTAGCCATAACGTTAATGATAAAATATCATGACTTAGAAAAACATTAAAAATCTTGACAATTTTTCAACAATGGAATTAAAACCAAAGGTTATGACTACAAAACAATCTTAAATTTTCAAAATATTTTAAGCATGACATAATGGAAAAAAATTATGACTAAAAAAACTTTAAAAATGAGCGCTTGAATGAAAGAGTTTTTTTTTTTTTTTACAAGAACGATTATGGGATTTTATTAATTGATTGACTAACAGCCTCAAATTCGGTTACAAGAGGAAGAACAAAGTTCTGCATGACTGTCCAACAGAAGGGAAAGGTCTCCTACTCCTTTCAGCTTCCTTTTTTTACAATTGAAATAGTGAGCTTTGGCTGCTAATTTCCTGAGCTGAAAGATACAAACAAACTGCTGTAATAAAAGGCAATAAAACATGGCTCTTTACGAGATTGGGTCCCAAAAGATTTCCTTGTCTCTGAGAATTGTGCTGACATCTAAGTGAACTGCCTTGTTTGCCTCAATATCCGCTTCTTTCTTATTGTTTCTTAAGACATGAAAGTAATTCAATTTTAGGGACTTGGTCATGCTTTTGATCCTTGCAATAATCCTTGCAAGTTGTAGATCAGCAGGTTTGGAACTGTTCACCACTTTACTTATGATAACCTGGGAGTCTCCAAAGACGTTTGCCTCCTCAAATCCTAGCTCTTTGAGGAGTTTGACACCTTGAAAGAGGGCCATCGCCTCGGCTTGTATACTTGAGGTATGGCCTAATCCCCAAGCAAATCTGTGTGGAGGAGAACCTTCTGGATTGATGACAAACCCTCCCGTGCCAGCAATTCCTGGGTTCCTTTTGTTGCCCCATCAAAGAAGAGAGAGGGAAGAAGTTGGTTGGACAGCGAGAGCTGGAAGTCTTCTTCGTTTTTCCTGATTTGCCATTCTTTGATGGATGGAGGGGGGCAGCTCAATTTTTGAAATTTGAAGTTGAGGGCAGATCCTAAATCTTTGTCCTGCTGATTTAGATTTAAATCATCCCCTTTGCCTGCCAGCCACTCAACTAGTTGGCTTTTCACTGAGTTGACAACTAATCTATAGTCCTGTTCCTTACTCTGGAAAATTCTTCTGTTTCTTTCCAACCAAACTTGCCAACTGATAAATTTAGGTAAAGCACTCCACGCTGCTCTGATTGTTTTGTTTTTTGGGGATGAACCTGGATATCTGGTCATCCAACCTAAAAACAAATCCAAAATTGAGGTGGGGAAATCGAACTTGTAGTTCGAGGCCTCAAGAAGATCCTGCCAAATGGAGGTTGCATACTTGCACTTGATAATGAGATGGAGGGCAGTTTTTGAGTTTTCTTTGCACATCATGCATCTATAAGGGCCATGGATACCTCTTTTTTGGAGCCTGTCTTCTGTGAGGATTTTTTGGTGGTAGAGGAGCCAACAGAAGTGATCAATTTTTGGAATTGATGGGATTTTCCATATACCAACCTAGGGGGCAGGGTTGGGGGGCACATGGGGACGTTCCAAACACTTGATATACCCCTGAGCTACTGTGTAGCCTACACGCATTGAGCCCCAACCTCTCATGTCTTGCCTGCGAGCGCGAGTGGGAGCCAACCCATGCAAATTCAAGTAGAGCGTGCCCAACTCAGAAGTCAGCGCGGGAGGAATAGGAAGCTGCTTCCAACTCGCCCAGGCATTGTCTTTCCAGGTTGACACGTCCCACAGAGTGTTAATATTTTGCTCAGAAGTCCAACGCTTTAGTTTTGACATGCCTCTCAGCTCAACCAGCGGAGGTCTACCCAGGATACTGTCCGTCCACAATTGAATTCGTTTGTGGCCTGGGATCCAGTATGCATAGTTGCTTATCAGTGGGCCTATTCTGTTAATGAATAAACTGAGAGGAGTTTTGAGTTCGTTTTTTGGTTGTTCCAGGCATCTGAGCCTCGTGCCTCTAAAATATTTTCTCCACAGAGCTACCTGAACCTAACCTGGATTAGGTGCTATGATTTTCCATATTATTTAGGCTCCCATGGCTAGATTTTGAGCTCTGACGTCTTTGAAATTTAATCCTCCCTCATAGATTGGTTTGGTGACTATTTCCCAATTGACTAGGGAAATCCTCTTCTCGTTTTGCTTGCCTCCTTTCCAGAAGAAGTGTCTGATTAGCACCTCCATCTTTTTGATGATTCCCACAGGTGCTAGGAGGACTGCGAATTTAAATAATGGAAAACTGCTCAGCACTGCTTTAATAAGCACTGATTTTCTGGTGATATTGAGCCAAGAAGCTCCCCAAGCTTGCATTTTGGATTTGAATTTGTCTAGCTGTGGGTGCCAGTCATTGCTCAGTGCCCTCCTGTGGAAAATTGGTAGCCCGAGATACTTAAATGAAGACCAGGAGACAGAGGCTGCGAATCCTAGGCATCCAGCTATTGAATTTGCAGTTGAAACAGGGGTATTCCAACAGTAAATGTTACATTTGCCCTTGTTTAAAATGTTGCATGAAACCTTACTGTAATCATCCAAAACTTATTTAAATTTTATAGTTGTGCGAAGAGAAGCAGCCCCCAGCAGTATTGTATCATCTGCAAAGAGGGCATGGCTGATATTTTTTGTACCTCTTGCAATGCACAGGCCGGCGATTTCATGCTCTTGTTGCTTTTTATCTAAGTTGAAACTGAGGACAGAGGCCTGAAGGACGAATAGGAGGGGTGAGAGGGGACACCCCTGCCTCAGTCCTCTAGAGGCTTTGAAAAACTCCGCCACCCTACCATTCACCAGGGGGGCCATCCAAGGTTTTGAAATGCATGCTCTGACCCAATTGATGAAGTTTTGTTCGAACCCCAGTTTATGAATCACATCAAACAAAAAATTATGCCTAACACGATCAAATGCATTTGCAAGATCTAATTTAATAGCCATACCTTTTTCCTTTCGATGAAGGCTGGAGTGGATTGCCTCTTGAACCAGCACGAAGTTGTCTACCAGCAGTCTGCCCTGAATGAATCCTCCTTGACTGTCGGGGATGATTTTGGGTAGAATTCTTTTCAACCTGTTAGCTATCACTTTGGTTATGACTTTGTACCCAATATTGCATAAGGAAATTGAGCGGAATCTGTTGAAAGAGTTTGCTCCTTTCTCTTTGGGAATGAGGGCAAGAAACGCTGAATTTGTACCTCCTCCAATCTTTTGGCAGTCTTGGGACTTTTGAATCATTTTGAGGAACTCCTTCTCAACGATCTACCAACAAGTTTGTAGAAATCTGGTCGTGAAACCATCCGGTCCCGGGGCTTTGTCGGGATCCATTGCGAAAAGGGCCTCCTTGACTTGTGCGTGATTTTTCTCTCAAGTATCTGGTTCATTTTGGTGGTGATGAGGTTAGGGACAGCATCTAACATGCTGTCATTATGCTCAACTAATAGATCCTCCCTGTACAGCTTCCCAAAGTGCTCAGAGGCTGCCTTTTTTATGCATGTGAAATCCTTCAAGACATTGTTTTCCTCTTTTATTTCTGTGATGGAGTTTCTCCCTTTCCTGGCTTGGGCTTATTTATGGAAAAAGGAGGAGTTTCTATCGCCTGATTTAAGCTAGAGACTTCTGGACTTGAGCCTCCAATATTCCTCTTCTGCCAAGCAGGCCTTGTGGAAGTTTTGCTGGAGCCTGGCCTCCTTTTCCAACTCTTCTTTTGTAATTTCCACTGCTTCAAGATGGAGGTGCTGGTTCTCTAGCTCGATTTGGATTTTTTTCCTTTGCACAGCAGGGTTGGGCAGGGTCTTGGCCCAATTTTTTAGCATGGCTTTGACTCTTCTGAGTTTTTCCTCCCACACGAAGAAGGCGGATCCCTTGACTGGGTCTTTCCGACAATCTCTGAACCTGTCCATAAAATTTGCCTCTTTAATCCAGAGAGAGCTGAACTTGAATGGAATAGGCCCCAGGTCTTTGGGGGTCAGCAGTTCCAAGCTAATAGGCTTGTGGTCTGATATGCTGCTGTGAAGGATGCACAATCTAGTCTCTAATCCAAGGAGCAGGAAGGAACTCTGCACCAGAAATCTGTCCAATCTTGCGGCTATGTGTCCCCGACCAACCCGCTTGTTTGACCACGTGTACTTTCCAATAGTTGGCTTGATGTCTATCAGGTCCCAATCTTGCATGAGATCTTCCACTACTTCCCTTGCCGAATCTCTGACAATACTGCCTCCTCTTTTTTCTGACGAGAGAAGAGTGAGGTTGAGGTCTCCGGCTATGATTATGTTCTCCAAATTTTCTAGATCTGCCAAATTTTTGATGGCATCCCAACATAATTTTTTTCACCTGCATTGTTGGGAGCATATACATTGACCAGACTAATAACTTCTTTAGATTCTAAATGCTGCAATTTTAACAAAATCCAATGAGTGTTTAGGGACTCAGAGATTAGAGAGAACTTATTTGGATTCCACAGCGACCCGAGCCCTCCCGATGCTCCATGGGCAGAGGTTGCATGCGCTCCGTCTTTCTTCCAGAATTTTCTGCTTGCTTGGAGGAAGGTTGAGTCCTCCAGTTTAGTCTCCTGGATGAGAAGGATATCCGGGGCTTCCAGTCTTATTAGACTATTCATTGCTTCTTCCTTAGCTTTGGAGCCCATTCCCCTACAATTCCAGGAGACTATCTTCATCATTTACTTTTGCTATGGAGAGCTCCTTTGGAGCTCTGGGTTTGGATCCTCTTCGTCTTCAGGGTTTTTGCTAGGAGTTTCTCTAGCGTTGGCTGGCTGCCCTGTAGCTTGTCTTTGTATGTTTCTTGATCCCTTTTTTCCTTTGTTGACATTCGACCTCTTGTAGATCTTCTCGGGGTAGACTGTGAATCCCCTATTTCCCCTTCTTCCTCCGATTCCTCGAACTCTTGGGTTTCCTCCTCTTCTTCTGACATCTTCCCTTTGGATCTCTCTGGTACGCTTATGGATTTAGGCATTAAGACTTCTTTCAGAATTTCTGTCTCTTGTGTGTTCATGATTTCGGACCCAAGGATCTCAAATTTATTCCCTTGGCTTTCCATGAGTGGATGCTGAGCAGGGCCCGTTTGGGGGGCTCTGGCATTAATATTTGCATTCTTCCTGAATGAAATTTTGGGTCTTTTGGCTTGGTTCCATCCTTCTTCCTTCCCTTTTTCCTCTACCCCTTTGGACGGGCAATCTCTGGTGAAATGTCCGTAGACTTGACACTTCCGACATTTGAACAGCAGCTGTTCATAGTCCAACTTCTGGACATGCGTCCAAGGACCTACCCTTATTTTGATGGCTTCTGGTAATCCAACCTCTAGATCTACCTCCACACAAATTCTAGCGCAGTCGTACTGATCTTTGTTGTTAGCCTTGTCTATGAATTTCCCAAGAGTGTTTCCGATATGCTTCGGAGATTCCCAGTTCCAACAGTGAACCGGTAGATTGGGGAGCCTTACCCACACCGGGACCGCAGAAGGGACATCCACTGCCAGATCGAAATTTTGCGTCCATTTATTTAAATACAACCCTTGAGGGCCCATGAAGTAGGGGCCATTTCTGAAAATCAGATCCTTGTCTTCTTTTTCTGAGAATTCGAATAAGAAGTATCCCCTTCTGAGGAAGTAAGATGTAAACTTGTTTTTTATCAGTGGAGCCCAGTTTCTAGCAACCCAGTTCTCTGTTGATTTTGGGGAGGGCCAGAGACCTGTAAACTAACCAACCAGAGCGCGATCCGCCAGAGATAAAGCTACTTGAATCGGACCTTCAGGAGGAAGAGCGATCTCGGGGATGTCTTCTGGCCTTTTCACGAACTTGGCGGCTTCCACAGCTTTCTTCTTAGGCAAATAGGCCAACAAGGATCTGAAGGCCTCAGCAGCGAAATGCGGAGAAGGGGAGGAAGGCCCCTGGGGGGGATCCGGCTCCTCCATGGAGAGCTGCAGGAAAAACCCTAGTCGACTGCAGCCAATAGCTAGAGCCTTCGGCAGACAAACCCTAGCCAACCGCAGCCAGAGGCAAGAGCCCTCGGCGGACCCGTGCGCAGGGATCGGAGAAATGCAGGAGTGGTCACGCGCGCAGTCTTCTAGATCCGCCGGTGCGGATCTCGCAAGTTGCAGGGCTGAGCGAGCGCGCGCAGAGCTCAGAGCTTGTGGGGATATTTCATAGCTATAACAACATTATTATTGTTGATGCCTATGGCACCTGCATAAACATGTAGAATCTTACCATTGTTGATTTTCTAGAACAATCAATACTAGTACAATTTTTCAATATGATAAGTCGAATGAAAGAGTTATTATACTAAGAGTAATTTTTTTTGAAATGCTAAATGTATAACGATTTTGAAATCTTAGCCTAAGACAACTTGATATATTGCGGGGGAAAAAAAAAAAAAACTATCAAATTGACACGCAGTGTAGGTGAGCTCAACCCATTATAATGAAAACTTAAAGACCAACTATGAAATTAGCACATTGTGGGGCAGACTCGATTCATTATAACGAAAAATTTAAAATCAACTATCAAATTGCACATAATGGGATTGGATTGCTAGACAAGCATCGACACATACCCTACAATATATATATATATATATATATATATATATAAGAAAACAAAATTTCAAATATTAAAAAAAAAAAAAAAAACAAAACATGACAAAATATCAAATATAAAAAATATATAGAAATACAAAAATTCAAATATTGAAAAAAAACAATAAAAAAAAAACACAAAAAATCAAAAGAAAACAAAAATTCAAATATTGAAAAAAAAAAAAAATAATAACAAGTAATAAAACATGACAAAAAAAATCAAATATAAAAAATATATAGTTAAAAAAAAAAAAAAAAAAAACAAAACTATAAAATGTAAAAAAATTAACCATACCATGCAAAATTAAAAAAATAAAAATAAAAAGAGTAAAATAAAATCAAAAAATTAAAATTAAAAATAAAAATAAAAAATTACAAAAATAAAATACAACATTAAAAAAAATTCAAAAACTTATAAAAAAAATTTAAAAAAATTCCCCAGCGACCCCGAGGCCCAACTGGCCAACGGTGGCAAGGGAATGATTCATGACAAAAAAATAAATAAATTTCATAGAATATATTATAAGAAAAAAACAAAAATAAACCATAAAAATGTAAAAAGAATCAAAATTAACTTGTAAAAATGAAAAATTTATAAAAAAATAAATGAAAAAAAAAACAATAGCAACAACAACGACAACAACAAGATATATAACATTCAAACTTATCACCCTATGAGATTGAGGAGACGGATGGCGGAGGAGAGCGCAACTAGGGTTCTGAGCAATGGAACCAGATGTAGATAGAATCAAGACGGCCTGCAGGTGGAGGCCACGAGATCTAGACAACAACAAGGCCGCGTACGGAAGGCAGCCAGCTGGAAGCTGCTTAGGTAAAGGCGTCAGAACAGAGCTAGGAATCGACGACAGTAGGGTTAGATCAGCGGTCAAGCTCCAGGATGCATCCGAAGGATGACATGCGCGGCGTAAGAAGGCAACAATGGGTATGAAAACGAGGTTAGTAAAACGTTTTTCAAGTTTAACTGTGCCCAGATTACTGCTTGAAATCGGTGGGAACGGAGAAGATTTGATTATCAGAGGAATTTACGGCCAGCGGTTACCTAGACACAGCCGGCCTTTCCCAAGAAACAACTAGCAAGAGGATGGGTTTCCCGAACGACAGCATTGAGTTGGACCCCGAACTTGGAGATATCCTGTCGGTCTAGGGCCTGGAAGTCACAAAACAAAATATAGAACGATACATCCGCCCAGCTAGAAGCCTAGGGCAAGAAACACGCGGCTCGGAGGAGGTCTGGAACAGAAAGGTTACACCAGACCATCTAGAAGGTAATTCTGGTCTACCCTTCCTAAGAACCTGGAAGGAGTTCCCTCGCATACAAGAGCAGCAGCCTTAGAGCGACTTGGAAGGAACAACAACAAAAAACCCATCTGTAAGTTCACCAAAAACCCTCTCTCACAGCCGATTTTTCTCAGGAGGGTTGGAAGATGTGGTAATCAGCTGCGGGTTAGGGTTAGGGACCATAGAAGGGCTCAGAGCAGAGCTGAAATTGGGGAAGGTAACGCAAGCTGCAAAAACCCAAAACCCCTATAGTCACTGGCAGCCGATACAAGAATTGTTGAGTGCGGACCCAGGGGCCACGGGGCCTCTCAACCTTGAAGTCAGACCGGGCGAAGGATCAACAGCAGAGAAGGGACCGAGAATAGAGGAGGAAGCTACACTCAGAGGGAACAAGGAAATCAGAGAAGAAAGGGAAGTTGGAGGAGGAAACAAGGATGACATAACCCTCATTCAGGAGGAGAGGAGATTGAACAGCAGAGGCAAAAGGGGGAGAAGAGGAAAAAACCCAAGTTAATTAAAAGAAATGAATTGGTTTTAGATCTGATTCTGGGGGTAAATGTGTCAATAGACCAAGCTATGGAGGTTGCGGACCTAACATTGGTCGGAAGGACAAGGGGGAAAATGTATTTAGTGAAATTCATCTAGGAATGGGCATCCCAGCAATGGAAGGAGGGTCCAGACTCAGCCTTCCAAGTGTCGACGCTTGCAAAGGGCTAGTTCATGGTCAAATTCGCCAACAAAGAAGCAGTGAGCTGGGTACTGGAAAGGAATTGGGCCTTTGGTAGGACACCGATTCTCTTCAAATGCTGGAATGCCCTTTTCGACGTCGAGAGAGAGAGAGAACTCATGAGCTACCGGTTTGGGTCTGCCTCCCAGGGCTTCCATATTTCCTCTGGGACGAGACTGTTTTCAGATCTATCAGGAACCATCTTGGGAAGTACATGGAAACGGACATGTCTTTCCTCCAAACCAAAGACATGGGGATGGCGTGTATTTTGGTTAGCCTCACTCCCCAGGCAGGCCTGGTTGAAGAAAGACATTTGCACTACAGAGAGTTCAAATACCTTCAACAACTCGATTACGAACATTTGCCATTCTGATGCCACAAATGTCATATCTATGGGCACTTGGCAAAGGAATGCCTGATGGGCCACAGGCGCAGAGGGAAGAAGAAGAAGGTCGGATCAGAAGGAAAAGTAGCAGAATCTCCTAGATCCAAGTCCGAAGAGGAAAGCAAGGATGAGGAGCTAATGGATCTCGAAATGGAGGGAACCAAGAAGATTTCAGGCGAGGGTACCGAGCACCAGCAGCAAAATTCCTAGGACCAGCGGCCTCCCTCCCAGCTAGAAGAGCCAGAACCGATCCAGAACCCTCCAGCTCACACGGAGAATTGTCAATCAATCGCCAAAGAGGGTATGGAACTTTCCCCAAATCCATCATCTTTATGTCATGAAATTTTTATTAATAAAAATGAATCTATGTCTGGTCCCCCCAGGCATCAGAATATGATCACTCCTCTGACTCACTCTCAATCCTTGCAAATGGAAAGTATAATCACCTCCATTCCTTCCTTAGATCTGAATCGTGACCTCGACCCTTCCACTTCCAAAGGCCTGAGCAAGGACTCCACCCCTGCCTCAATTCCATATAATCTCCATCCCCATGAGAAGAAACCACCTCCGTGGGGATCCCTGGAAATAGTAGGAGGCATAGACATGCAACCCTCCCAGCCAGAAGACAGGAAATCTAGAGGGAGAAAATCTAACCTATCCAAGGCTCAGCTAAGAGCCAAGATAGACATTGCGGATGGCAGACAGATGTCCATATCAGGGGCCCTTAGAGTAGCAAACCCCCTCCCAGAGGTTATCCAATGATCATCCTTTCTTGGAACTGCAGAGGATTAGCCAGCAACCCCAAAAAGCTGGACTTAAAAGAAGTAGTCAGGAAATACAATCCGGATATGCTTCTCCTTCAAGAAACTCTGGGAGCTGGAGAAGAAGTGGCAAAAACCCTATCTATAATCCTGCCATCCTAGATTATCCAGGTTCTGGATGCAAAAGGGCACTCAAGGGGCCTCGCTTTGGCCTTCAAACCAGAGAAGTTTAAATGTCTAAATTCTTGGGGGATGGATCAAGTCAGTGGGATGGAAGTATACTCCCAAGAGCTCTACAGCACCCTGCTGATTGTTAACATCTATGGCCCCTGTCAAGGGCGAGCCCATTTCTGGAGGCCCTCCTCTCCAAATCCTCTTTGAATAGGCCAAACCTGGTTATTGGTGGAGACTTAAATTTCTCAATAGGCTCCTCAGAAACCTGGGGCCCCTTGGCCAAACAGGATTAGCTATCAAATTTCTTCACCAATCTCCTTAGAGATAATAAGCTCCTGGACATCAATTTACTGAAGAACAAACCAACCTGAAGGAATAGAAGATCAGGGGAAGACCATGTAGCAAAAAGACTTAACCATTTTCTTCTAAGGGAGGATACAACTACCATTATCCCTGGGTTTCGCCAGTGGGTGGGGGAAGGAGGGGCCTCGGATCATTTTCCTATCCTCCTTGAGCTATCCAATCCACCCAAAAAACCAGTTGCCCCCTTCAAATTCAACCCTTCTTGGCTTCAAGAGGAATCATACAACTCCCTTTTCAAATCTACTTGGAGACCTGCCAGCTCCATTGAGACGGCCAATAAAGCTTTCCTTTTCATGGAGAATCTCAAATGCTTTAAAAAAGCTACAGTGATCTGGGCCAAGGAAAAGAAGACCAAAGAAGAGGAGGAACTCCGCCAAATAGAACAGAATCTTAACTGGCTCGAAAGCCCTGAAGCTGATGGATATGAAACTCAGGGGAAAAAAGATATAATATTGTAGCAGGAAGGTAAAAGGCACAAAATCCTCCTGGCAAGGGAAGAGCAATGGCGATTGAAAAGCAGGGCCATCTGGCTCAAGGCAGGCGATGAAAACACCAAATTCTTTCAAAACTATGCCAGAGGACAGAAAAACATTAACACCATCTAGCATCTAAAAGAAGAAGGAGGAAGAGAGGCCAGCTCCTTCCAGGATCTATCCTAGATGGGCATAAGCCACTTTTAGAATCTCTTCTCTAATCGAGGTGATATCTCCTTGGCAGAAGTGATACAGACAACCCAGACCTTCCCCCACTATGTGGATGAGGAGGACTCTGTGGAACTAATGAGCGAAGTCACCAGAGGGGAGGTGGAAGGAATAGTAAAAGCAATGCCAAAAGACAAAAGTCCTGGTCCAGATGGCTGGACAGTGGAGCTATTCCAACATTTTTTCGATGAGCTTGGTCAACACCTCACTAATGTGGTAGAAGAATTCAGAAGGAAAGGCGTAATCTATCCCCCCTTCAACTCGACCTTCATATCCCTCATTCTGAAGAAAGAAGATCCCTCTACCTTCGAGGACTTCAGACCTATATCCCTATGTAACTGCATTTATAAAATCACAGCAAAGGTGATAGCCCTCCGGATCAAACCTATCCTATCCAGGCACATGTCAAGAGAACTGTTCGGGTTCTTAAATGTAAGGCAGATCCATGAAGCGATTGGGGTATCCCAGGAAACTATCCACAACATCTCTCCAAAAAAGATCAAAGGAGCAATAGTTAAAATTGATTTATCCAAAGCATTTGATAGGCTCAATTGGATGTACATTCGCATGTTACTCACTCATCTGGGCTTCCACATAGAGTTCATCAATTGGATAATGGGATGCCTAACCAATGTAAGCTTTGTTATTCTCATCAATGGAGCCGCTACCTCTTTCTTTCAAAGCCAAAGGGGACTTCACCAGGGATGCCCCCTCTCGCCCCTCCTCTTCCTTCTGGCAGCGGAAGGACTCAACCGGCTGATCAATGATGGGCGAAGGAAAGGCACTATTCAAGGGCTGGAAGTGGCAGAAAATTTGTTGATAACTCATTTGCTATTTGTGGATGACATCCTACTCTTCATCTCTGGGAGAAGATCAGAAACTCTGGAACTAAAAAGGATCCTCAATCTATTCCTAAAAGCAACGGGCCTCCAAAATCTCACCTTTTGGTGGAAGGTTTCAACAAGCTTGAAATTTCCCAAATCAAAGAGGATCTTCCCTTTGAGGATCGAAAGCTCCGAGATAGTTTCAAATACCTTGGGTTCTATCTAAAACCTTGCTCATTTAGGAAACAAGATTGGCAATGGCTAATAGCAAAAATAGAAGCAAAAGTCACCCACTGGAGCTTCAAATGGCTATCTAGAGCTGACAGACTAACTCTAATCAAATCAGTCCTCCTGGCTATTCCAGTCTATTGGGCTGCACTAACCTGGGTACCAAAAGGGATCCTAGAAAAATTAGAAGAGTATGCAACAATTTCTTATGGGCAGGATTGAAGGAGAACCCGGTTCTCCCATGGGTGGCTTGGGAGAAAGTGGCAAGGCTAAAGGAATGGAGAGGATGGGGCATCAAAGACCTATCAGAATTTGGCTCCGCACTCACAGCAAAGTTAGGATGGAGGCTCGTCAAAGCAGAGAATCTATGGACAACAATAGTTAAAAGGAAATATATTGACCCCATGCCTTTAGAAGATTGGATCTGAAGTCCATCCAAAAAGAAAGGCAGTGCATCAGTGGTGTGGAAAGCGACCCTGGAAAGCTTCAAGATCATCGAACAAGGACTATCTTGGCAGGTAGGAAATGGTGAACAGGTTTGCATTGTGAAGGATCCCTAGGTGGGTTGCAACGAAGACTACAGACTATCTCAAGCCTTATCCTCCCACCTCATCTCTAGAGGCATCAACAACCTCAGTCAGATAGTCAATCATGGGCAGTCCTCCATATGGGGCCAAGCATGGCTCTCAGGATTAGATCTAAATCTTAATCCCCAATGCGCAGAGGAATGGCTCACTTTCACCTTGGAGCTGTCCCAATCAAATGTCAGAATAAGAGACAAACCTGATCATTTTAGTTTGGGCCCATGCAGAGTCAGGGAAATACTCCCCAAAATAGGGATACAAATTCCTAATGTCAAAGAAAGGCTGGGGGACCCAGGACTGGTGGGTTGCCTCAATCTGGAAACTACAATGCCCGGCAAAAGCCCGAATGCTCTTCTGGTGTATCCTTAAAGAGAAGGTTCCGACCTCGGACATTCTCCAGAAGAGATTCAAATCTAGCCCAGGAAGGTGTGCCCTCTGTAAAGCAACCTCTGAAACAATCCTGCACCTCTTTATGGAATGCCCTTTTTCCATTAAAGTCAAGAAAATGGTAGGGGACTTGATACATAAAAATTTGGTATGGAATGGGCAAGCGATCGCTACTGTATGGAAATCTTGGTGGACTCTACACCTAGAAGGAAACATGAGGAACTTGCCCTTAATCATCTCCTAGGGATTATGGATTGCAAGGAACAAAAGCATATTTCAAGACCTCACCCCATCGGCAGAAAGCATAGCTATTGGAAGTGCATCTATATATACCAGCATGCCCGAACCCTCTCATGAGAAGCTCCCCCAACCGATCACAGAAGAGACCATCTGGGAAGGGATTCCTTGGGCTTATTTTGATGGGGACTCCGGCCATGAGAATACATGGGGAGCTAGACTAATCACACACTTAAACTCTCATAGCAGTCTTAAAGCCTCAGTAGGCTTAGGGACTGGAACCAACAACTATGCTGAGTTGACAACCTTGAAACTACTCCTTTGCTGGCTCATTCATTTGAGCATAACCTCGATTCAGATCTTTGGGGACTCTCTGATCATTGTCAAATGGTTCAATGGAACAAACAGATGCTAGAATTACATGCTATCATCTCTTCTGGAGGAAACCATGAGTCTAAAATCTCATTTTAACCACATCTCATTATGTCATATCTACAGGGAATGCAATGATGATGTAGAGAAGCTTCCTAAGAGGGTCTGCAACAAAATTTGGGCAGTTGGTGAATAGAACACACAGAGATGGACAAGATCCATGTGTCAGATCATCCACCTTACGCTTCAAACTTTCCTCTTTGAAGTCTCATCCAAGTTGGACTTTTTCTTTTTGGTTCTTGTTGTTCGATCTTCTTGTTAAAATTGGTTCATATCACTCTTCAGACTTACTCTACTGCCTCATCTCTGTTTGGGTTATTTTCCTTCCTAAGGAGACCCGGGGATGGAGCAGTTGCATCTTATTATTCTATTCATATCAAACATTTCAAACTTATTTAAGACTCTTAAAAAATGTTAAAAACAAGTTCCTCATCTCTGTTTGGGTTGTTTTCCCTTCTAAGGAGACCCGAGGATGGAGCAGCTGCAACAGGGAACTAAACTCTTGGAAACTGTTCTAGTTTTTGGCTATGGGAAATAGCCACGATGCATACGAACGGATCGGTTCTATTGGGGCCTCTCCAACTGATGGAAACTCCGATCACACAATAGATCGACAAACCAATTTTTTAGAACCTGAGATGGCTGCATGAGATCTCTCTGTCGCAAAATCTCAGCAACTCTATGATCACAAATCATACAGTGACTTGAATGCTCACATCATATACTATGTAACTTTTTGTTTTGCAATAGAAAGTTCAATTTTTTTCTTGGGAAAAAAACAACAACAACATTTAAAAAATGTTAAATAATTTATATAAAATAATAATAATAATAATAATAATAAATAATAAATAAATAATTTTTTTTTGTTTTAAATTATATTTTAAAAATTAAAATTTAAAAAAAATAAAATTAAAAATTTAAAACAATTAAAAAAAAAAATTAAAAATAAACAAATAAATAAATAACAATTACAAAATACAACTCGACCCCCCTCCCGCCTCTCCCCTCTCCCTTCCCCCACCCGGCCCCCACACCACCCCTCGCCTCACCCCTCTTGGCCGCTGGCTGGGGGCCCAAGCGGGCGGGGGAGGGGGTAAGGGGTGGAGAGGGAGGGCCGAGAGTGGGGAGGGGAGGGAGGTGAGGGTGAGGGGTCCGATGGGGGCCGGTTTGGGGAGGCGAGAGGGGAGCGGAGGGAGGGGGAGGGGAGAGGAGGGCAGCGGCGACAGATGGGGTGGAGGCAAAGTGGGGGAGGGGAGAGGGGAGGGTAGGGCAAGCAAGTGAGGGCAGGGGCCGGGTGGAGGAGGAGAGAGGGCAGGGGAGAGGAGAGGGGAGGAATGAGGGCGGGTAGGGAATGGGGTGAAGGGGACGGGCGAGAGGGGAAGTGTCACGCCCCCAAGCCGACAGTAGTCTTTCAACCACTCTTAGCGAGGTGCAGCACCACCAAACACTTTCTTTTCACCAATACTTATGTTCGTGGACTACGCCTAACCACTTACTCCTACTTAGTTTGTATTTCGCAACCAAGTATTATTATGTTATCCTTTATACCAATGAACACCCATACACATTCATTAGCAACAACAATTATAAATGATGAACACAATTGCATAGTATAAAGGGAGGGGCAACTCCCTGAATAATGAGTCTACCTGATAATATATTATACAACAGTTTACAAAGCTTTACAAGTATACTTGGAAACCCCAAGTTTCATACTTAGCCAAATTTACAACCCAAGGCAAAACTCGGTTGCCTAGCTCGTCGACGCCTCCACACGGTCGCCACACGACTTACCAACGCTTCGTTCACCTCGTCGCACGATCGTGTTGTTTTCCCAACTCGGGCGCGCCGCTAATTCTCCACACACAGGCGCCTCTACCCGAGACACACCTCCGTTCACAATCTCAACACTTCACCGAGTCACCGTGCACACTTGCACACCGGGCGGGCGCTCACCCGAGTCGCCAAGGCATCTGCGCCAAGTCGTCGCACAAACTGGGTGCCACACACCCGTGCACGCCTCAACCGTCCGTCGGGCGCCACACACTCGTGCACGCCCTCACCCAACCACCGAGTGCTCCTGCCTGCACCTTCACCCACAACTGAGATAAAGCGAGTCACCTCCATGCACACCTGCCCAAGAATGGGCGCATACTAGAATCTGCGCCTTCCCTTAGACTTGCGCACTAAAACTGCGCCTAACTCCTCTTGAGCGAAGATGTCAAGTGTTTGAGAGATGATCCAATGATGCTTTGAATGCCATATAGCGCACTTCTATTTATACCAAGTGCAGAGCGTAGTCTAGTTACCCAGCCGACTCGCCCAAAGCCCCTTGCCCCATCGCAAATGCTTCACTTTACCATGTCGACTCCTCATAAACGTAGGTCGGCCTCCATACAAGTCTAAGTCATGCTCCCACGCATATAACATGCTCACCCATCCTCCATACATGCGCATATTGTCATATTGCACACTTGAACAAGCTCGCACTTTACTCCAACCGCAGTCGCACTTTGCCAAATGCTTGCCCGTTTAGCTCTACCCGCACGCACGCACGTCTGCCCGTGCACCTAGAAACCGCAGGTCGCTACATCATCCTCCACCTGAAATCGTTGTCGTCCTCGACAACATACCATCCTCTTAGCCATCCACCAAGATCAACATCAATGTCTGTCTCATCCTCCGTCCATGGTGTCAACTACTCCACATACTGCAAACAACCCTGCAACATATGCAGAACTCCATCTCCACCATGTGTCGCCCTCATCCTGTGAATTTTCCTCCTCGTCTGCCTGATGCCAGTATCTCTTCGTGCACTTCCGGACCCCATGTCTGAACTAATTGGGTAGCTAATCCAACTGTTACGCTCAATCCATGAGAGTGAACATCCTTATGCCTTCACCAGTCTATCTCGGATTCTGCCACATCTCGGACTCACCAAGAATCTCACCACCATGTTCAGGTCCATGGAAACTCCATCCCATCTGCAACATGTCATGATGCTTGATGCCAAGCCATCCCTGCATCATCTGTCATACCTGCTCAACCTATTTTAAGGACTCATTGCCATGAGCAGCTAACAATGAGCCCCATCTTCTTTGTCATCTAAGAAGATGTGGAGGGAGTAGAGCCTGAAGGCTCACCCTCACTAATCATCTCAATCCATTTGTCAGGATCTTCTATCTCCATCCTCTGTAGATAAGTGACCCGATCCTCCTCCCGGACATTCAGCCTCACATATGCCTCATCATCATCATCATCATCCTCGACCACTTCTAGCCTTCTTGACAAATCCAAGATACTATCTAAAAGTGTCCTAATGACCAATGACTGTTCGGTAAGCTCTGTCTCAACCGTGGACAACCGCTTACTCATGTCTTCCATCCGCTTCTCGTCCTCCATTTGCATTACTACCAACTTACAATCAGGCCTTGTCACTCCAATGGTTGGTACACCAATGGGTACATCTTCCCTTCCATCGTAAATGTACAGCTTCTTCAAATGTGGAACAATCATAGCATCAAACTGTTTCATGAATTCCATTCCTAGCACAGCTTCATAGTCATCTATCCGCACTATAGTGAAGTCGACCTTCCCTGTCCACTCACCAAGTGTTGTTTCCACTTTTTCAGCTACACCAAGAACATCATTAGGAGGAGAATTCACTGTCTTCATCTGTGCCTTCACCGGTACAAATTTCAGCCCAATTCTTCTCGCAGTATCTTCTCCCATGAAGTTGTGAGAGGCCCCACTATCCACCATAGTGAGTATATCAGCACCTCCAACCTTCATCCGAACATACTCCAACCTGTTCCTCTCAGGATCCCTTCGAGAGACCACCTCTGTAGCAGCAGCAACACCAAGTATCTGCATCATCCCCACATAAGCTTCTTCATTCTTCGTATTAGATTGTGCAATCACAGCCACTTTCGGTCTAGAAGGACAATTCTTCACCGTATGTGGTCCAACACATATCCAACACTTCAAGGCCTTCTTCATCTTTGAATTATCATCCGATTTCGAAGCATCATCCTTCTTCTTATCTTTCGGCTTATCAGACTTCTTCTTTCTATCATCAGAAGTCTCATCATAATGCTCCACCAACCTGTCAACAGCAGCAAAAGCTTCCTCAAGTGTTCTAATCCTCTGCCTCTTCACTTCATTGCGTGCCCAAGGCTTCAACCCAATAATGAAATTGAACACCTTGTCCCTCTCCGCCATGTCAGGAAGTTCCAGAACCGCACTTGCAAACTCCCGCTGATATGTTTGAAGGTTCCCTGTCTGCTTTATGAACTTAATTTTCATCCTTGCTTCCCACGTTTCATCCTGAGGACTGAAATGGGTCTGCAAAGCTTTCTTCATGTCATCCCACGAAGTAATGTCACCAACACTGCCATTTGCAATCTGATACATCCTCCTTCACCACCACATCTTAGCATCCTTTGTCAAGAACTGAGCAGCTACTTTGACCTTCGTCTCATCATCAGATAGACCCAATCGTTCCAAATACTACTCCATGTCCCATAGAAAGTTGCCAAGAGTCTTTGCACTCCTTGTACCATCATAAGATTTCGGTTCCTTGAATTTCACATGGGGCACTCCTCCACCTGAGTTATGCCTCACGACCTTCTTCAACACCGCGATCTCATCTCTGGCTTCGTCAAGATATTTTCGCAAGCCCACGATCTCTGCAAGACCTTGGTCTCTTGCCTCTTCAACCTCCTTGACCCTTACTTCAAGTTGTGTACACATAAGATCAGTGTACTCGTGTTGAGTCCGGAGTTCATCGAGCTCTTCCTTCATCTTCGAATTGGCCTCTTGCTCCTTATCGAACAAGTCCATCTTCTTATTCCAAGAAGTTTCCAAGTCCTCCATCCTTTCCAACACTTTTTCCATAAGTGCCATAGTAGCATCCTGCACACCGTGACTAGACCCAGCCTGAGATTCAGCTGCCATTGCTAACAACTTCCTTCTTCTTTGCGATCTAGTTTCGACCATCCAACAACTTCACCAAGATGCCTGCAACTTGAACCAGCTCTTGTTCCACTTGTATGTGAAACAACTTCCTTCACCTGCAAGTACCTGCTTCACTGTCACCAACTGTCAAGCTTCTTCAACCCTGAATCAGCTTCAATGTCTACACTTCGTCACGAGAAACCCTGCTCTGATACCAACTATCACGATAGTGCAGTGGGATCAGCACTTCATCGTCAACCCGGTCATTAGCCAGCTTAGATACCACCTGTCACGCCCCCAAGCCGACGGTAGTCTTTCAACCGCTCTTAGCGAGGTGCGGCACCACCGAACACTTTCTTTTCACCAATACTTATGTTCGTGGACTACGCCTAACCACTTACTCCTACTTAGTTTATGTTTTGCAACCAAGTATTATTATGTTATCCTTTATACCAATGAACACCCATACACATTCATTATCAACAACAATTATAAATGATGAACACAATTGCACAGTATAAAGGGAGGGGCAACTCCCTGAACAATGAGTCTGCCCAATAATATATTATACAACAGTTTACAAAGCTTTACAAGTATACTTGGAAACCCCAAGTTTCATACTTAGCCAAATTTACAACCCAAGGCAAAACTCGGTTGCCTAGCTTGTTGGCGCCTTCGCACGACTTACCAACGCTTCGTTCACCTCGTCGCACGATCGTGTTGTTTGCCCAACTCGGGCGCGCCTCCAAGTCGCCACACACGGGCGCCTCTACCCGAGACACACCTCTGTTCACAATCTCAACACTTCACCGAGTCACCATGCACACTTGCACGCCGGGCGGGTGCTCACCCGAGTCGCTAAGACACCTGTGCCAAGTCGTCGCACAAACTGGGCACCACACACCCGTGCATGCCTCAACCGTCCGTTGGGTGCCACACACTCGTGCATGCCCTCACCCAACCATCGGGCGCTCCTGCCCACACCTTCACCCACAACTGAGATAAAGTGAGTCACCTCCGTGCACACGTGCCCAAGAATGGGCGCATACTAGAATCTGCGCCTTCCCTTAGACTTGCGCACTAAAACTGCGCCTAACTCCTCTTGAGCGAAGATGTCAAGTGTTTGAGTGATGATCCAATGATGCTTTGAATGCCATCCAACGCACTTCTATTTATACCAAGTGCAGGGCGTAGTCTAGCTGCCCAGCCGACTCGCCCAAAGCCCCTTGCTCCATCGCAAGTGCTTCACTTTACCATGTTGGCTCCTCATAAACGTAGGTCGGCCTCCATACAAGTCTAAGTCATGCTCCCATGCATATAACATTGTTGGGCAATTTATTGGACTTAAATTGCTGCATAAATTATCGACCAGGGAAACTCGTAAGCTTGTGATGATGCCAGCACAATATATGCAGGAGTAGGCAACTAACCTTTGTCTAACTAAATTATTTACGATTCAATATAATATGCAAGGGAAGAGGCTCCTAACTTAAGGAGGTCCTGGTTGTCCTTCCCTACAGTATCATAGAGAAATCATTCCTAAAACCAGAAACTTGAAATAAAGACAAGAGAATGAACTTAGTTATTGTTTAGATTCAAATAGAGAGAGAGACTAACTTAGTCTCTTGATTGTCCTCTCATGTACTAATCCAAACTAAACTAAGAGTCATTCATGAGCATAAGAAATGAAATTACTTGAAACATAAAAACAAAAGAATGAATTTCAATTACCATATAAATCATTGGAGAGAGAGCCTAACTTAGACTCTTGGTATCTCCTCATATGATACTTGAAACATAAAAGCAAAAGAATGAATTCCAATTATCATACAAATCATTGGAGAGAGAGCCTAACTTAGACTCTTGGTATCTCCTCATATGATACTTGAATCATAAAAGCAAAAGAATGAATTTTAATTATCATGCAAATCAAATAGAGAGAGAGTCTAACTTAGACCCTTGGTTGTTCTCTCACATGCTCACAAGAATCTAATTTAAAACTCATTCATCAATCAAATCCTTAAACATCTAAACAATGAAATGAAACAAGATCTAATATGAAATAAAATGTTTCTCTCATCCTTTTAGAGTGAGCTCAATTCTCTTAAGAACAAGACAAATTATTCCATATACTACATTAAGAAAACTTATATCTAAAACTACATAAATTCATATCCTACATTCACACAATTTATATCTAAAACTACATAATGGAAATATATGAAAAATGAAGCCTTATTCTATTCCATCATCAATTGGATACAATGCTCTAAGAGTCCTCCCCTTTTGGAATGGAGGAGGTACTCCTATTTATACAAAAACTTATGATAACAACCTCATAAATGTAGACCCACTATTCTCTCCTTTGACCCACATATTTCTCAACCAATGATGACACATAACCCTATCCTCCATGATCTCCTCCATGAGGTCCATGATCTTCTCCATGAAGCTTATCTTATCAAATTCGAATTTGATCATTCAAGGCCACATAAAGATGCCCTGGAAGCTTCCTTTGTGCCTACACATGTCAACAAACTCATGCTAATTGTTAGGTATAAGTTTAAGCATATTATTTTCTAAGTTTTAGCCATAAATTCACTTAGAAATGTTAAGAATTAATAAACTTTGGAAAAGTATTGTTAGAACCCAATAATGAGGTAAATGTAATGATATGGAGGTGGAATGGAGGTGACATGAAGGTAAAATGTGAAAATATTGGTGAATAATGGAGTGAAAATAGGGACTATTTTGAGGCCCAACATCTCCCCCAAACTCAAGATATTGCATGTCCTCATGCAATCAATGGTATTACATGTCCTCATGCAATCTATTACATTACGTTTTGGTACTTGAGCTTTGGCTCAAACTCTGCATGATATCATTTACTTAACTTTTGCAAAGCATTTTTGATGAATTACAACTTGGTTGGTTCTTGTGTTTCAACCATATTTTGTTTGTTGCATTCAATGTATGACCTTTGCATAATGATAATGTGCTTTTTATCGCAGAGTATTTTTGTTGGAATGCATCATGGTTGGTTCTTGTGTAACAACCATGATTCTGTTAGCATCCAATTAACTTTTAAATACTTTTGACAAAGCCATTTGTATGCTCATGTAATAGTGAATATAGCTTGAAGGTAAGTGGGGTTAAGAATGTGATATATGAAGGTGGATGTTATATGAATGTGGATGTATCCTTCCCCTTAAACGGATGATTTGGGAAATTATGTGAAATGGGGAAAGCAAGGAAAAAGGAAGTGAAGTTTTTCCAAAAATTATTATTCTAACTTTTCAAGGAATTTAATGGTTAAAAGTTAGAAAATATCATACCTTAACTTACCCTTCCAAAATGGATGAGAGTTGTGCACGTGTGGCTGCAAGAATTTTTGTTCATGGTCTTCTTTACTTGGTTGGAAAAATCATGCATGAATCATGCATGTGCAGCTGCCACAATTCTGCTCTGAATCTGCTTCTTCAAGCTGTGGATGAAAGATGAATCTGTGTTATTGTATCGGCTGCTGGATCCTCTGCTACTAGATGATGAATCTGAGGAGTCTGCTGAACATGGCTGAAAGTTGTATCTGCTGCTGGATGATGAATCTGATGAGTCTGCTGAATATGGTTGAAGATATATAAGGCTTGGAAGGTATACAAAATATAGAAGTTACATTTCCCTCCCAGCCTTATTCATTGACTTGTCCTCAAGTGAAATACAATGTATACAATGAATGGAAATTGGCTTCATCTGCTACAAAATATGGGTCTTCAAGTCTTCAACGCTCGATGGCACAAATCTTACTATGTGATTAAATGTGTCGATGTCGAACATAGCAAGAAGTTGTTGACTTAGTGGCCGTTAATGAATGCCCCAAGCCAACACAAGAACTCCCACCATTGATTCCAATGGGAGTCAGGATGCCTAACACATCTTTGTAGGTACGAATAAATTTGTCGTAGTCGAGTCACCCACAAGATCCAACGAACAAGGGATATTAATGTACTCACATTGTTCATTGGCAAGAGTACTTGCCATTAAGGCATGCAAGCCTCTAGGTGTTTTTTCAATGATACATAGACTCTAGGACTTTGACTCAAGCAGAGTTTTATTGGTGGAAATGAAGGGGAATGGTGAAGACAATGGAAATGGCAATAAGCTTGTAAGAAATGAATGTAAGGAAATGCATGTTGGATGAATAAGAACTCTTGTTGTGAAAAATGGATATGGAAATGTCATGCTTTATGGATGTACAATTGGTGGGATTCAAAATCTTTTCAGAAAGGGAGGTGGAAGGTAGTGGTTGTGGAGATGGATTTGTCTTGAGAATTTTTTCATGAATTAGTCTTTGGAAGACCAATTGTGCACATAATGTAATCTCCTTATGATCACTTGATTATCCTGTAACCTGTAAAAAAACTTGGTACAAAGAAAACATAAGTGTGCTCAAGAAGAATTGCGCATATCCTTCATGATTCTTACGCAAAAATTCCGTACCGAATAAAACAGATCGAAGAAAATCAAATCGTTGAATGTAACTCAATTCATGATATCAATTTCAATCCATTCTTCAAAATAACCATGTAAAATACTACTCCCTGTCAGATAACTCATGAAATGTGCTTCGCAATTCTGTTCTGTAAAGCATACAAGAATCATGTGATGAGTTTACGCCATCTTGATGCTATCGAAAGAGAATTGAATCCTCCAATTGATTTTTTTTTTAAATTTGTTTCCAAATATGCCATGTTTTCAAAGTTGTGTGAATTTTTGTGAATTTTTTTTATTTTTTATTTTTAAATGAAAACATAATTTTTTTAGATGTTTCATTAAACAATAAATTAAAAACATAAATTTTTATTTATTATTTAAGTTGAAATTTTTATTTTATTTTATTTTATTTTAAACAATAAATTAAAAACATAAATTTTTAATTTATTATTTAAGTTAATTTTTTTTTTTTTTTTTTAAACCTAATAAAAAAACTATGACTAAAATAAAGTTAGTTAGTTTTTTTTTTTTTGTTTTTTTAAGTAAATTAAAAATACAATAAAAATAAGAAAAACTTTTTCTCTTTTTTATTTTTACGAATAAAAAAATAAAAAAAAATTGTTTTGATTATTATCAAAATATGAAATAAATCAACACACAATTTTTTTAGTTTTAATAAAAATAAAAAACAATTTTTTTTTTATTGTGATTGAAATAACAAATTAATTTTTTTAGTTTTAATAAAAATAAAAAAACAAATTTTTTTTTATTGTGATTGAAATAACAAATTAAAAACAACTGTTTTTAATTGATTATTTATGTTTATTTTGGAGAATTTTTTTTTTTTTTTTTTAAATAAAAATAAAAATTATTTTGTGTTTGTTTCGATTTTTTTTTCTTATTATCAACACAAAACTACACAAAATATTTTTATTTAAATTAAAAACAACTGTAAATAATAAATAAAAAACTAATTAAAAAAAAAAAAAAACTAATTAAAAAACAACAAACCATATTGAAATCTAAAAATCCTAATGCACCACTGCCGGCAATAATGATGGATCTTTCCACTGTATCCATGATTCCCACTGTATCCATGGCGAGGTTTTGGTGGACTTGATCTTTCCACTGATACTATGGCGTACGCTTCGAATCCCTTAGCCAAGGATTAATCAAATTTATTCTAGTGCCCAACAATGTATGGATTTGCCGCTTCTGCCATCGACTGGGCCCTTCTTCCTTCTGGCCATAAGCATTCACATTCCTTGCTGCTGCTGCAGCTGCTCGTTCGGCCTGAGCAGGGCTAAGATCTTTGGCAGCGCTTAGTGCAGCAGCCTTGATTCGATCAGCCGCTGCTTGTGCTGCTTCATCTTTATTGCTCGACATTATCTCAAACAAAAATAGATAAAACCCTAGCTTCCTTTATTCCACAAATTTAAATTAGATATATTGGTCTCTACAAGTCTCTGCTAATTCCAGAAAATAACTGCGCCAAACTCCGCATCACTGGCCAAGGATGAATCTCATTAACAGTGCTGTGTGAAGGAACATGCCACAAGGCCTTTGCAGATCTCATCTCCAATGCAGCCAAGGTCGACCCAGTAGCAATCAAATGTATATCTCCATATGCTAATCCTAACAGTGCCGCAGAATAGTAAGCATTTACTGCCTCACTTGTGCTTTCTTGGTTTCTCCCGTCTGCAAATTCCGTGATCCCACTTGCCCATGAATGGAGCTTCCACAGATCAAAGTTCCGCAGTCGTGGGTATAACATTTGTTTGTTAGGATTCAGAGTCATGACATCGTTTACTATGGCATAAATCTGAGGCTTGAATTTGAGAGCCCAATTACGGTTGAGCTTGGCAAGTACTGCAATCGCATAGCAGAAGTACCCAAAGTGGAAATGGCGATCATTATATACACCCAAGCCAAAATCTGCTCCTGAATCCTGAGCACCATTTCTGCTGATCAATCCTTCCCACTTGTTATCATAAAGTAATGCATTCCCTTCAAAACTCCCATTAAACCACGGAGTTATGGATTCCTCCAGAAACTCGGCTAGAATCGGAAGAGTTGTTGGGCGGATCATCATCGCATCAGAGAAAAATCCTCGATCATCAATGCATTTCCTATGATCTCTCCATAATCTCCATTAGAATCAGAAGATTCGCTGGGAGGATCATTATCTCGAGGATTTGATGGCGTTCTATATTTGTTTGCATTCTCCCACATGGTGTACATTTGTCATTATACCATGTCGCCGAAATCTTGAGTATCTGCAGATAATTCTCTTTTATGTTATTGAGATGCAATAATATAATGGCGGGCCGTTGCTTTCTAATGGTGGCGAGCAGCACAACAAGCCGCCGACCGAGTCAACGATAATGATAACGCTATCCTCATATAACGGCGACGAGGAGTGCGAAGCAGACGACGCAACGACGCCAAAATGTTGGGCAATTTATTGGACTTAAATTGCTGCATAAATTATCGACCAGGGAAACTCGTAAGCTTGTGATGATGCCAGCACAATATATGCAGGAGTAGGCAACTAACCTTTGTCTAACTAAATTATTTACGATTCAATATAATATGCAAGGGAAGAGGCTCCTAACTTAAGGAGGTCCTGGTTGTCCTTCCCTACAGTATCATAGAGAAATCATTCCTAAAACCAGAAACTTGAAATAAAGACAAGAGAATGAACTTAGTTATTGTTTAGATTCAAATAGAGAGAGAGACTAACTTAGTCTCTTGATTGTCCTCTCATGTACTAATCCAAACTAAACTAAGAGTCATTCATGAGCATAAGAAATGAAATTACTTGAAACATAAAAACAAAAGAATGAATTTCAATTACCATATAAATCATTGGAGAGAGAGCCTAACTTAGACTCTTGGTATCTCCTCATATGATACTTGAAACAAAAAAGCAAAAGAATGAATTCCAATTATCATACAAATCATTGGAGAGAGAGCCTAACTTAGACTCTTGGTATCTCCTCATATGATACTTGAATCATAAAAGCAAAAGAATGAATTTTAATTATCATGCAAATCAAATAGAGAGAGAGTCTAACTTAGACCCTTGGTTGTTCTCTCACATGCTCACAAGATTCTAATTTAAAACTCATTCATCAATCAAATCCTTAAACATCTAAACAATGAAATGAAACAAGATCTAATATGAAATAAAATGTTTCTCTCATCCTTTTAGAGTGAGCTCAATTCTCTTAAGAACAAGACAAATTATTCCATATACTACATTAAGAAAACTTATATCTAAAACTACATAAATTCATATCCTACATTCACACAATTTATATCTAAAACTACATAATGGAAATATATGAAAAATGAAGCCTTATTCTATTCCATCATCAATTGGATACAATGCTCTAAGAGTCCTCCCCTTTTGGAATGGAGGAGGTACTCCTATTTATACAAAAACTTATGATAACAACCTCATAAATGTAGACCCACTATTCTCTCCTTTGACCCACATATTTCTCAACCAATGATGACACATAACCCTATCCTCCATGATCTCCTCCATGAGGTCCATGATCTTCTCCATGAAGCTTATCTTATCAAATTCGAATTTGATCATTCAAGGCCACATAAAGATGCCCTGGAAGCTTCCTTTGTGCCTACACATGTCAACAAACTCATGCTAATTGTTAGGTATAAGTTTAAGCATATTATTTTCTAAGTTTTAGCCATAAATTCACTTAGAAATGTTAAGAATTAATAAACTTTGGAAAAGTATTGTTAGAACCCAATAATGAGGTAAATGTAATGATATGGAGGTGGAATGGAGGTGACATGAAGGTAAAATGTGAAAATATTGGTGAATAATGGAGTGAAAATAGGGACTATTTTGAGGCCCAACAAACATGCTCGCCCATCCTCCATACATGCGCATATTGTCATATCGCACACTTGAACAAGCTCGCACTTTACTCCAACCGCAGTCGCACTTCGCCAAACGCTTGCCCGTTTAGCTCTACCCACGCGCACGCACGTCTGCCCGCGCACCTAGAAACCGCAGGTCGTTACAGGAAGGGTCGGGAGGGCGGTGAGAGAGGGCGGAGTGCAGAATTTTTTTTGAAGTGTTTTTTTAATTTTAGTATATTGTTTGTTTGTTTGTTTTTTTAAATTGTTTTTATTTTTGAAATTGTGATTTTTTAATTGTTTTTTTTTCTTTTTCTTGTTTTTGTTTTATATTGTTTTTTTTCCTAATTGTTTTTTTTTTTTTTAATTATTTTGAATTTGTTTTTTTAACAACTTAAATTTTTATTTTGTTTATTTAATTTAAATATTTATTTTTATTTTAATTAATTTATCTTTTATTTTATTTTATTTTTCTTAATTTTTTTTTGGGTAATTATTTTAAGGTTTTTTTTTTTTTTTTTTTTTTTTTTTTTTTTTTTTTAACTTAAAAAATGTTTTTAGATTTCTTTTGTGTGCATCAATTTGTTTTTCTTTAATATATATATATATATATATATATATATATATTGAAAAAAAATCATATTTTTAATTTTATTTATTTATTTTTTATTAATTTTTTTTGTCATGTTTTTTATATTTATATTTTTATGTTTTATTATTAACATGTTTTATGTTTTATGATTTTTTATTTTTTGTCATGTTTTTATTTTTATTTTTATGTTTTTTTATTTTTGTTATGTTTATTTTTATTTTTTGATTTATTTATTTATTTATTTTTGTATATGTAAGACTAATTCTATTAAAAGATACAAAAGTAAAATTACAATGAGGCCCCAGCGTCAGCCGTTATGAACATTGTTCATCAGGAGTATCTAAATTGCCCCATATTTGGGGAAACCAGTTTGCCGTAACAAAAGAACCAAACATGAGACCTTGACACAACACAGAAGAACAAAAAAGAAGTTTTGACACAACATAGAATAACACAGGTGAAGTTTTGACAGAACAGCGTGTCATTCAGACCAAAAACTAACACAACAGGTGAATTGACCAAACGAGTCAGCATCTGAGACCTTAGCTGGCGCGTGGGTGGCAGCGGTTGCCACGTGGCTTCATTTGGGCTCATCAAGGTCAGGAGTCTCCTCAACTATGCGACATGCATACCGATACCAGTCTTCATCCTCTTCCGCCACGCCACCTTGAGGCCCCCACGTAGGAAGAGTGCCTCCACCTGGTGGCTGAATGTCTTCAGTATGTCCACCTTCGGCATGCAGACCGCCAACCATAGCCATCGAACTAGATGCTCCAACTGAGCTGCCACCTGGTGGCTGAATGTCTTCAGTATGTCCACCTTCAGCATGCAGAACGCCACTTCGCGTTCCCCTGCCCTCTTCCTCTTGGAGCATCCTTGAAACTCGGCTAATTCCATGACTGCGCTCCTCCTGATGCTGCACTTTAGAGCGTCTCAATGGAACGCCTTGCTGCTCACTTTCTTCAGAGAATACAATAGTTATGTTGGCAGTGATGATAGGTCTGTTTAGGTTGCTCTGAAACCTGAACTGAGTCGAGTGAGGAGACGGTATGGGGGGCAAAGGAAATGTAGTAGTATGAAGCGTGAAATCGTTATGTTCATCAAATGAAGCTTGCGCATGGCCCCGTCCACTGCGAGTGTGGGGATAATGCCTGTGAGTTGAGCTATGAGGGGGAGGATTTTCATGGGGACGAGGAGGTGAGGCAAGTTCAGGGCTCTGCTCAACCTATGGGAAAGTGCAACCGCCACGAGTGCCGCCTCTGTGGCTCCTCATGCGATGGCGGACCACGTCAATATGGTGGAAGGAGAATTCAACGGGAGGGACGACCAGGAAAGAAAGCAGAGGATGAGCAGAGGGCATTTGAGCCGGATTCAGAGAGCAAAACCTGGAATGGGAGTCGTGATGCCCATTTCCAAGGTCGACACAACACAGTAGCCAGCAGTAGCTTCTGGTTACAGTTCGACTACAAGGATTTTCAGCTTGGGGCGGGTGAATACTGAGGGAAGGAGGGAAAACTGAATGGTTGGGAGGCTCCATTTCAGGGCATAAGATGTCCAGGTCTCGGTTTAAGCGGCCATTAAGTGTTGCTTGCAGGCAAGCCTGAGTTCGTCTCAGATGGGCATAGGATGGTGCACTGGCCACCATCTGGCTCGTCCGAACACCGCCTAGCAGTCGTTTCCTCATTAATTGCCTCGGTGGTCACCCGCATCCGGGTATATTTTTATGTTTTATTACTAACATGTTTTTATTATTTTTATTTTTGT
Source organism: Pinus tabuliformis (assembly GCA_031772625.1). Classification (NCBI taxonomy): domain Eukaryota; kingdom Viridiplantae; phylum Streptophyta; class Pinopsida; order Pinales; family Pinaceae; genus Pinus; species Pinus tabuliformis. The sequence goes on along the minus strand of CM062807.1, from coordinate 177,081,533 downwards.
CATGCTTTATGTTTTATTTTTATGTTTTACGTTTTTTTTTACATTTTGATAGGTTTTTTGTTTTTTTTTTTTGTATTTGATTTTTTTGGTCATGTTTTTATTTTTTATTTTTATGTTTTATTACTAACACGAAAATCACCAACATTTAAAAAAAATTATCCACACTTAATTCATTATAAAATTTAAGTGTAAAAACTAAGCCCTCTAAACAAAAAGGGTTGATGCTCATTAGCACTTTTCAAAATCAAGATGAAAATCACTAAAAAAAATAAAAATGTTCACACTTGACAAATAAAAAAAAAAAAAAATTAAAAATGTGTTGATGCTACATCAACACTTTTCAAAATCAGCATGAAAATCACTAACCTCGGAAAAAAAAAATGTTCATACTTCATACATAAGAAAATTTAAAGTGCCAAAAATATGCTAAAAAAATAAGTGTATTCTGGCATCACCACTTTTCAAAATCTAGTGATTTTTTGCTACCTCAAAAAAAACGAGTACCAGTTCACTTTCTCTTTTGATCGGTAACTATGTTTGGGGCGAACCTACCTATGGTTTTGTGCATGGTTTTCGCACATGTTTTTGGGCGTGATGGTTTTCATTCCATGGTATTGGATGCTTTGGCATGTCTATATATATATATATATATATATATATATATATATATATATATATATATATATATGTATGTATTGTAACATTGAAAGGAACATAAAGAAAAATCAATCTGGTAGTCCCGGTTTTGGGATCCAGGGGAAGTTCTCTGTGTATATTTGTTTTATGTGTTATGCTCTTGCTATTGTTTATTTTTTGTGTTTTAGAATTCGTATGCAAGTAATTTTTGTACGGGGTTAAAACCTACATTTGGTATAAGAGCAGTTTTGGCCTCAAGGGGACGCCTTTATTGTTGAGGGGTTTCGCTTGGGCCTGTGGTCGACCCTGTTTAGTGGAAGATCTGCGGGATCGATTCTGGTGGTGAAAGAAGATAGTGAGCAGTGGAAAGATAGAGATCGAGAAATTTAATGGTCATAGTTTTAAGTTGTGGAAACTCAAGATGGAGAATCTGTTGGTGGATAAAGATCAGTGGATCGCGGTAGATCTGGGTACTAAACCAACGGGAGTGTCCGATGAAGAATGGAAGAAGTTGGATCGGAAGGCAAATAACACAATACGATTGTGTGTCTCAGATTCAGTATTGTTGAATTTATTAGGGGAAGCTACAGTGAAGGCTTTGTGGGACAAGTTAGGGACTTTGTACTAATCTAAGTCTCTAGTGAATAAACTGTTCCTACGAAAAAAGTTGTATAACCTGAGGATGAAAGATGGAGACTCGGTGACAGAGCATCTGAACTCATTTAATACTGTGGTAAGTCAGTTATTATCTGTTGATATTAAAACTTCAGATGAAGATAAGTGCATCAATTTGTTGTGTTTTCTACCAGATTCGTGGGATAGTCTGGTTATTGCAATAGGTAGCAATGTAATTGCCTTGCAGTTTGATGAAATAGTCTCATCCTTGTTGACAGAGGAGATGAGACGGAAAAATATGGAGAGATAGAATGGTTATGCCTTGTCTGTAATAGGACGGTCTCAAAACAGAAACAAAAATAAGTCATCGAGTGGGAGATCTAAATCTCCAGGAAAACCTATAAAGGTGTGCTGGAAATGTGGAAAGGAAGGGCACTACAAAAGGGACTATAAATCTAAAGCTCCTGACAAAGGAAATGGATCTGATGATACTCCTTCTACAGAGGCGAAAATCACCTCAGATGAAGGTGGGGATGTGTACTTGGCTTCTTCAAGTACACATGTAGATCATGAGGCATGGTTGATTGACTCAGGTGCATCCTTTCACTTCCCTCCCCATAGAGAGTGGTTCTGCGAGTATGAGAAATATGATGGTGGTGATGTCTTCATGGGGGATGACAGGAAGGCTAGAATCATTGGTCGTGGAAAAGTCAAGTTGAAGCTACAAGGTGGAAGGATTAGAACACTTCCGGGTATTCTGCATATTCCTGCATTAGCCAGAAATCTGATTTCTGTAAGCAAGTTGGATGATGCAGGTGTAAAAACAATGTTCAAGAAAGATACCTGCAAGATGGTTCGGGGAGCACTAGTATTGATGCGGGGAGTTCGGATTGGAACTCTGTACAAGCTACAAGGTAGCATTGTTATTAATGGGTACAACAGTTCTGTGGTTCCTCAAAGTGGAGCAGATAATCTAGTGATCTCTTGAGAAAAGACCATGCTATGGCATCAAAGGCTTGGACATATTGGAGAGAAGGGCCTTCGAATACTTCATGGTAAAGGTATGGTAGAAGGTATAACTAATAGTTCTTTGGATTTTGATTTCTGTGAAAATTATGTATATGGGAAGCAAAATCGTGTGAGTTTCCCCTCTGGTGGAAAGAGGGCGAAATAGATATTAGAGCTTGTGCACAGATGTGTTTTGACCTGTGAAGGTTCCATCACTGGGTAAGCCTGTGTACTATGTATCATTTATAGATGACTTCTCAAGGAATACATGGATATATTTCCTTAAGAAGAAATCTAAAATCTTTGACAGGTTTAAAGAATTTAAGGCTCTGGTGGAAAATTAGACAAACAAGAAGATAAAGGTACTAAGGACAGATAATGGTGGAGAGTTTTGCAAGAAAGAATTTGAAGAATTCTGTAAGAAGTGTGGTATAGCACGACAAAAGACTACTCCATTCACATCTGAGAAAAATGGAGTTGCAGAAAGAATGAAAAAGACGTTGATGGAAAGGGCAAGAAGCATGCTCAGTGATGTCGGGTTAGGACAAGAATTCTAGGCAAAGGCGGTGGACACAGCATGTTACCTGGTCAATAGATCACCTTCATCAGTGTTGGAGGATAAGACTCCACAAGAGGTATGGACTAGTAAGAAACCCTCTCTTTCACTTCTGAGGGTATTTGGATGTGAGGCATATGTACGTGTTCCAAAGGAGAAAAGAACAAAGTTGGATAGTAAATCTGAAAAGTGCATCTTTATTGGGTATAAGGATGGTTTAAAGGGTTATAAGTTTTGGAACCCATTAACAAAGAAGGTTGTGTACAGCCGAGATGTGGTGTTTAGAGAGGTGAATGATGTTATTAAACGTGAAGTCAAACCAAAGGAACCTGAGAAGATAGAGTTTGAGCTAAAGGAGGAAGAATCAGACTCTATCACAGAAGAGGAATCAGAAGATGAACATCCACAAACTCCGGTTTTGAGGAGATCAGTTCAGGAAAGAAGACAACCATGAAGGTATAATCCATCTGCGTTCTGTTCAAATTTTGCTTTATCTATTACTGATGATGATCCCAGAACTGTGAAGGAAGCAGTGGATTCAGAGGACGGAAAACTCTGGAAAGAGGCCATGGTTGATGAAATGGCATCTTTGCACAAAAATGAGGCTTGGGATCTGGTGGAGTTATCGGATGGAAGGAAATCCATTGGCAGCAAATGGGTGTTTAAGAAGAAGACAAATGAAAAAGGAAAGATGGAGAAATACAAAGCTCGGTTGGTAGCAAAAGGTTATTCGTAGGTGTCGGGAATTGATTTTGGTGATATTTTTCTCCTATTGCCAAGGTAGCTTCTATTAGATTACTTGTATCTGTTGCTGCTGCTTTTGATTTTGAGGTAGAACAGATGGATGTGAAGACATCATTTCTTCACGGGGATCTGGAAGAGGAGATCTACATGAAGCAACTTGAAGGCTTTGCGATGAAGGGTAAGAAAGAACTAGTATGCAAGTTAAAAAAGTCTTTGTATGGGTTAAAATAGTCACCAAGGATTTGGTATCAGAAATTTGATACATTTTTACAAGGACTTGAATTCACCAAAAGCAAAGCAGATCACTATGTATATTTTAAATTAATTGGTGACCATGTTATTTATCTGGTCTTATAAGTGGATGATATGTTGCTGGTTGGAAATGAAAAAGAAATTTTCTTGGATTTGAAGACCCGATTGTACTCCAAATTCGACATGAAAGATCTTGGTGCTACAAACTATATTTTGAAAATGGAAATTAAAAGAGATCGAGCAAAGAGGAAGCTCTCGTTAAACCAGAGGAAGTATGTCGAGACAATACTGCAGAGGTTTAATATGCAGGATATTAAACCAGTGAAGGTTCCTATTCCTGTAGGTGTAAAGTTATCTGTTGAACAATGTTCCAAGACACAAGAAGAGGAAGGGGACATGTCCCTTGTTCCATATGAAAGTGCAGTCGGTAGCCTGATATATGTGATGGTCTGTATTAGACCAGACATTGCACATGCAATGGGAGTATTGAGCAGGTTTATGGCAAAACCAGGGAAGGAGCATTAGACAACAGTGAATCGGGTTTTCAGGTATTTGTGTGGCACTAGTGATTATGGTTCGTGTTAGCAAGGAAGACCAGGATTGGACAAAGTTTTCGATATCCGTGGCTTTATTGATGCAGACTAGGCTGGAGATATGGATTAGAGAAGATCTACAAGTGGGTATGTATTTAACCCATTTGGAGGCGCAATCAATTGGATGAGTAAGAAACAGGCACTATCAACTACTGAGGCAGAATACATGGAAGCCACTCATGCAAGCAAGGAAGTAGTTTGGTTGCAGAGATGGTGTTCAAGTATGGGGTTAGTACAGGGAGCTATAAGGATAGACTGTGATAGCCAAAGTGAAATTTTATTGGCAAATAACCCTACTTATCATTCAAAGACAACGCACATTGATGTTCAATATCACTTTGTGACGGATATGATAGAAGACAAAAAGGTGTTGTTGGTAAAGGTGGACACTTTGAAGAATACTACAGATGCATTGACAAAATCTGTGAGCTCTGAGAAGTTCTCTTGGTGTAGAGAAACAATGGGCATTGCAGGGCTGGATAAATGACTAAGCTCTCATGTGGCCCCTTGTGGGAAGAAAACAACAAGTGGGAGAATGTTGGGTTGTGTTATATTCTTTCCATGACTAGCTCCCCTACATGGGGTTTGAGGGGGGCGGTTAGCCCCCCTCTACAGGGTCCGAGGCAATGCCCCGAGGGAAAAAAAATTGGACCCTATATTAGGTGGGGCGAACTTACCTATGGTTGTGTGCATGATTTTCGCACATAGTTTTGGGCGTGATGGTTTTCGGTCCATGGTATTTGATGCTTCGGCATGTATATATATGTATTATAACATTGAAAAGAACATAATGAAAAATCAATCTGGTATTCTTGGTTTTGGGATCCAGGGGAAAATCTCTATGTATATTTGTTTTATGTGTTATGCTCTCGCTATTGTTTATTTTCTGTGTTTTAGAATTCATATGCTAGTAATTTTTGTACAGGGTTAAAACTTGCAGGGGATGCCTACTTCAAAGGGAAAATATATCAAGGCTAGGGTCCCCATAAATTTATAAGTTTCTTAGGAAGAAGTTGGGCATGAGGACCTTGTGAGAAAACAAGACACTAGTAAAACTCAATCTTAGCTACTTTAAGGCATGTCAATTGTGAGAAATTATTTGGAAAGGTAAAATCCAAGGGAGAGAACTACTTTGGGAAGTAGCTTCCATTAAGGTTGAGGTGATGGAAGAGAAATATTTCCACTTAGGAACAAAAGCAAAATGGAAAGATACTTTCTACAAGGAGGGAGTGAAAGGCGGGGGAAATCATTGGCATGAAAAGGGGAAAAATTGTTAGGAACTCCAAATCAAAGTGACCAAAATTTAGTGGGATAGTTATATCAAGGTACCACACTACTACTAGAAACAATAATATCCAAGTTTGAGTGTGAGAAATGGAAATGGAGTTGTAACCCTATTTTTTTGGATATACCAAGAAAAGTGGAATGGGGTAAAATGAGGGCCACTAATTTGTGTAAGAGATCAATTATTTTATTGTATTGTGGTTGTTTGGATTTTTTGTGATTTTTTGTGATTTAAGGCAACAAATAACTGTCCAAATTAAGGTTAGCAAGAGGCATTCATAGATTGGAAGAATCTGTGTTTCTGGTGATTTCTGCTCTTTTTCTTTTGTTTCTGCTTCTGCCTCTGTTTCCGTGAATAAGGAAGCAATACTAATATGTTCTGATTCATCAGCTCCTGATGATGAGGCAATTTCTTTAGGAAACAATAGAGGAAATTTCTGGACATTCCTCACAGGATTTTCAACTTTTATATTTCTCTTTACCAGAAAAGAATTTGGAACTGGCTTTTCAATTTTTGACAATTGTATCCTTTCAACTTTTTCTGTTAAGCCAGTAAGGAGAGTCTTAGTTACACCTATGTTTCCAACTAAGTTTTCTCCTACTTCTTCTATCTTACTTATTGATTCTCTGGTATAAGAGTGAGTCATGCTAGAATCAAACTGCAAATTATTCAAACAACTATTTACACTATTCAATGAAGACTGTACAACATCTATCTGCTTCTTTACATATTCTGTTTTTGCTACATTCATCTCCAGGCCTTTGATAGCAGTATTGGTCCAATTTAATTGTTCACTGGCTTTCTGGATTCTTCCATCAATGCCTAAAGCATTGTCATCTTTTTGGACCAGAGGAATAGCTTTGGTTGCATTTGTATTTTCTCCTAAAATAATTCCTTTATAAGGAGGAAATGTAGTAGGAGTTTCTACTTTTGACCCATCAAGTGCAGTCCATCCATGCTTATCAATTGTAGTGTTAGAGGTGGTTCCAGTGAAAACATTTATAGGGGCAACCTTATCTTTCCATGAATAGAAAGATATCCAAGTGCCATTTGCTTCCATATAATGTTTCCAATCAGTTGCCAATTGTCTCTTTTGTTCAGGGGTGTATGCTTGGTCAAATTCTTCTGCCTGAGGATTTGTATACAAATCCCAATTCAACATGTCTTTCATCCATTGGGCACTAATTTCTGACTTCAAACATCCATTCATAAGTGAAAAGAACTTATGCATTTCCATCACTGCAGGCCTTTTACAGTCAAAAGGAATTTGTTTAAATCTGCATTCTGGAATTAATTGGGATTGCTCAAGTTTTCCTAGCCCATATCTTGGTTTTGATGGTCTCATCAAGCAAATCATCTCAGTAAGTCTAGGATCCTCTTCTTCAACTGTATGTACCATAAGGACATGGTCTGAATCTGGCTCTGGCTCATGAGGGAAGGGAATGTCAGAGCATTTGGGATTCGGACACGAATTGATGGAAGTAGAAGGTGGAGCAATACCAGTTCTTGGATTATGATGCAGATGAACATTTTGTTCGGCTAATGTAAGCAGATTTATGGTATCTTCACAGTCTGGACATTTTACTTCTAAGGAAGAGTAATTTACAAGCTGAGCTAATTCATATAACTGGTTATGTCTACAGGAGGACGAGGATGAACAGGCGGTATCCACAGTGGAAGGATCTCTGTAGTATTTTGAAGATTTACAAGCAGCATCAATTCTTCTGCGGTCAATGGTTGATCTTCGGGGAAAAGAAATAATTGCACTGGAAGCATTTTCAGAAATATTTGCAGAGGTGATATTTCTTGGTATATGAGGCCTAGAGTGGTTTACGACCCAATGTTTTGGAAACTGCAAGTCTTCCCATTTGATTAACAGATGTTCAACCTTTTGGTTCTTGGGATCTATTTTGACCACAGCACTAGACTTGGAGTCCCTACTGGGTGTATGACAGATGGCTGGCCACAGAGTATTTGTATGTCGGAAACAAGCTTTAGTCTGTATGGCTATGTTATTTCTCTTCTTCTTCATATCAAACCCCATTGTTTGGATCTGTAACTGCAAGATTTCCTCAATGGTTTCATCATAGACATACATAGAGAAATTTGGAAAGCAGTCGAAATAGACTGGACCATTAGATAGAGGGGCCACAATTCCGCCGATAATGGAATCTGTATACTTATTGCGCGTCATGTCCCTTACAGTAGCAAGCACAAAAGTGTGTAACCCTTTATGGATTAAAGGATTGATTCCAACCCGAATGCACCCTAAATGCAAATAATTTGTTTTTAGCTTCTTTGCTTCTACTTGTAAAGCTTTAGGATTAAGCAGAGGTATAGTCTGGATACTATCGGAGTTTTCTTGAAGTTGACTGACAGATTCTTTAATACTTATTCTAGAAGCAGCAACTAAATGGAACAGAGCTAAGTCACTATAGACATTTGAGGGGGTAATAGTAGGCAATTCCCATCGGGCTGAAGGCTGAGTTTCTTCATAGGTAAGTTCAGCAGAGTTAAGAGTTCTACTTGAACTACTAGCAAACATTTCTCTAAGGGGATTTTCCTCAGCTTGAGAATCTCTCTCTTCAAGTTCTCGGAAAGAAATAGATTTCCTGAATGATTCCATTCTGAAATAAGAGTACTTTTGGATTTAAGAGTACCAACCTTAAGAACCAGACGTTACTGGCATGTAGGATTTAAGAGTACCAACCTTATGTCATTATGCATGTTTTTGCATGTTATTGGGCTTGCATGTAGGTATCATACGCAAGGCCCAATTATTATATGGTATTAAAAAATTTCATTTATGGAAAATATGATCTAAGTTCAAAGAATTTTGAAACGTGTGTGTGTGAGAGAGAGGGAGTGTGTGTAACATATCCCTTACCTTGTCTGCAATTTTTAAATAGCTAGTGGGTGAAGTGTGACCTTGAGACGTCTTGTTTCAATTAATGACTTAGTTTAATCCCCTGAGTGAATGGTGGTTGTATGTAAGTGAAGTGGTTATTTGAATTTGATAGCTGGTGAGTGGAGATGAGGCAGTCTTGACACACCCTGTTCCAACTAAGAAAATTGGTTTAAAACTCCTCTGAAATCACTCTACCTCAAGCTTTGGTATCTAGGTCAAGGGTGACAGCTGCAAGAAAGAATTGGATGTATCTTGTCTATGGTTGGGTTAAGAGTTGGAATCCCACTCTAAGTTTCCAAATTTTTTATAACATAAGTATAACCTTATGTGTATGCTTGTGATTACTATATTGTCTTTGTTATTTGCATCAAGATAACGACACGCTAATATTGAGGAGTGTTGGTTCTTGCACACATCAATTATACAAATGATATGCTGGTTATGGGCCTATAATGATGTTAATTTAATGCTCAAATGTTTGGTTGATACATGTGAATTTAATCGAGAATAAAACAAAATTGTCTACCCATGGAATGTTGATTTCCTGTAGGAATTTTGGGCATTGTATGGTTTCTTGTCTGCCTTCATGAGTTTATTATATGTTTAATAATATCCAAAGAGACTAGTGGATATTTGAGATAAAATGGGCTTGAATTTTGTCTATTATTATCAGCCTAAGAGGCTTCAAACCTTTGAGTTGTTATGAGTTTGCAATTTGTTTAGTGGGCCTTAGTGATTATGAATGGAAAAATCCTTGTTCTATTTATCGTATCACTTACAGAATTAGTCATTAAGCCTTATCCATTATTTCAAGCTGTTAGAGTTGGTCTATTTAGCCCTCCGTCAGAGATCAAAACCTCTTTTATTGCATTTCATTTTTAGGTGTCTCATTCAACTCGATCATCTGCATTACATTAGGAGCATCGATCTTCTAATGGAAGGGCCTTGTCACTCATTCCCCTCATGTTATCTACCTGCTGGCTCATCATTTAAAAAAATAAATAAATAAATAAACAAACAAACATATACAGTCCTTTTATCTTGAAAACTGCATAAGTTGTCTTTAGGGTTTCATGGTCACTTTGGTCTAGGGTTGTACTAGGGTGTCAGAGTGTTCAATAATTTCCAGCAGGCCATGAGGATGTTTCAACATCAATAAATTTCATCAACAAGTGTTCAAAAATGTGTTTTTCCTCAAAACTCTGTTTTGAGGAAAAAACAAAGTATTTACCCTTATTTGTACAAAAATCATGTAAATTTTGTTTTCGTCATTGCAAATTCCTTCATCTGCACCCTGGTTTCTTTCCTTAGCCCAGAAGCTTCATCACTTGCAAAGATAAGCCAATCTCAGGTCATTTCGCTCATTGCAAAGTGAAAAAGCAGTGAAAAAAGTCCAAAAACAGAGTTGAAAGATAAAGCAAATCCAAAACATTATGAAAATGGGTCTTTAGCAAAATTAATTTGAAAAGCCAATGTATAAAACATGTCTCCAAGTTTTGAAAGCTCATTTGCATGCCAAGAGCAAAGAGGAAGCAACACCAATCGATTTTTGTGAACAAGTGAGAGTATTGGGCATGCTGCATGGCGCACACAGCAAAAGGCCCGAAATTGCTAAGAATTGTTCCCAATTGCCAATAATTCGCACGGATTCGCCAGGTAGAGCCTCCATCTTGGTGTTTCATCCAATTTTGTGATAGGCTATGGTGGTTTATGGATGATAATGGTTAAAACAAAAACATCAAAACCTACCTCCTAAATTACCTCAAGGAAACTTGCTGCTAGGGTTTCAAAATCATTGTTTTGTCACCAAAGTCACTCCTCCATCCCTTTCTCCCTTGTTTTCATCATTCACTAATCCCATACCCCCAATTCCTATTTCCCAAAATCCTAAACCCTAGTCCATATACAAAACACCTAAGTTATCCCTAACTAAACCCTATCCCAACAATCCCTCAAATCCCTCACTGTTTTCTCCCTCCTACAGTCCCCTATATCACTGTTTTCCCTTGGTGGCAAAGGTCAAACATATCACATCTCACTTAGTTCTCCTTAAGGCAGATAGTTTATTCTCTAGCAGTGATGGCATCTGATTCTTCATGAGGAGGATACCCACAGTGATTTGCCAACAGAAGTACATGCACCCAGGAGGCCTCATAGAGGTGGCAAAAACATAAAGAAAAAATTGCCAAAGCTGCCCTAAAGGAGGAGGGTGGAGCTCACTTCACTTGAGCAAGAGATCAACGCTGATCAGGAGCCTTGGCTCGAGAGAGTCAACATCCACTTGGAGAGACTACTGGACAAGGCCGATAAAGACAAAGCATTGCTGAGACACATGGCTTTCCACTACATGGCACAGAACAAGGTTTGCAAGGCACGAATAAGGAATCTAAAGGCAAAATTAAAGAAGGCAATAAGGAAGCAAAAGAGGCAAAAGGAGCATGATCGTCTTCAGATATTGGCCGAAGCCTCTTTAGCCCAGCATGACACTTGATAGAGAAGGTCTAGCCCAAATTTCAAGAAATTTGGAGCAATTTTTGGCATTTTGAAATTTTTGCACTAAAAAACAGGTTTTGCCTCCCTATGCGTCGCGCCACGTGGCGCTCGCTTTTGCTAGAGGGCTCCAAATCCAAAAAACTTTGCATTTTTGGATTTGGCATGAAAAATTATGGTTTCTTGTGCATGGCCAAGAAATTTGGGCAGGTTTTGAGCCCTCAAGAGGTCAAAAACACTCAAAAAATGACCTCACTGCCCTTATTTTGACACACAGGAAGTAGTCTTGGGAGATTGGATATTTGGAGGGGAAAATGGACACCAAATCTAGAAATTCCACTTGGGTTCGAAGGTAGATAGGTAGGGCTTTCCAATGAGCTATCATGAGCTCAATTTGGACTCCTGGAAGGGCCTCAAATTCAGCTCCAAAGTGGTGCAATGCATAGAGAATCAAGCACGACGCATAGAGGATTTTTGCCTATTTTTCACTGTACAACTCAGAAATTCGCCCAGTTTTGACTAGTTTCACTTTTTCATGTAACTCTTGATCCACCATGATGTAATTTCATAACCATGATGTAATTTTGGTACATATTTACTTGTTTTGGTATATTCATTCACTAAAAAGTGAAAAACAACTGAATGAATCAGTTTCCTTTCATATAGGGGCAAGTTGTTCCATTGCCTATTTTTCAGTTCCTTGTTTAGAACTGGTTGAAACAGCTCCTAGAATGATGAGCTCGACCCCTAGAGGCATGGGAAGGAGTTAGGCTTGTCTATATCATGTAATTTCTCAGTCATTTTCATGGTTGGACACTGGGGATTGCTTGGCACTCCATTGTACATTTGATTTCTGCATTTTTAGCAAAGGAAAGACCAGGGTTTTGCAGCACTTGTTGGGATCCTTGTGGCTCTGTGTTTTGATGGTGTTTTTCTTCATGTAATTGTAAGTTCATTGATGTTTTATGTATGCCATTTCCCTTCTCTTTGCTTCTGAAATTAAAGAAATTGAGTGACAAAGGTAGAATTCATTTGGCTTGCTGTGCTCTGCCTTAAAATTTATTTAGTTTTATATGTTTTCATCTGTTTGGAGAGGATTCTTGCAGCCTGTTGCCCTCTTCAGCTCCTCAGTGGTCTTTTCCATCCATACATTTTATCTAAAGCATCAAAACTACTGCCTACCTCGCCCCAACCAGAACTCTGCAAAAATTTGGCCTCATCCCCAGACCCAAATTTACCTTTCCCTTTTTTCCAATAAAACCCCCAAAAAACTCAAATTAAATACTTTCACTTCATACATAGCCTAAAATTAGTTTGTATTTCAGTCATCTCAAGCCCCATAGATCATCTTTTGCTGAGATTGACCCGGAGAGAGCCCTCTCCTGTCCTCGTAGGGCTAGCTACGAGGCTGAGCGTGGTTTGATGTGGACCTAGAATCTTACCTTTTCAGCCTGAGGTAAATCTAGGCCCTAACATAGTGGCGACCATACTGGGGAAGAGATTTTATTTTCATTGTTTGGATTTGTAGACTACAGATGGAGCTTGAAGTTAGCCAGGTAGCCTTCGAAACGCTTCTGCTTTGCATTAGCGAAAGTAGATGAAAGATGCTTCAGTCAATCTCCGATCTAGTTTATAAACTGAACATCTGATCTAAACGATCACCCCAGTACATGTATCAAGTTAGATCTGATGGTTGATGGTGGACAACGATCAGACATAAGAAGGCTGAAATCATTCACCTGGTGACTCCAACTCAATGTAGAGACTCCACTGGAGGACTAAATCTTTTTCTGAGAAAATGGAAGGAACTTACACAAAGTTCAGGTATCCAAAGTGGAATGGTATTCAGGATCTAGTCTACTTTCTTGTAAATTACTTCTTTGCTGTTCTTGAAGTTGTCCTGAAAGTTTTTCAGAATTTGTTGTATGATAAAGGTGATCAAAATCTTCACTCGATCTATTCAAAAAGTGTAAATACTGAGTTTCCCTTTGATCCTGGCCTCCTTACTTTTCCCACATCTCATGATGAGTCTCTTTAGCGTGATGAGCCCAAAGAAAGCAAACCTGATCCTATAGCTCTTGTATATACTCCTACACCTTTTATAGTCCCGAATAGGTATAAACCTCTTGTTTTACCTTCTATTCTCCATGCTTTCCTTGCAAATTATTACCTATATTTGCCGAGATTTGACGGTGAATGTAAGATTGTCAACGCTGAGCAACATGTGCAGAATGTTGAGACTTTTCTAGACCATTTTGAGGTTGATGACGAAGATGTTAGTATAAGGCTTTTTGCTCTTTCTTTGCAAGGCAAAGTCAAGAGTTGGTTCAAAAACCTGCCTGATGCAAGCATCTCAGATTTCTAGCAGTTCGTCAAAGTTTTCCTCGATAGGTGGGTGATAAAAAAAAACCCTTTCTTGATTATAGAAGAGTATAACCAGCTGAAAAGATTGCCAGGGGAGACAGTACAACAATTTTCTGCCAGATTTAACCAAGTTTATTATTCGATGCTAGTTGATATAAGGCCTCCTCCTAGATCTGCTCTCTTGCACTATCCGGGTGCCTTTGATCCGGAAATGGAGTTTCAGCTGAGAGAAAGGAATGTCACAACACTTGAGGAGATGCAGAACAATGCAGTAAATGTAGAGGCTCACTTGCTGATCCGAAGGGCAAAGTTGAAGGAAGAAGAGATGAAAAACACAGATCCGGAGGAATCGACATCTCTAGAGGTAAAGCTTGACGTTTTGGTAAGTGCAGTGGAAGAGATGATGCAAAAGATCACCGCAAGGAATGATTATGATGTTCAAGCCCATGGCTTGCTGATTGAAGAAGAACAAGTTGCTGATCCAAAACATTTTGTTTCTTATCCCAGTTGTCATAGATATGATAATGATTGTTTTATAGAGCATCTTGGAGAAGAGAGATCTGTTGATATGACATGTATGCTTGATGATGTGTTTTATACTGACGATTTGCCTCAGTTTGATTAGTATGATGATGATGATTATGTTCTCCAAACAGAAGCTAATCTTGCAGACAAATCAGCAGCTAGTTTGTGGGAGGAGGAAGTTCACTTACAGCAGCTCGAGTACAATGATCAAATGATGCATATCAGCTATGACAATGACGAGGAAAGTGCAACAAATTTTGAAGTAAGTGAAGGATCTTTGCCTTTTTGTTTTGATTCATTTCAATTCATCAGAGACAATTTTCATGCAATCAAAAATCAACTGTCAACAAGTCTTGATCTGGACCATCTTGAAGGCAATAAAAACCTTGTTCAAGACTTCTCATATTCAGATTTCCAGCCCCCAAATGCCATTGATTGTCAAGTTACACATGAAGACATGGAAGCTAGCACATATGATCAAATGATACAGGATGATTCCCTACCTTTCTATTTTGAATCATTTCAGTTTTTGAAGGGTAAATTGCACAGTAAATCTTCGAAAGAGCAGCCTGTAGGAAATCAACAATCTCTCAGTTTTAATGTTGAGGATGAGACAGATGGCGAAATTCTTGAGCAAGTTGTTAATGAGAAATCTTCCCCTGAAATGATTGATGAAATCATTTTGGATACAAAACCCTCCCTAGCACCAGATTTGCAGCCACCAAACACAATTGAAGATCGGATTATAGATGAAGGCGTGGAAGCTGGAATACATGATTTAATGATGCAAGAGGATTCTGTACCCTTTTTTTTCAAAGCATTTCACTTTATAAGGCAGAATCTTCGTAATATCTCTAAAGAAAAAGATGAACAGCCAGTAGGATATCAGACAATTTTAATGGATACATCGTAGCAGTCTTCTCAAATTTTTGATGATCCTATTGCTCGTGTGTTGGATGGTGTTTGCTGTAAAAGTTCTTCCCCATCGGCTAACCATGTGCCAGAAAAGAATATTGATAATAATCTTATTCAAGGTCACCTTCATTGTCTTGTTTAACAAATTTTTCATTACAAAGCTCAGATCAAGGTTTGCATTCATATGAGGAGATTGATAAAGGAGACATTTGTTCTATTTGGAATCAGCAACAGAGTTTGGTTATTCACGAAATTCAGGATCCTTTTGGCAACTTGCTGCAATCACCAAAGAAAGAAAACACAGATGTGAGGAAAATCTTAATATCTAGATATGAAGATTACTTGGACCAAAGCAGTAATGTGTTAATGGAAATCAATAGCGATGTTTATGAAGATCCTTTCGTAGTATTCTTGAAGTCATCCAATCAATTCATGTTTTGCAAGTTTATCAGCAGTCAACTTGATTCCAAGTTTCCATGGGAGTTGCCTTTCGATTCTTCCCTTTTCCTGCGCATCATAAAGCATTTGGGAAGAAATCAAATACCAGCCAGGATGCTTACGTGGTTGCATTGGCTGTTCCATTTCACTTGATCGGGTGGTGAAAAGAAAAATTAGAGTAGGTTTGATGAATAAGCTCAAATATGAGCATCTTTCCAGTTTGTTAGTTATGATTTAGTCGTGTTTGGTTTTATTATGGTTTTCAGTTTTAGTCTTGAGTCAGAGTTAGTCTGCATAATGTCAGTTTTCTTGTTTTGACTCCATTGCCCAATGGCTGAAGGCACTGTCTGCTCTCCCAAAGATCTGTAGTTCTTAGCACCTCCAAGGAGCTACCATCCCCATTGGAACCAATGTTAGAGTCAGTTTGTTCAGCCCTCCGTCAGAGATCAAAACCTCTTTTGTTGCATTTCATTTTTAAGTGTCTCATTCAGCTCGATCATCTGCATTCCATTAGGAGCATCGATCTTCTAACGGAAGGGCCTTGTCACTCATTCCCCTCATGTTATCTACCTGCTGGCTCATCATTTAAAAAAAAAAAAACAAACAAACAAAACATATACAGTCTTTTTATCTTGAAAACTGCATAAGTTGTCTTTAGGGTTTCATGGTCACTTAGGTCTAGGGTTGTATTAGGGTTTTGTCAAAAAATGTGTCAGAGTGTTCAATAATTGCCAGTAGGCCATGAGGATGTTTCAACATCAATAAATTTCATCAACAAGTGTTCGAAAATGTGTTTTTCCTCAAAACTCTGTTTTGAGGAAAAAACAGAGTATTTAGCCTTATTTGTACAAAAATCATGTAAATTTTGTTTCGTCATTGAATATTCCTTCATCTGCACCCTGGTTTCTTTCCTTAGCCCAAAAGCTTCATCACCTGCAAAGATAAGCCAAGCTTAGGTCATTTCGCTCATTGCAAAGTGAAAAAGCAGTGAAAAAAGTCCAAAAACAGAGTTGAAAGATAAAGCAAATCCAAAACATTATGAAAATGGGTCTTTGGTAAAATTAATTTGAAAATCCAATGTATAAAACATGTCTCCAAGTTTTGAAAGCTCATTTGCATGCCAAGAGCAAAGAGGAAGGAACACCAATCAATTTTTGTGAACAAGTGAGAGTATTGGGCATGTTGTGCGGCGCACACAGCAAAAGGCCCGAAATTGCTAAGAATTGTTCCCAATTACCAATAATTCGCACGGATTCGCCAGGTAGAGCGTCCATCTTGGTGTTTCATCCAATTTTGTGATAGGCTATGGTGGTTTATGGATGATAATGGTTAAAACAAAAACATCAAAACCTACCTCCTAAATTACCTCAAGGAAACTTGCTGCTGGGGTTTCAAAATCATTGTTTTGTCACCAAAGTCACTCCTCCATCCCTTTCTCCCTTGTTTTCATCATTCACTAATCCCATACCCCCAATTCCTATTTCCCAAAATTCTAAACCCTAATCCATATACAAAACACCTAAGTTATCCCTAACTAAACCCTATCCCAACAATCCCTCAAATCCCTCACTATTTTCTCCCTCCTACAGTCCCCTATATCACTGTTTTCCCTTGGTGGAAAAGGTCAAACATATCATAGCTCACTTATTTCTCCTTAAGGCAGATAGTTTATTCACTAGGAGTGATGGCATCTGATTCTTCATGAAGAGGAGACCCACAGTGATTCGCCAACAGAAGTACATGCACCCAGGAGGCCTCATAGAGGTGGAAAAAACATAAAGAAAAAATCGCCAAAGCTGCCTTAAAGGAGGAGGGTGGAGCTCACTTCACTTGAGCAAGAGATCAACGCTAATCGGGAGTCTTGGCTCGAGAGAGTCAACATCCACTTGGAGAGACTGTTGGACAAGGCCGATAGAGACAAAGCATTGCTGAGACACATGGCTTTCCACTACATGGCACGGAACAAGGTTTGCAAGGCACGAATAAGGAATCTAAATGCAAAATTAAAGAAGGCAATAAGGAAGCAAAAGAGGCAAAAGGAGCATGATCGTCTTCAGATATTGGCCGAAGCCTCTTTAGCCCAGCATGACACTTGATAGAGAAGGTCCAGCCCAAATTTCAAGAAATTTGGAGCAATTTTTGGAATTTTGAAATTTTTTGCACTAAAAAATAGGTTTTGCCTCCCTATGCGCCACGCCATGTGGCGCTCGCTTTTGCTAGAGGGCTCCAAATCCAAAAAAATTGCATTTTTGGATTTGGCATGAAAAATTATGGTTTCTTGTGCATGGCCAAGAAATTTGGGCAGGTTTTGAGCCCTCAAGAGGTCAAAAACATTCAAAAAATGACCTCACTGCCCTTATTTTGACACACAGGAAGCAATCTTGGGAGATTGGATATTTGTAGGGGCAAATGGACACCAAATCAAGAAATTCCAGTTGGGTTGGAAAGTAGATAGGCAGGGCTTTCCAACGAGCTATCATGAGCTCAATTTGGACTCCAGGTAAAAATAGATGGACCTCTATTTTTAGACATATGGGCGGAGTCTATTTTTAGACTGCCAGTCAAAAAATAGAACAATCAAATATTATTAGCTCTAATAATATTTCGACTATAAACATTATCTTATCCTCTTGCAGCACTTCAGTTCGAGCTATGGATGTGGCACATGCAACTGCCAGAAGGAAATACGCTTTTCCTATGGGTTAGTTGAGCTATTGCATGATGGACTTCAGTTAGAACTCAAGTGATTGAGTTTGGTGGAGTTGATTGAGGAGTTGATGGAGTTGTGTTCAGTTTGACTTAGTTGAACTAGTTGTATTTAGTCTAACTGCCAAATACACTAGTGATGAGTGATGTGAATTAATTATTAATTAATTCACTAATTATTAACTCATAAATCAACTAAAGAATACATCAGTTAACTCAGTGCATGGACAGTTCAGTGGAGACAAGTGTTAGAGGTGGGTGAAAGGGTGAGACTACTATCAGTTGTGACTATAGCTGTGCATGAGATTTGCACAATGATTGATGGAGATTGCCAATGAGGATTGTGCAGTACAAGCCAAGGGAATTCGAACTTGGATCTGATCTATTCTCAACTTGGATTGCGCAGTAGAGGCAGGCAAACAGTGGAGGAGATTTGAACTCATGACTTGTTCAGATCTAAGCTAGTTTTGTGTGTAGCATGTGGAGATAGTACTGAGTACTTGTGAGGAGTATTGTACTATGTATTGTTACATGTTCTCTATCATTATAATATACAGATAGTTGGGGGTTTTCAACTGTATGTTTTCCCCATTACATACTGTGTTGATATGTGTGATTGATGTTTCAATGCGCGCATGCGATTGTTTTTTTAATTCCACAAATTGATGATCAATGGTAGAGGAGGTTATGTATTATGCATGCATTCCGCAAATAGTGTATAATCAGGATAATCGTTGTGAATAAGTGTTATATTATTCAAATTTCTACATGGTATCGGAGCGAGGTTGATCATCAGATCTATTATTCAGAAAGTGATTACATTTTATTTCTTCAAGCAGAGTCTGTAATCGAGTTAGGTAGCCTCTGGATTCATCCTTCTTTTGGAAGGTGAGATATCCGGTAAATGTCCATACAGTCAATCTCTGTATGAGAAATACTTTTTTCTCACGAATTTTAGATCAGAAGCGGTTGAGTTTTGAGCTGGTGGAATTCGAATTTGCAGCAGTGTTTTCTTGGTGTTGAAGTTGAAATGTCTTTCAACGGATTGCGATTGGAGTATGCCCTTGAAGGCAGCTCGAATTATATTGCATGGAAAGATAGGATGGAGGCGGTGTTAGATGACAATGGTTTGAAGGAGTTCATAGAGGCTGAGGTCCCAAAGCCTACTGATGTTGCTCAAGTTGAGGCTTGGCAAAAGAAGACAGCAAACTGTCGAAGGATTCTGTTGGAGGGCGCGAAGGATCACATTGTATCCAACCTGCATGGAAAGGCTTCTCCATACTTGATGTGGAAAGCGTTGACAGATTTATTCCAAAGCAAGAGCGACCAGAGGAAGTTGGTGCTCAAGGATAAACTCAGAAACATTAAGTGTGAGAAAGGAGACAGTATGCCCAAGTATCTCACGAAGTTCACCCAATGCCGGGATGAGTTGGGAAGTGTGGGGGTGACTGTCGATGATGAGGACTTGGTGAGCTTGGCTCTCCTTGGTCTTCCGAAGAGTTGGCATTCCTATCAGGACTCTGTCAATGGTCGGGAGAAATTGCCAGGATGGGAGAGACTTTGGTCTGATCTTGTGCAAGAGGAGATCAGGCGGAATACCAGGGACGGATCTTCATCAAAGGCATCTGATGAAGAAAATTGCGCTTTGGCTGCCAAAGCAAAGAAGGGGAAGAACAAGAAAGCTTCTCATTCCAGTGCGAAAGGCAAGAAGCAGGACATGTTTAAGGTGAAGTGCTTTCACTGTCACCAGCACGGACATTATGCCACAAATTGTCCGCAGAAGAAGAAAAATAAGCAAGCTGCTGGATCTGCAGCGGGAGAGGCCTTAGCCTCGCAGTTTGAGCTGGATTTTTCACTGATCGCATGCTTGGTATCAAGTGTGATGGGATCGGTATGGTTTTTGGACAGTGATGTGTCTTTTCACATGACAGGAGATTGAGATTTGTTTTATGATCTGGATGAGAAAGATCTTGGAGTGCACATCGAGATGGGCAATGATGGTAGATACAGTGCGACCGGTATCGGTACCATTTCCTTTGAGAGGGAGTCTGGTAAACCCTTCGTATTGAAGGAAGTGATGCATGTTCCAGGATTGAAGAATAATCTTATCTCTGTGGCGATGTTAGAAGACAAGGGATATGATGTTGTCTTCAGCGAGGGAAAGGCTTTCTTGCGCAGTAAGACAACTGGAGAAACCCGAAAGATAGGGGTTCAAGTCATGAACCTTTATCAATTGCATGTATATGGCTGCGCAGCAATGGCATGCAAGGTAGAAGGATTGGTGAGCCGGGATGATGGCGAGCTGTGGCACCTGAGATTGGGCCACCTTCACCATGGTGCCTTGAAGATACTGCAACAGATTTCTACTGGGCTTCCTAAAGGCACTCTTGCGCAGTCAAATCAGTGCAAGGGGTGTATTTTGGGAAAATTTGTGAAAGCCACCTTTCACGAGAAGGATAGTCGTGCCACGACGATCCTTGAGAGAATTCACACAGACATGTGTGGACCTTTCTCAGTAGCTTCGACAGCAAAGCACAAGTACTATGTGATCTTTGTTGATGATTTCTCTCGAAAGTGCTGGATGTTCTTCATGCAGAAGAACAGCGAGACATACTCAAAGTTCTGTGAGTTCAAAGCACTGGTCAAGAAGGAATCGGGGAAGAAGGTGAAGGCTCTTAGGAGCAACAATGGTGGTGAATTCATCTCTAGCGAGTTCAAGGACTTCTGCAGCGCAAAAGGGATTCGAAGAGAGCTCATAGCTCCCCATAACCCATAATAGAACGAGGTTGCTGAGCGAAAGAACAGAACGATCGTGGGTGCTGCACGGGCGATGTTGCATGATCAGGGCCTACCCCTTCACTTGCGGGCGGAGGCATGCAATACTACAGTATATGTGCAGAACCGTTGTCCTCACAAGATACTTGGCATGAGTACACCCGAGGAGGCTTATTCTGGTAAGAGGCCTGATATTTCCCATTTGAGGATTTTTGGTTCTCCTGTTTACATGCATGTGACGAAGGATGCCAGGAAGAAGCTAGAGCCGACCGCAGAGGTTGGGATATTTGTGGGGTACACTGATACGCCCCACAACTATCATGTGTATTTGCCAGACAGTCGCAAGACTATTGTGCGACGGGATATCAAATTTCAGGAGGAGAAAGCCATGAAGTGTTCGCTTGAGAGGGAGCCACACTTGCATGCAGATGAGGAGCTATTAGTTCCTAAGGATGAGCTTCAGGATGTGGATCAGCCATAAGATGAAGTTCATGGAGTGGAAGAGACCACTCATGCAGCGCCAACCATCAGAGGGCGAAAGCGCACTACAGAAGCTGAGCGACTGGCTCAAGATGCAGAGAAGGTTGTAGGACCACCTACAGCACAGCACAGACAGAGACAGTCACCTAATCGGTACACTGGATACATGGCTCTTGTGAGAAAATGTGTCATGACTGAGCCATCCTCTTTCGAGGAAGCTCTGGAGGATCCCGCATGGGTAGATGACATGGTGGAAGAGTATGATTCGATTGTCAGAAACAGTGCATGGGAGATTGTCCCAGGACTGGAAGGGAAATCAGTGGTGGGTTCGAGATGGATCTACAAAGTGAAGCAGGCAACTGACAGGAGTGTGGAGAAGTACAAGGCAAGATTTGTTGCCCGAGGCTTCTCACAGATAGAGGGGATCGATTATGAGGAGACCTTTGCACCTTTCGCAAGGTATTCTTCCATACGAACGATTCTTGCTCTCTTAGCGCAGATGGGGTGGCACATCCATCAGATGGATGTGAAGACTGCGTTCCTCAATGGAGTCATTGAGGAGGAGGTGTACATAGAGCAGCCCAAAGGTTTCGAGATCTTCAGCAGCGAGTCGTATGTGTACAGGCTCAAGAGAGCGCTGTATGGGTTGAAACAAGCACCTCATGCTTGGTACACACGGATAGACAGTTATTTCACCGGACTTGGATTCTCCAAGAGTGAGGCGGATCCTAACCTATACCAGATTGTGGTGGAGGGTAAGTTGTTGATCATTGTACTTTATGTAGATGATTTGATTTTGACGGGAGATGAGCTGTTGATACTTTCATGCAAGGAGGATCTTGCTAGAGAGTTTGAGATGAAGGACTTGGGCCTCCTTCATTATTTCCTGGGATTGGAAATTTGGCAGCGCAGTGATGGACTATTTGTTTCTCAGGGTAAGTATGCCCGGGAGATACTGGAGAAGTTCAACATGCATGGCTGCAAGCCTGTTGATACTCCTCTTCCTGGAGGTTGGAGGAAGGAGGATGCTACTTCAGCGGAGGTAGTGGATGCCACTGTTTATCGACAGTTGGTGGGGTCGCTTATGTATCTGGTCAATACACGACCCAATATATGCTATGTTGTTAACCAGCTTTCACAAGCTATGATTAAGCCAACCAAGCTCTTCTAGAAGGCAGGCAAGCATGTATTGTGTTATCTCAGAGGAACATCGGGATATGGATTGTGGTACAGATAGGAGGATGAGGTGAAGCTATGTGGCTTCACGGATGCAGATTGGGCAGGGAGCCCGACAGACAGAAAGAGCACATTTGGAGGGATCTTCAGTATCGGGTCAACAGTAGTTTCTTGGTACAGCAGGAAGCAGAGATCCGTGGCACTCAGTTCAGCAGAGGCCGAGTATATGGCAGCAAGTTTGGCTGCATGCGAGGCTATATGGATGAGGAAGATCCTGGTCGGGTTGTTCGGGTTGTTTGGGTCACACTTGGAGCCTACTGTGATTTATTGTGATAACCAGAGTTGCATTAAACTCTCAGCTAATCCAGTATTTCATGATAGATCCAAGCACAACGACATTAGGTACCATCATATCAAAGATTGTGTGCAGGGAAGAATCATGTTACTTTCATACATTCCCACGGAGGATCAGGATGTTGATATCTTGACGAAGGCGCTCACTAGGAGCAAATTCGAATACCACAGAGGCAGGATAGGGGCTACAGATAATCCATATCTTGTTGAGAGGGAGTGTTGAAAATGCAACAAGATGATGGAGCTTAGTGAAAATAAGTCGCCTTCACTAAGTGGGCCCGCAGGCTATTTTTGGCGCAAAGTCTATTTTTAGACATATGGATCATGGTCTATGAGTTGCAGGATGCTATTTATGGATGATTAGTCATGTTGGTAAAAATAGATGGACCTCTATTTTTAGACATATGGGCGGAGTCTATTTTTAGACTGCCAGTAAAAAAATAGAACAGTCAAATATTATTAGCTCTTAATAATATTTGGACTATAAACAATATCTTATCCTCTTGCAGCACTTCAGTTTGAGCTATGGATGTGGCACATGCACCTGCCAGAAGGAAATACACTTTTCCTATGGGTTACTTGAGCTATTACATGATGGACTTCAGTTAGAACTCAAGTGATTGAGTTTGGTGGAGTTGATTGAGGAGTTGATGGAGTTGTGTTCAGTTTGACTTAGTTGAACTAGTTGTATTTAATCTAACTGCCAAATACACTAGTGATGAGTGATGTGAATTAATTATTAATTAATTCACTAATTATTAACTCATAAATCAACTAAAGAATACATCAGTTAACTCAGTGCATGGACAGTTCAATGGAGACAAGTGTTAGAGGTGGGTGAAAGGGTGAGACTACTATCAGTTGTGACTATAGTTGTGCATGAGATTTGCACAATCATTGATGGATATTGCCAATGAGGATTGCGCAGTACAAGCCAATGGAATTCGAACTTGGATCTGATCTATTCTCAACTTGGATTGCGCAGTAGAGGTAGGCAAACAGTGGAGGAGATTTGAACCCGTGACTTGTTCAGATCTGAGCTAGTTTTGTGTGTAGCATGTGGAGATAGTACTGAGTACTTGTGAGGAGTATTGTACTATGTATTGCTACATGTTCTCTATCATTATAATATACAGATAGTTGGGGGTTTTCAGTTGTATGCTTTCCCCATTGCATTACTGTGTTGATATGTGTGATTGATGTTTCAATGTGCGCATGCGATTGTTTTTTTTAATTCCGCAAATTGATGATCAATGGTAGAGGAGGTTATGTATTATGCATGCATTCCACAAATAGTGTATAATCAGGATAATCTCTGTGAATAAGTGTTATATTATTCAAATTTCTACAAGGGCAACAAACCTACTCCCCCTGTCACTATTGCTCCTTCTGGCTCCATGTCTTTGATCTTAGCCTCTTAATTTCTATCCACTTTTAACATTAGTGGCAAAAGGGGGCTCCACCTAATAAGATACCTTATTATCTCTTCCTATAACATGCCTTTCTACCCCTTGGATGGAATACATATCAATGTGAACTTAATAAGGTTTCTACCAAAGATACTCAAAGGCTTCTCGAGGTAGAGGTTTGGTGAAGATGCTGACTATTTTCTCCTTTGTCCCAGTTTACTCCACCTTGATGTTCTTTTTTACAACATGTTCTCGAATGAAGTGGTATTTGATAGGAATGTGTTTTGTTTTTTAATGCATGACATGATTTTTGGAGAGACTTATGGTGTTGGTGTTGTCATAGAATATCAGAATGGGCTCATCAAACTTCACATAGGGATCTTGCAGAGTTTTTTTCATAAAGAGAACCAAAGTACAACACGTTGTTGTTGCGATATATTCTACTTCTGCTGTGTACAAGGAGACTAAGGACTGCTTCTTACTCAACCAAGATACGAGGCAATCACCAAAGTAGAAGGCTGCTACATTGGTGATTTTATGTTCTTCAACATTTCTTTCCTAATCCGCATTTGTATAAGTTGTGATAGTCAATTCATTTCCTTTTAGATACTATAGTCCAAAATCTATCACTCCTTTGAGGTATCAGAAAATCCTTTTTACTGCAAATACATGGGATTCTTTTGCCACCTGTCCAATTGCCTACATCACATATGGTCTCGAAGTTGTCACATACAATAATTGCTACCAATCCTAATCTATAAAATCTTTGGTCTGCTTCCTTAGATTCATCATCCTTGCTCAAATTGCAACTAGTCACCATGGGAGTGCTAATTGGTTTATAGTCTTCAAAATTTCCTTGATGTACTTGGTTTGAGAGATGCATATGTAATCATTTTGTTGATATATCTGGAGTTCCAAGAAGAAATTCAACTCACAAAGTAAAGACATCTCAAACTCACTCTCCATATCGTTGGCAAATTTCTTACTCAACCTATCATCATCGTTGTAACATACCCAACCCCTTAGCTTCACATTGAGGAATGGGGTAAAAGATTATCATATATTTATTTGTGTTTTTTTTCTCATAGGACTAATAAGGTGCGGATTTGGGACCCTCTCGACACCTCAACTCTTAACTTGAGACTTCCCCTCGAAATTTGACCGCTCGGCTGATGTGTCATGTTTCTGAGACCCTTAGAACATATTGAGCTTTCGATATGAGGTTCCCCCCGGAACCTGACCCATCGACTGACACTTCGCGACTCTACGATAATGACCAGCTCTCCACTAATTTTCTACCACATTATTTTGGGTCCCTCCACCCATATTTCATCCATCCCCATACCCAAATCTCCCGATATTGCTTCCACAGTGGTTATAGGCTTCCGATGTTCCAGGATGCCACACAATCCTCCACATGCCATCCACATGTGTCCCTATGGACCCCCAACTTCGAAGGGCATGCGATTCCTCTGGATATTCAGTCATCCGTGTTACAGGGTTTCTGACCTTTTGGGCTTCCAGGGTGGCTACCTTTGGTAGCTTCCCCACCTAATGGATCTGGGTGACAGAGAAATCTTCGTCGTCATCTCTTGACAAAAACATGGCTCTAATTCAAATTATCCCCTAGTCTTCAACCTCTACGGCCTTTCTGCCCCATCCTCCTTACCAATCAAGTGAGGGGAACCTAGTTCCACCAATCGGAAGCCTCCCTTGACTAGGGTATTTTACTGTTCAAAGGATAAGGTTAGCCCAGCTTCTCATATAAGTTCATGGCCTCACTCCTTTGTGCCACAACAAGGCTATTCTTCTCATTCCCTCCATGACTCGGTCAAAGGATCTCGACTTTTCTCCATGCAGCTTCTTAGATGGAGAGCCCTGCAACCTTCTCGGCTACAAGATCAACCACCACACAACCTTCCTTGAACTAGCCTTGTCGACTATGGCTCTTCCTCATGGATATGGTAGACTCCTAGACATGCTTCATGTTTCATAATTGTACCCTTGGTTTCCTAGAGTCATTTATGACATTATCCCTCCTAAGATTTAGTTATATATTCTCAAGCGAGTTCTTGACCCATGATACTTCCCTTCCCATGGGGATGGAATGCCACCCAGGATAGCATAGGTGCTCCTGTGTGGTTTACCTACCAAAGAATTGCCGCAAACTTTTGAGAGGTTCCTATCTCGCCTACCACACACTGACGATGCCAGACCCTATGTCTTACCTACAAACAACTCCGTGTCAATAAGCATGGCCATCAGATGCCTCGACAGCCACCCTAAGACACCAACAACATATATCCAACTTGCTGAAAATGCAAGGTTGGAGGACATTCGGGTAAAGCTGGTGGCTCAATTGATACCAAGGAAAAACTCCCTTGAGATTAATTCAGTGCTTGACATGCAACACACAACTTGAAACTTAATCGACCAAGGACGCACAAGCGAACGTAGACCCTGTTATACAGAGGGTCTTCCATGTAATCCTCATATCAATAAAAAGGGGTCTCAAAACCCACTATTCTTCAAATGTTAATTCAAGCTCTCGTAGCTCAACCGTTATATGCAACGAGTTCTGCCTCTCTCTTATTGATATATTTATGTGTTATTTCTGCAATGTTAAACATATGTCCAGATCCATGCTCAACTTGTCATTGTAGCTTAATATTTTATTATCATGCAGTCTATTATGCCTCTTATACATCATATGTTTTGTGTCTACCATTAGCAATCATTACACATTGTTTAGCCTTCGATTTTTACATGCATACATCCATATATTCAACACATATATATAAATATATTACATTACCATATTCCCACAGGGATGTAGCATGTATGCAACTAAAATCAACACAATGTAGCCCCTAAATTCATAGCACAACAACATGATTCATAAGAAGATAAATAACATACGCAGATATGTATCTTTGAGTGTACAAGGCAACTAAGCCTGGGACAAGGACTCTCCAACCAACCGTAGACATATGCAACCACACTTACTTGCAACCATCACCCCCGAGCCGGATTCCAGAGTCTAGGGAGGTGAATTTCTTTCTTCTAGGACTATCACACCAACTGCCATTAATTATGGGACTCCAAAGGACTTCCTTCCTCAATCCCACAAACTAACATCTAATTGCTTGGTTGACACTCGAAGTCCATGGGCACCCAACCTAACCCCCAAGTGCACACATAGTGATTCACCCCCATTCTAGGGAGTCCAAATCCACTCTGCCATCATGGAGGTATCCCTAAGTCTTAATTTTGGTCTTCCTCTGTTATTTCTCCAGGATGGCCTTTACCTAAGCTATTATAGGTCTCCAAAGTTTTCTATCTCAACCCATAGCTTCCAGGGGATCCAATCTGTTACAGGGCTCAAGAGATTCCATCCCAACCCACATTCTCCAGGGACCCAAGTTGTTAGAGGGCTTTAGAGACCTTTGTATCAACCCATAGCCTCCCAGGACCCAAGCTCTTAGAAGGCTCCAAGGATTCTATCTCAAAGCATAGCCTCCATGGATCCCAAGCTATATAGTCTAGCCACTCAACCCACAACCTCCATGGATCAAGAGCCAATCCACTTCTCTTCTCTTATCTTCTCTTCGACCGTATCCCTCTCCTTCTCGGTCATTTGTGTGTGTGTCCTCTCTTTCGTGTCCCACTTCTTTTGGGCCTCTTCTTCGGCCACCATTACTGTTGTGTCCTTGTTGGCTTGCAGCGCGTAGTCTCTCCATGAAATTCATGTCCTTTCTTTCTTATGGTTGCTTCTCAAGCAACATGGGCATGCCTACTTCCTCTTGTAGTTCATCTAATTTCAGGAGCTCTATAATAGCCCTAGGTTAAAATTTCATGTAATAAAATTTAATAAATGAAAAATAAGACCAAGATCAAGGGACACTTATTCCAAATTGAATGTTGGGCAAAATATCCTAGTGGGCATCACTTGTGTTTATGGCTAAGGGGAAATTGGTAAAGGCAATGGCAAACACGTTGAAAAGGCAAAGAGGCATTAATTGTAATTTTTTTATGAAAATAAAGTAAATTGGGAGAAAAGGAAGGTGAAAGGTCACAGGATTCATGTGAGGAGGAAATTGAAGCAAAATTGAGGAAAATTGAAGAAATTAGAGGCATCAAGAATAAAAAGGAATCAGAGCATCAGTTGGTAGCTTTTTGTCAGTTCAGTTTTGGAATTAGTCTTAGAGAGGAGAAGAGCACCAAGAGGAGAAGGAAAGAAAGCAAGCAAAAGAAGGACAAGGGAAGCAAGAAAGCAAGAAAGCAAAGGAAGGACAAGGAAAGCAAAAGAAAGCAAGGATCAAACAAGGAAAAGTTGGATCAAGCATATTTAGTAGGAATACTTGCAAGTAATAGGTTGCATGTGTGATTTTCTAGTTGGTTTTGAAATGCATGGTATGTGCATGTTGGTATTTGGTTTTTTTTGCTGTCAATGGCATGGAATTTTTCGGGTTTCGACATTGGATTTTAGCCTTGCCCTTCCATTTCTGGATAGCCATGGTGTGATGGGACTTTTCTTGGTTTGAGATTTCGATTTTTGAAATATTTTGGATCTGGGTGAGGTGGTCTCAGCAAAAGTCCCAAAGGCCTAGGAATCCCTTGACTGGTAATGGCAGGATACACAGTAAATCCTAAGGGTGGAGATGGGAAAATTCCTCAAGGTATTGGAGAAGAATTTTTTAGGCATCCAAGCTTGGTTTGGTTTTGTGATCTTAACACCGGTTTAGGTGAGATCATGGTATGGTGAGGGTGGAGGTGGTTTAACTTTTGGATTCCCTTAGTTGTTTATGGATTGGTTTATCCCATGAGATTCCGCATTCATACCTGGAATATGACATGGGGGTGATTGGCTGAAAGATATACTTGGTTCAGCCAATCTATGATCGGATGGTACGTGGAAGTCCCAAACCTGGTTGACTTTTGACTATGTTTAATAAGAGCTAAGTTCCTCTTGCTTTTGATGAGTAAATGTACTTGTTATTATGTGGCTTTAATTGTTGTTCTCTCATTGTTATTTATCTAGTTATATGCTAGTTATATAAGCATGGTTGTTTGATAGTTCTTAGTCATGGTTATTTCAATGTTTTTAATTGTAACTAAATGAATAATTAATGCAATACCTAATTGATGTTATGACAGGTAATGTGAGAAGGAAATGATCCTTCTTGCTAAACCTCTGACAAATTTTTAGCTCCTTATGTTCATACTTGCATTCATGACCTGTAGGTTGCATATTTACCAAGTGTTTGACAGAATGTCAGTCCCGGTTAGGGAAGGTTCGGTCAAGTCCTGGTTTCAGTTCTGGTTTACAAGTATTGTTTCTGTGTCATCTATCATCTATGGAAGTTTCACTGAGTTATGGGCAGAGGCCTCAGTGCTGGCCCTGGAAAATTGACTCAGAATTTGAGGTTGTTGGCATAGCACCGAATAGAAAAATCCACAGTCGCATGGAGGTAGGCTTATCAGTGTGACTGAAGGGCCGTAGTCGCTGACATGCCTTGGCAAGGGAGCGATTGGGCCTTTAGGTTAGTGAAAAAGATATTCATCTCAAGGGTTCGACCCCTTAAGGGGTTGGGTTGCTCCTGGAGGTCCTATAGCATATGAGGGAAGTCAGTAAGATATTAAGTCGTCAACTGCATTTCCTTAAAGTCATTTAGGAGGTCGAGTCTTATCATAGTGACCCTTAACTCATGTTTACCCTGGGCAAACCGGTGAAGGTGGGTAAATTTGGGAGGAGGCGGTTACATGGTGGTATCAGAGTGGTTTGCGCTCTCTTTGAGTAAAGTCTAATGTTGTTAAGGTTATGGTTTTCATGCATGGGTTCATGGTATACAGTTGGTATGGTCATGCATGATGTTGTTACGTTGTTATGATGTTGATGTGTTGACATGATTATATGGATATGCTTATGATTATACATGTACATGTTAATGTGGATTGATCTTGCAGATGAGATAAGCCTCCCCTGAACATCACTGAGGTATGGATTTGATTTTGGTATCTATTTGGTTTATATGACATGGTACACTTACAGGAAGAAGAGAATCAAAGATGATGAGAAAAATGGTAGACTACAGTTCCCGTGACTCTCCCTACATATCAGTTGGGCAGCAAGGAGAAGAGTATTCTCCTGGTATAACAGATACATTGAGGAGCTTGAGGGTAGAGATCAAAAGTTGCAAAGCAAACGATGACAGATTGGTTGAGGCTCAGGAAAGACTTGTGAGGGCTTAGGAGAAGCAGGTAGAGGTTAATGCAATGATACTCCAGAGCTTGTCAGAGTTGTAGAAATAGGGGTAGATGAGAATAAATCAAGAATAGGAAGAGAAAACTAATGGATCCTGTGGTAGTAGGTCTATATCCAGATATAGGTTGGATAGAGGGGATACAGTTAGAGGTGGAAGATCACTAGATACAGTTGACAGGAGAATTCGTATGTATGGGCATCATTCTAGTTCCTTATCCAGGAGACATCATCAGAGTCATCACCATCATCATCCTTATAGGAGGGATGAATACTTACCTGAGGAGTTCAAGAAAGTAAAGTTACCTATAGTTG
Source organism: Pinus tabuliformis (assembly GCA_031772625.1). Lineage (NCBI taxonomy): Eukaryota > Viridiplantae > Streptophyta > Pinopsida > Pinales > Pinaceae > Pinus > Pinus tabuliformis. The sequence goes on along the minus strand of CM062807.1, from coordinate 177,050,727 downwards.
ACGGAGAGATGAAGAAGGCAAAAGATGTAGAGGCATGGTTATTTGGGATGAAGAAATTATTTAGATTGCACAACTATTCAGAGAACATGAAAGCTAAGATATCCACCTTCAGTCTCAAAGGGAAAGCAAATGTTTGGTGGGAAGATGTGAAGAATTTCAAGGGAATTCATGAAGACAAGATGATTTCGAATGAGTTTGAGAGACTCTTCAAGAAGAAGTACTTGTCGGAGAGGTATTATGATGACAGAGCTAAGGAGTTTTATGAGTTGCAAATGGGTTCTATGACAGATGATGAGTACACTAGCAAGTTCCTGGAGTTGTTGAGGTATGTGCCTTATCTCAAGGATGAGAAGCCTAAGATCTAGAGATTCATCAGTGCACTACCAACAACATATAGACACTGGCTTGAGTTTGATGAGCCTAGATCATTGGAGGAAGCCATCAGGAAGCTAAAGCATTTTTATTAGCATTCAAAGCGCAAATGTGAGCCTAAGTGTGACTTGAAAGGAAATGAGGAAGTTAAAGGGAAGTGGCCAATGAAGTGGGGAAGAACTTAGGATGTGGGTGAGAAATAAAATGTGGTTCCTTACAAGAATTTCAATGCAGTTGAGAATCGACATGGGTCACAGCCTAGAGAGAAGCAAGACTGAGGTGATGGTAGAGGACCATTATAATGTTGGATATGTGGCAAAGATAATTGTACAAAGGATTGTCCATTGTACCAGGGAGGTAGGCCTCATATCTATAGTGCTTAGGAGGCACATACAGTTGGGTATGTTGGTCATAACATTCCTCGGATTTATGCAACTATGACACCAAACAGGAAGATCATTAATCATCCATTATTGAGATGGAAGGTAAGCTTGTGGTCAAGTTGTTGCTATTTTGATTTATCTTGGGTCTAATTATAGTTATGTTAACCCTGACCTGGTGGATAAGTGTGGCTTGAGAAAAAAGTGCATGTAGAGTCGTATTTGGTGCAGTTGGCTACAGGTACTAAGAAGAGATTTTATCACTGGGTAAGAGCTTGTGCATTCGAGCTAAATGGTATGCCTACAACAACACATCTGAATGCACTACCACTGCGACCATATAGTATGATTTTGGGTATGGATTGGTTGTATCTTCACATGACCAAAGTAGATTGTTACAACAAGGCTATTGAGTTCCTGGATGATAATGGGGAAAAGAGAATCTTGCAGGGAAATACGAAGTTGACATCAGTGAGGATGGTCACAGATATGTAGGCTAAGCGCAGTTGCAAAAAAGGGTGTGTTGTGTTTGCAGTTCATATTTCCAGTGACAAGGGTAAGGATGTTGAGGATGCAGAAATATTCCAGAGGTACCCTGTATTACAACAGTTTAAGGATGTGTTTCCAGCAGAGATTCCAGAGTTGCCTTCCCACAGGTAAGTGGACTTTTCTATTGATTTGGTACCAGGGGTAGTGTCAGCATCAAAGGCACCTTACACGATGAGCACACCAGAGTTAGTAGAGTTGAAGTTGCACCTGAAGGAAATGCTTGATAAGGGATACATTAGGCCAAGTGTATCGCCTTGGGTTGCAGCAATATTGTTCGTGAAGAAGAAGGATGGTACTCTTAGGTTGTGCATTGATTACAGACAATTGAACAAGGTGATTTTCAAGAACAAGTACGCATTGTTGAGGATTGATGACTTGTTCGATCAGTTGAAGGGAGCAGATGTGTTCTCGAAGATTGACTTGAGATCATGATACCATCAAGTACGCATCAAGGAAGATGACATCTACAAGATTGCCTTCAGGACCAAGTATGGGCATTATGATTTTGTTGTAGTTCCATTCGTCTTGACTGATGCTCTAGCTACTTTTATGTGCTTGATAAATTGTGTGTTGCGTCCTTATCTGGACAAGTTTTCTATTGTATTCATTGATGACATCCTGATATATTCTAAGAATGAGGAAGAGCATGTTGAGCATTTAGCAGCAGTGTTGAGATTTCTAAGAGAGAATCAGTTGTATTCCAAGCTTATCAAGTGAAATTTCTTTTAGACATGGGTGCATTACTTCGGACATGTTGTTTCCAATGAAGGCATAGAAGTAGATTAGAAAAGATAAGAGCTATCATGAAATGGGAAACTCCTAGTAATGTGGATGAAGTCAGATCATTCATGGGGTTAGCAGGTTACTATAGGAGATTCATTAGGAACTTCTCACACATTACCTATCCTATTACATGATTGTAGAGGAAAGGTAAGAAGTTTGAATCAACAAAGGAGTGTGCAACCAGTTTTGAATAGTTAAAGCAGTTGTTGATGAATTCTCCAGTGTTAAAGATTGCATATCCAGATAAAGAGTTCGTAGTGTGTACATATGCTTACAAGGGACGGCTTGGTGGAGTTCTTATGCAGGAGGGACATGTGATATGATATGAGTCAAGGAAATTGAATGAACACGAGCATAACTACGTGACTCATGATCTTGAGTTGGCAATTATTATTCATGCCTTAAAGATGTGGAGATATTATCTTCTTGGCAGTAGGTTTGTTTTGATGAGCGATCATAGTGGGTTGAGATATCTATTTAACCAACTGAATTTTAATGTCAACCAAGCTAGATGGTTGGCTACCCTTAGTGAATTTTACTTCGAGATCAGACACATCAAGGGTAAGGAGAACAAGGTTGCAGATGCTCTCAGCAAGAAAGTGCAGTTGAACCATGTTGCAGCAGTGAGCTCATATGGGGCAGATTTACAAGATCAGATCTTACAAGAAGGATAGTGGGATGACAGGTACAAGGAACTTACGTACAAGTTACAACAGGTGATCAAGATGTGGACTATCATCTCACGACAGATGACTTGGTGAGATTCAGGGACAAAATCTATGTGTTGGATGACGGTGAACTCAAGAAGCTTATCTTGAGGGAGTTTCAAGCAAATCCATATTCATGTAACCCAGGATATCAGAAGACATTGACAGCAATGAAGAAGTTCTACTACTGGCCGAATATGAAGAAGGAAGTGGCAAAGTTTGTGGCTAGATGTTTGGACTGTCAACAGGTGAAAGCAAATTGTAAGCATCCAAGTGGATTGCTTCAGCCTATTCTGATTCCAAAATGGAAATTGGAGGTCATTTTCGTGGACTTCATTACAGATCTTTCGAGGGCATCGAGGAAACATGATTCTATCATGGTTGTGGTAGACAGGTTGAGCAAGGTAGCTCACTTCATTCCAGTGAAAACTACTTATTAAGCTAGTGAGGTGGCACATGTATTCATTAGGCAGATCGTGAGATTCCATGATGTTCCGAAGAAGATTGTGTCGAACAGGGATGCCAAGTTCACTTCCAAGTTTTGGAAGGAGTTGTTTGCAGGATTGGGGACAGAGTTGGCCTTTAGTGCAGCGTATCATTTGTAGATAGATGGATAGATAGAGAGGGTCAACAGGATACTAGAGGATATGCTAAGGATGTATGTGATGCATCAGTAGAGGAGATAGGAGGAGCACCTTCCATTGATTGAGTTTTCTTACAACAACGGTTATCGGGAGTCACTGAGAATCAGTTTATTTGAGGCATTATATTGGACCAGACATGTTGACTAGATCACTCCAACCGATCTAGTGAACAGGGTACTTATTGGACCAGACATGTTGGAAAACATGGAATAGGAATGCAAGTTATAAAGGAGAATCTAAAGGCAACACAAGACAAGAAGAAGAGTTATGCATACCATCATAGGGCATTTAAGGAGTTTCAAGTTAGGGAGCATGTGTAATCTCCTTGAGGATTGGATCATGTCCCAAGTTGGTACCATAGTATTGCAGGCTTTTTGATATCCTTGAGAGGATTGGACCAGTGGCCTACAGACTTCCACTGCCTCCGATAGTGAAAGTCCATGATGTTTTCCATGTTTCATTGATTAAAAGATATGTAAAAGAAGTTGATCATGTTATTGATTGGTCTCTATTGCAGGTGGAACCAGAAGGAGAATTCCAATTGGAACCTCAATGCATATTGCCAAGAAAACAACTCATGCTCTAAAACAGAGTAATCGAGCAAGTTAAAGTGAAGTGGAAGCACTTTGGGCCCGATGAAGCTACATGGGAGATAGTCGATCAAATGTGGGCTATGTATCCTTCATTGTTTTTTGGTTGAGGCAAAGTAGTTTTTGTATGTGTACATATACATGTATGGTTTTTATTGTAAATACTGCAATGATTTGTGTTATAAAGCTCCAATAAGCGGTATGGTTTTCATTTTGTCATGTTTGTCATGATGATTTTGCTTTGAGAAGTTTGTTTTGTTTATGGCTAAGGGGGGATTGGCAAAGGAAATGGCAAAGGCTTTGAAAAGACAAAGAGGCATTAATTGGAATTTTTTTATGAAAATAGAGGAAATAAGGAGAAAGGGAGGTGAAAGGTCACATGTTGCATGTGAGGAGGAAATTGAATGAAAATAGAGGGAAAATGAAGAAATGAGAGGCATCAAGAATAAAAATACATCAGAGCATCAATTGGTAGCTTTTTGTCAATTCAGATTTGGAATTAGTCTCAGAGAGAAGAAGGAAAGAAAGAAAGCAAAGGAAGGGCAAGGAAAGCAAAAGAAGGCAAAGGAAAGCAAAAGGAAGGATAATGAAAGCAAGGATAAAGCAAGGAAAATTTGGATTAAGCAGCTTCAGCAGGAATACTTGCAGGTAACAGGTTGCATGTATGATTTCCTAGCTTGTTTTGATATGCATGGTATGTTCATGTTGGTATTTGGTTCTTTCGTTGTTGTTGGCATGGATTTTCTCAGGTTTCGACAATGGATTTTAGCCTTGCCTTGCCATTTATGGATTGCAAGCTTTAACCCTGTACAAAAATTACCTACATATGAATTCTAAAAGCAGAAAATAAACAACGACGAGAGCATAAAACATAAAACAGATATACATGTAGATTTTCCCCTTGATCCCAAAAACGGGACTACTAGGTTGATTTTTCATTATATTCCTTTGAATGTTACAACACATATATATACATGTCAAAGCATTCATTAAACCCCAATCCATTAACCCTGGATTAGAACATAATCATAGTTCCCTTGACCAAATCTACAAACTACCATGGGCAGAAAACCATCATGCCCAAAACCATGTGTGAAACCCATGCACAAAACCATAGGTAGGTTTTCCCTCCTAATATAGGATCCAAAAAAAATTGATCTCGGGGCACTGCCCCAGACCCCATGTAGGGGGGCTACCACCCCCTGCAAACCCCCCAACAGGGGGGGCTGCCGCCCCTCCTCTAACCCCCTGCTTCACGTGTGGAGCTAGTTGTGGAAAGAATATAACACACACCTAACACTGATAACCATGGTGTGATGGGACATTTTTCTGGTTTGAGCTTTGTATTGTTGGAATATTTTGGATCTGGGTGAGGTGGTGTGAGGAGAATTCTTGAAGGCCTCGGAATACCTTAACCAGTAATGGAGGGATATAGCTAAAGCTTGAGGGTTGAGACAGGGAAAATTCCTCAACATATTGGAGAAGAATTTTTGAGGCATCCAAGCTTGGTTTGGTTTTGTGATATCGACACCAGTTTAGATGACATCACGATATGGTGAGGATGGATGTGGTTTAACCTTTGCATTCCCTTGGTTGTTTATGGATTTTTTTATCCCATGAGATCCTGCATTCATGCTTGGAATATGGCACAGGGGTGAATGGTTGAAATATTTGGTTCAACCAATCTATGGTCGAGTGGTATGTGAAAGTCTCAAACTTGGTTGGCTTTTTCCTATGTTTAATAAGAGCTAAGTTCCTCTTACTTTTGATGAGTAAATGTACTTGTTATTATGTGGCTATAATGGATGTTCTCTCATTGTTATTTATTTATTTATGTGTTGGTTATAAGCATGGTTGTTTGATAGTTCTTAGTCATCGCTCTTTCCATGTTTTTACTTGTAACTGAATGAATAATGAATGCAATACCTAATTGATGTTATGACAACTAATGTGAGAAGGCGGTTATCCTTCTTGTTAAAACTCAGATAAGTTTTCAGCTCCTTATGTTCGGACTTGCATTCATGACCTCTAGATTGCATGTCTACCAAGTGTTTGACGGAATTTCAGTCCCGGTTGGGGAAGGTCAAGTCAAGTCTTGGTTTTAGTTTTGGTTTACAAGTATTTTCATATATCATCTATGGAATTTTCACTGAGTTTTGGGCAAAGGCCTGAGTCCTAGCCTTGAAAAAGTGGCTCAGAATTCGGGGTTGCTGGCACAACACTAAGTAAAAAATTCCACAGTCACATGGATCCAGGCTTGTCAGTACGACTCGAGGGCCATAGTTGATGACATGCCTTGGAAAGGGAGTGACTAGGGTTTTAGGTCAATGAAAACGAGAGTCGTCTCAGGGGTTGGGTTGCTCCTGGAGGTCCTGTAGCACTTAAGGGAAGTCAATAAGGTCTTAAGTTGTCGACTCCATTTCCTTAAAGTCATTTAGGAGGTTGAGTCTTATCATAGTAACCCTTAGCTCATGTTTACCCTAGGAAAATTGATGAAAGTGGGTAAACGTGGGAGGAGGTGGTTACAAGCTCCTTCATCAATTCATGTGCCAGCCAGCCTTTAATGGTTATTGTGCATTTCAAGTTTCTCCTTTGCACAAGAAACCATACCATCCCAAGTAAGCAACTTCCTCCCCATCTCTAGAATTTGTGTCCCTTGACTTAGTCCCCTATTTGATTTTCAAATATTTCAAACTATTTATAATACATTTATCATGCATCTTGCACGAGGACTTTGGGTGGGGTTATCACAGTCCCCTCCCCCTTAAGGGAACGCCACCCTCGGTGTTCAATTTATCATATGTGACATAGCGTCAAAATGCAACACATATTGTTTTACGGAGCTTTATATACAAAACAATTTACAATATTTACAATTACACATACATTCTTAACTATTAAACAAGAAGGGATAAACAACTTTCATGGCATCATCCATTTCCTATGTAGCTTCCTCTGGCCCAAAGTGCTTCCACTCTACCTTCAATTTCTATATGGCTTGGTTCTAGAGCATGAGACTCCTGCGATACATAATTCACATTGGCTCTGGTTGGAATTCTCCTTGTTCCACCTATAGCATAGACCAATCAATTACATGATTCTAACCCTATATGTACTTTTGAAGTAAACAAACATGAAAAACATCATGAATTCTAACTAATGGAGGTAAGGCCAGTATATATGATATTGGTCATATCATTTCAAGGATTTCAAATGGCCCACAATACTGTGGTGCCAACTTGGAACATGTCCCCATCCTAAGGGAACTTTTCTTGGGCTTGACTTTTAAATAAATGTGTTCTCTAACTTGGAATTAATTGTGAACCCTTATATGCATAGTTTTTCTGCCTATCCTATTCTAATTTCAAATATTGCCTTATAATGCGAACCTTTTGTTCCATTTCTTTAAGCATATCAGGTCCTACATGGACCCTGTTAATTGGATCACTCCAACCAATAGGAGTATTACATCTCCTATCGTATAATGATTCAAAGGGGCTCATCATTATGGATTCTTGGTGCCCATTGTTGTATGGAAATTCCGCAAGTGGAAGATATTCTTCCCATTTCTTAGGCGAATGCATCACATACATCCTCAACATGTCCTGAAGGATTTGGTTGGTCCTCTTTGTTTTCCCATCTGTTTGTGGATGATAGGCAGTAGTGAACGCTAATTATATTCCCAAACCTGCAAATAGTTCCTTCTAAAATTTGGAAGTAAATCTAGCATCTTTATCTCACACAATTTTCTTGGGGATGCCATGTAGTTTCACAATCTCTTTTATGAAAAATTGTGCTATATCACTAGCATAATTGATGGATTTAGCTGCCACGAAGTGAGCTACCTTTCTAAGCTTATCCACCACTATCGTGATTGCATCATGATACTTAGCTTTTTTGGGAAATTTGGTAATGAAATCCATGGAGATTACTTCCCGCTTCCATTCTGAAATAACGATAGGTTGTAACAATCTAGTTGGGTGCTTGCATTTGGCCTTTACTTGTTGGCATTCCATGCATTTGGCCATGAATTGTGCTACTTCCTTCTTTATATTTGGCTAGTAGTATTATCCTTTTATGGTTGTAAGGGTCTTTTGATACCCTGGGTGTCCTGAGAAGGGATAAGCATAGGATTCTCTCATTATCGATCTTCTTACCTCATCACTGTTAGGCACATAGATTCTTCCTAAATATCTGACTAAGTTGTCCTTAGCGAGATGGTTTTCCCCATCCTCACCGCCTTGCCGCAACCTTTCCTTCATTTGTTGGTAGGTTTCATCCTGTTGTCCAACGCCCTTGACCTTTTCTTCTAGATTTGTTGCATATAAGCTTCTCATTTCCAAGTGATTCACTTGGATTCTCATGCTCAAGGCATCAACAACCTTATTTTCCTTACCCTTTATATACTTAATCTCAAAATAAAATTCCTTAGCATGGCCATCCATCTGGCTTGCCTTGAATTCAACTTTGGTTGTCCAAATAGATGTTTGAGCCCACTATGGTCTATCATGAGCATGAACTTTCGACATTTTCAAAGCATGAATGATGGAAGCCAATTCTAAATCATGCGTCATGTAATTTTCCTTGTGTTTATTTAATTTTCTGGACTCATCACACATGACTTGTCCTTCCTACATTAAGACTCCACCGAGTCCCTCCGTGCAGGCATAGGTATATACTACAAAATCTTTGCCATGATACGCACTTCTAAGCATTGGTGCACTGGTGAGTAGTTTCTTTAACTACTCAAATCTTTTTGCACATTGTGCAATCCACTCAAATATTTTCCCTTTTCTTTGTAAGGCTACAGTGGGATGTCCTATTTTGGAGAAATTCTGAATAAATCTCATGTACCATGAATGATCTGATTTCATCCATGCTCCTTGGAGTTGGCCACTCCCTTATGGCTTTGATCTTATCAAGGTCAACCGATATGCCTTCTTTGGAGATGAAATGCCCTAATTAGTGTACTTGTGACTAGAAGAAGTTCACACTTAACAATATTTTCATACAGCTTACGTTCTCTTAATAATTGTAACAAGTCGCAAGGTGTTGTCCATGTTCCTCTTCCATTTTTTAATAAACCAATATGCCATTAACAAATAAAATGACAAAATTGTCCAAGTAAGTTCGTAACACCCCATTCATAAGGCACATGAACATGGCAGGGGTGTTAGTAAGCCCAAAAGGTACCACTATGAATTCATAGTGACCATATCTTGTTCTAAAATCAATCTTATGAATGTCCTCCTGCTTGATTCTTACTTGATGATACCCAGACCTCAAGTCAAGTTTGGAGAATATTGTTGCTCCCCTTAACTGGTCAAAGAGATCATCAATTCTTAGTAATTGGTACTTATTCTTAATGGTTACCTTGTTCAATTGTTTGTAACCAATGCATAGTCGCAGGGTCCCATCTTTCTTCTTTACAAAGAATATCAGTGCTCTCCGGTAAGACACACTTGGCCTTATGCATCCTTTGTCAAGCATTTCCTTCAACTATAGTTTTAGCTCAACCAACTCTGGGGTGCTCATTCTGTATGGAGATTTAGATGTTGGTGTTTCTCAAGGTACAATCTCGATCAATAAATCTATCTCTCTATGAGGAGGTAATACAAGAACATCTATTGGAAAGACATCCGCATATTGTTGCAAAACATGGTATTTTTGAAACAATTCACCTTCCTAGCCTTCTGTTGCTTTATCGGATCCATTTTTCTTGGAAACTTGTACTGTGAACAACATACATCCCTTCATGTTACTACGTTTAGCTTGCGTAGTAGTAATCAACCTCACTGATATGGGATTTTTATTTCCTTGCAACATTCTTTTCATTCCTTGCTCGTCCAAGCATTCTATTGCCTTTTCATAGAAATATACCTTCGATGTACATACAGCCAATCCATGCCCATTAAGATGCCATACCCACCTAATGGTAGCATATTCAAGTGGGTTATTGCGGGCATGCCACTAAGTTCAAATGCACATGACCTCACCCAATGGTTGATTATTCTCCTGGTCATTATTACCAATTGAACCAACCATGGTTCTCTATGCAATTCCTTGTCCAAGCCACATTTTTCAACAAAATCTGGGCTGACATAGCTATAATTAGAACCTAGATTAGTCAAAATGGAAATAACTTGCTCTTGTATCTTACCTTCCATCTCAATGATGGATGTCTAGTGGTTTATTTGGTGGTTGTCGAATGTTGCGTGAACCCTTGGCATACTCCAGGCTACTTCGCCCACCATGCTTGCCTCTTGAGCATTGTAGATCTTGGGTGCGACCTCTTGTTGATGTGGATAGTCCCTTCTCCTATGGTTCCCACAACAAGTCCAACATTTGAGTGGCTCTCGACTTTCGATCTTGGGTTGTGCTAACACTGGCTGTTGCACCTTTCTGTTAACAACAAAATTGACCTTCTGCTAAGACTGTCTTGTCTAAGCTAGGTGGTTCCCCTCTTTTATTTTTGTGTTTTCCCTGGACCAATTCCTATTCCATTCGACAGTGCTTTTGGTTCTCCAGTTACTTTTAATCTCAGGCCTCTGCCTTGCTTTCTCATAACAATATTCTTGCTTCTTGTTGCGTCCTTCAGGGTCTTGGGTTCCAACAATTCAATTTCATCTTTGAATACCATAGGCAACCCAATGATGAACCTTTGAATTTTAACCTTCTCATCCTTGAGATATGATACATACCTCAATAATCCCAAAAACTTTGTGACGTATTCATCATTAGTCATCTGAACCATTTTGAGTTCATAGAACTACTTTGCCTTATTGTCATGGTAGCGTTCAGACAGGTACTTCCCTCTGAAGAGCTTCTCAAACTCCTCCTGTGTCAACTCCTTCTCAGTAATGGTTATAGTATTCTTCGGGTCCTCCCTCCAGATGTTAGTTTTTCCTTTTAAATTGTAAGAGGCAACTCTAGCATTCATATTCTCATAATAATCATGTATTCTAAAGAAATTCTTCATCCCTAGCAACCATGTTTCATCGTACTCTGCCTTCTTCACATCTCCATCGAATGTGCCAGGTTTTTCCTTTTTAAATTCTTCAAGAATATGTTCCTTTCCCTTACTCTCTGATCGATGGTGATGGCAAGATTGATGGTGTCTTTGGGTAGAAAAACTACATGGGTTCCCCATGCGAGGCACCTGTTGTCTATTCATTCCTCCTCAAGTACTCAAAGTTCTCCCTCGGGCACAATGTCCTCACTTCCCTATCTGGTCCTCTTTCTAGGTCTGCCACCATCTGCTCCATTGGTGTTTCTTCTGACCCACTGAGGCTTTTTCTGACTCTACAAATGGTCCTCATTTCAGATTTCCTTTTCTTGTGCTAGTCCAAGAGACTTTGCATGATGAATGCATTAATCTCATCCTACCTTTCTTGGGCTCTTAAAATCCTCTCGTTATCAGCCTCAAAGCTCCTCACCTCATCTCAAAGGCTTATCATGGTGTCTAGCCAATCCGAGGAGTGATCCCCTTCCCCTTGCCCAACTGATCTCTCTTCTTCATTAGTTTTGACTCCATCACTTCCATGCTAGGACTGATCGGAACTATATTCTACCATTTTGGTTCTCATCTCTCTATCTTTTCGATATTATGTTGCTTGTGATGTGTTATCAATCACACACATTGATAGACATTTTAAAACATCATTCAAACGCAAAATCAAGATCATGAATTTGCATTCATAGGTTTGTCATGGGGGTTCCTATAGTAAAAAAAACAACCATGTTAACATACAAGCCATTTACAAATCATATGCAGTAGTCATTCAATCATGCAATTGTGACAAAATTAATAATAGTAACATATTCACAGTCATACTCTCACTCCCATCAAACTGTTAGTCATCCTCTAACTTGTCTTAGCACTGTCTCATTAACAAATAACAAGCACAGACTAGAATGACTCGTTACCTTATAATTACTTTATAAAACCTCCTTACTTGCTTATGACGAAGCCCATCCAAGTATTGAACCTGGATGCTTTAATAACACTATGTAATACACCCAACCCCTTTGCTTCACATTGAGAAGTGGGGTAAAATATTATCATATATTTGTTTGTGTGTGTGTGTGTGTGTGTTTTCTCCGCTGACTAATCAGGTACAGTTCTGGGACCCTCTCGATGACTTGACTCTTAACTTGAGACTTACCCTCGGAATTTGATTGCATGACTAACTTGTCATGTTTCAGAGACCCTTAGAACGTATTGAGATTTCGAGCTAAGGTTCCCTCCCTGGAACCTGACCCATTGGATGACACATCATGACTCTATGAAAATGGTCAACTCTCCGCTAATGTCTTGCCACGTTTGTGTGGGTCCTGCCACCCATCTTTCGTCCATCCCGACACATGGATATCTTGATATTGCTTCCGCAATGGTTACGGGCTTCAAGTGTTCCAGGATGCCACAAAATCCTCCACGTGCCATCCGCAGGTGTCCCTATGGCCCCACAACTCTGGAGGTCCTGTGATTCCCCAAGACATTCAATCATTCACGTTACGAGGTTTCTGACCATCATACCTTTCGGGGTGGCCACCTCTGAAAAATTCCCCGCTTGATTGGTCTGGGTGACAAAAAAATCTTGGTCGTCATTTCTTGACCGAACCTCACCTCTAATTCAAATTATCCTCCGGTATTTAGCCTCTATAACCTTTCTTCCCCGTCCTCCTGACTAATCACATGAGGGGAATCTAGTTCCAACAATCGAAAGCCTGGCTTGACTAGGGTATTTTACCGTTCAAAGGATACAATTAGCCCAAATTATCCTATAAGTTCATGGTATAACTCCTATGTGTCACAACAAGGTTATTTGTCTCATTCCCACCATGAATCAATCAAAGGATCTCGACTCTACTTTGCGCAATTTCTTACATGGAGAGCCTTGTAGCTTTCTCACCTACAAGCTCAGTCGTCGCACATGCTTCCTTGAACTAGCTTTGATGATTATGGGTCTTCCTCATGGATCTGGTAGACTCCCAGATATGCTTCACAGTTTCATAATGGTACCCATGGTTGCCTAGGGCGATTTACGACATTATCCCTACTGCTTGAGTTATAAATTCTGCAGCGAGTTCCTGGTCCACAAGAATTCCCTTCCCACCGGGAGGGAATGCCACCCAGGATAACATAAGCACTCATGTATGGTTTACTTACCACGGGCTTGGCACAAACTTCTCAGAGGTTCTTATCATGCTCTCCACACGCCGACGATGTCAGGCCTGCAAACAAATCCATGTCGATACGCAGTGCCATCAGATGCCTCAAAAACCACCCTAAGATGCCAAAAACAACTATCCAGCCTGCTGAAAATGCAAGGCTAAAGGACATTTCAGTAAAATTTGTGGCTCAATTGATACTAGGGAAAAACTCCCTTGACATTAATGCAGTGCTTGCCATGCAACAGAACAACTTGTAACTTAATCGACCAAGGACACACAAGTGAACACAAACCCTATTATACTGAGGGTTTTCCATGTAATCTTCATATTAAAAAAAGGGGGTCTCAGAACCCACTATTCTTCAATTGTTAATTCAAACTCTCATAGCTCGAGCATTATATGAAACAAGTTCTGCCTCTCTCCTATTAAGTTATTTATGTGTTATTTTCACAAGGTTAAACATAGTGTAAATCCATGCTCAACATGGCATTGTGGTTTAATCTTTTATTATCATGCAGTCTATTATGCCTCTTATACATCGATGTTTTGTGTCTATCATTAACAATCATTACATCTTTTCAGACTTTGGCTTTTACACACTTGCATCCATATATTCAACACATATATATAAATACATCACATTACCATATTCCCACAGGGATGTAACATGTATGCAAGTAAAATCAATAAACTGCAACCCCTAAATCCATAGCACAACAACATGATTCATCAGATAATAAACAACATACACAAATACTCATCTTTAAGCATACATGGAAACTGAGCCTGGGACAAGGACTTTCCATCGAACCATAGACAATTGTAGCCACACTTACTTGCAACCGTCACCCCCGAGCCGAATTCCAAATTCTGGGGGGGGCGAATTACTTTCTTATGGGACTATTACATCAACTTCCATTGATCTGGTTCTCTAGAGGACTTCCTTCCTCAATACCACCAACTGACAGCTACTTCATTGGTTTACATCGGGATTCCAGAGGCACCCAACCTGAACCCCAAGTGCACACACAAGGATTCACTCCCTTCTAGGGATTCTAGAATCCATTGTGCCATCAAGGCGGTGTCCACAAGTCTTCATTCATGTCTTCCTCTTTTATTGCTCTAGGATGGAATCTATCCAAGATGTTACAAGGCTCCAAAGTTTTCTATCTCAACCCACAACCTCCAGGGGACTCAAGCTATTACAGGGCTCGAGAAATTCCATCCCAACCCACAACCTTTAGGGACCCAAGTTGTTACAAGGCTCAAGAGACCTACGTCTCAACCCACAGCCTCCAGGGACCCAAGTTGTTACAAGGATCCAGGGATTCTATCTCAACCCACAGCACCGAGGGAACCCAAGCTATTACAGTGCTCCAGAGTCTAGCCACTCAACCCATAGCCTCCAGGGATCGAGATCCAATCCCCTTCTCTTCTCTTATCTTCTGCGTTGCATGCTTAAATCTCTTTATAAACCTTCTTTCTCGACACCTCTCTTCGACCATCTCCCTCTCCTCCTTGGTCATCTGTGTGTGTGTGTCATCTATTTCACGTCTTGCTTCTTCTTGGCCTCCTCCCTGGCCACCATTACTGTTGCATCCTTGTGGGCCTGCAGCAAGCAGTCTCTCCATAAAATTCCAGTCCTTTATTTCTTGTGGTTGCTTCTCAAGCAACATGGTCTTGCCTGCTTCCTCGTGCAACTCATTTAATTCCAGGATCTCCTTCATAAATTCATGTACCAACCAACTTTTAATGGTTGTCCTGCATTTCAAGTTTCTCTTTTGTACAAGAAACCATACCATCCCAAGTAAGAGACTCCCTCCCCATCTTTGGAATCTGTGTCCCTTAACTCAATCCCCTCTTTGATTTTCAAATATTGTAAACTATTTACAATACATTTTCCATGCAACTTGTACGAGGACTTTGGGTGGGGCTGTCACAATCGCTTCCAACATGATATCATCTAGATATACTTCAATGAGAGTCATGTTGTCTTATTTAATCTTTATGTATATATTGTTATCGACACTTCCTTTCTTGAAACTTTGTTGTTGCAAGTACATGTATAGACATGCATGCCAAGCTCTAGGAGATTTCTTGAGACCATACAAATATTTATTTAACTTTCAAACATAGTATTTCTTTTCAAAAAGCAGAAAACCTTCAAGTTTCTTTATGTATACTTCTTCTAATGCATCATTCATAAAAGCTGATTTGACATCTATCTGATACACCTTAAACTTTCTTAGAAATAATAGGCCAAAAACATTCTGATAGGTTCCATCCTAGTAACAGGGGAAAACATCTATTCAAACTCTATTCCCTCAACCTGTGCACATCCTTTACATACCAATCTTGCTTTGTTCCTGGTCATATGTCCATATTCAATGAGTTTGTTCCTTAAGACCCATTTTTTTCCAATGATGTTTTTGTCCTTACTTATTGGACCCAACTCCCATGCTTTATTCTTTTGGATCTAATCTAGTTTTTCTTCTAGGATTTGATCCAATTCTCATTACAGTTGGCTTCTTCAAAGCTATTAGGCTCAACTATGGATAAGAGCGAAGATGTCTTTGTTTTGGCATCCATATTTGCCAATTTATTCTGGTTCCCATTCCTACATGCATATCACTAATGATTTGTTCTGATGGATGATTCTTATGGTATCGTTGTTTAGGAGTCTTAGAAGGTGTCTGTTGATTATATTCTACTTCTCTTTGGTTGATAGTTGACTCTTCATCTGATTGTTCTTCTTCTTTTATTCTTCCTTCTTGTTCTAGTTATTGTGTTTATTATTCCCTTCAAGATGAGCCTCCTTGTCTGGCCTTTTGTCCACAAACATCATCAAATGTTACATTTATTCTTTCAACTGCCTTGTTGAGTCTCAAATTATAGCAAGTGTAGCCTTTATTTTATATGAGTACTCAACAAATATGCCTTCACCTACTGTAGAATCATTTGTTTCGGTCTTCTTGTCTTCCCTCTTTATGTGGCATTTGCTTATGAAGATTCTGAAATGCTTGACATTTGGCAGTCTCCCCTTCCATAATTCATATCGGTCTTATCACAGTTGCTTCTAAGCATTCCTTTGTTCTGAACGTGCACAGTTGTATCCATTGCTTGGACCCAGAAGACATCACTTAATTTTGAATCATTCAACATGGTCCTAGCCGTTTATTCTACCATTTTATTTTTTCTTTCTCTGACCCCATTCTGTTGTGTTGTCTAGGCTTCCTAAAATTATTTTTTTATCCCTCATTCTTCATAGAAGCATTGGAATTCTCTGGATGTAAATTATCCTCCATTATTGGATCTTAAACACTTGATTCTCATATCAGTTTTGTTCTCAACCATATCTTTGTAGATTCTCAAATAATCAATGCATAAACTTTTTATTTAAAAGACTCATTGTTTTCATTTTGGTGTAATTTTCAATAAATAGCATGAAGTATTGTTCACCTTCCAGTGCTTTGGTTCTCATGGGACTACATAGATCCATATCATCCAACTCTAATGGTTTTGAAGTGGAATGTTCCTTAGTCCTAATTTAAAACCTTGTACGTTTTCCATTTCTGCAGTGCTTGCATATGGTACTTGTTGGTTTTGAAATTTCTGGCATTTCTCTTAAAAACTTCCTTTTTACTAATTCTGACAAGGTGATCAAAGTTGACATGTCCCATCCTTTTGTGCCAAAGCCAAATTTCATCCTCTTTAGCAAAAATTTTTCCTTCTTTTCCAATTTCATCTAGAGGTATATACCATTTGGGGTCCTTGTTACAATCAACATTAATTTGCCTAATTTTTTCCTTCTTATTTCACATTTCTTTGAGTCAAAGAGAAGTGTGTGTCCTTGATCACAAATTTGACTCATTAATCTGGATTTATGAAGGAACGAAATGAAATAAATATTTAAATAAAAACACATAGATACAACAAAACATAACTTCAATTAATAAATAGCAACTGCTAAGAACTGTTTACATGAAGAAAGGAAACAAACTAGCTCAACGATGGTAGCTTATCTCTAAGAAGAGATGTGACAGCTACATGCCTTATGAACTGAGTTATAATGAGGCTCTTATGTCTTTTTATCATCAAGAAACAATGGATAATCCTAAACATCCAAAAACCTAACACTAGGATATGAAGCACTAAAAGATTGTGGGCCCTGCTGGGGTTAGTTGGAATGTCAGCTTCTCATGGTTGTAACTTTGGCATACGATCTTTGTTTCGCATGCACGATAGCCCATTATAAAGGTATATCCAAGGAAAACAACTTTCAGTTGCAAGAATTTGCCATAGGCATTACATTTTCCGGTTTCCCCAAAAAATGTCGTTTAGGGCCTTAAAATGGCTCATAAAGTCCACGACCTGAAAAACCACCAAAAATAGAAAATTGTTGAAATATGACACTGTATTGGAAATTAGCAAACTGAAAGGAAATAGTGTTGGTGTCCAAGTGGAATAAGCGGTTGGTTACCAATATGCACCTAGATTAGTCCTCCCTCCTTAGGAAGAAATGGTCCTGATTGTGTTAAGTGCCTACATGACATGGGGAAACTTCTACTGAATTTGGTCCCTAATGAGCCACAACATAGTTACCGATCAAATGGGAACTATTACCTCAAAACGCGTACTCTAACCCAAAAACCCCAAAAAGACATGAAAAAACAACCCAAAAATGGAAATTGTGTATGCCAAAACGATGTATTTTTAGGGTAAATTTCCAACAATTTTTTTAAATGGAAATAAAAAACATTTTTTTTGCAAAATGGATGAAAAAAACACCCTAAAAAAATAAGTGTTGATTCTAGAATAACAAAAAAAAAAAAAATTGGGTTACAATTCTAACATTTTTTAGCAATGGAGTTAAAGATAAAATATTCGGACTTTGAAAAACTGTAAATTTCCAACAATTCTCGGACATGATGTTAAAGATAAAATATCATGTCTCAAATATTGATAATTTCAACAATTTTCATCCATGTTAAATATAAAATATCTTGACTCTAAAAAACCTTGAAATTGTAATTGTTTTCAACCATAGCATTAATGATAAAATATCATAATTCAGAAAAACCTTAAGATTTTGACAAATTTTCAACCTTGTAATTAAAAACCTTCACTTTTTAACATATTTCAATCATGAAATTATGGACAAATTGTATGACTAAAACAATTTTTTAAAATGAACAAGTAAATGAAAGATTCATTATTCCAAGAGTAATTTTTATTTCAAAGGCTAAAACTATAGCTCTTTTCAAATTTTAGCCTAAGACAACTTATCCTATTGCAACAAAAACCTAAAAATCAACCATCAAAACGAAGTGTCCCTTCTAATGAGGCAATAAAATTTCAAAAATTTTAAAACTATCTTATACCAAATGATAGCAATAAATAATCACATGGAAATATCACTGTATAATTTTTAAAAATCCACATTAATTTCTAATATTTATTCACTTTTAATCAAAATATCAACTTTCGTAGATTGAATATCACATACATTAAAGCATGTAATCCAAAAAACATAGAAATGACCCATAAATTCATGTAAGATCATATGGAAATCAAAATATTTATTTCAAGTTACCATGCAAACATCTCTTAAGACATGTTTTTTTTTAATTAAAACATTAAATCCAACAAACATAGAAATGAATCATAACTTCATGTAAGATCATATGGAAGTCAAAATATTTATTTCAAGTTACCATGCAAACATCATTTACATAAAATGTCTTAGACTTTTATTCAAAATCATCCAAAGGATCTGGCACACCATAAGAATCTACATCTTTTGATGAATGACAGGATGGAGATGAAGATGACCCATATTCTTCTCTTTCATCAACTAGAGCCCCATCTGAGTCAACATGTATGCCCACCATTTCAGGTTTCAAAAGTCTTCTAGATCTATGACTAGGTTCAGCAGTCTCCCATCTCAACATTCTTCCTTCTGGTAGCAACTTCTTCAAAATATCTATGGTCTTCAAGTGAAGAGTTCCTCTCTTTGTTAAATTGAAGTCATGTACAAGTATGTCAATATCCTCCAATTGTAAGAGGTTTGTGCGGCGACGATTTATATTTGTACCCTTTCTTTTTCTCTTTCCGCGAATTTGTTTATCAACTACCATCTCTAGATTGTACACACCATTGAATGGGTGGGTATTTGTGGCATACCAATATACCTCAGCAGTTGTAATATCTTCATTTTTTTTAATGACTTTTATAACATTTACAACACAAAATGGATAGCCAAGTGGATCTCCATCTGCTAATATCGCTATCATGCAACCCTCCTTAACATCATGCACAAAACCCTTATAAAGATCTTTCATAGCTTCACGTTGTACACATGATCTTCTAGAACCAATATAGATTTCTCTGTCCTCTTCCTGTTGAGAATTAATAATGCCTTGAGATTCTTGTTGTTCAACAATGTGTCGTTCCTCCTGCTCGTTTTACATATTTTGAGGCCAAATAAATGGAGTCTTCAAAAGTGTATATTCATTTCCTGATATTGAAATGATATCACTTTGACCATTGAAAAGACTCCCACCAAACTGAATCAGCAACATCAAAGTACTCATATGTATCTCTAATACATCTTTGATGCAAATATTGGATGATATGGAATGAACTTTAAAAATCCTAAACATGATGATGACCCCCATTCTGCAACAGTGGAATACTTCTTACCCCATACAAGTGTTTTGTCATTCATTTTTTTGATACGAAATTGATGTTGGAAGCTAATGTCATTAAGTTGTTCAATGCATTTCTCCTCACCATGTGATCCCAGAATAAACCTTCGCATGTCAATAGTTTCTTCTAGCACATGATAAACACGCTTTGGAATGTATGATTTCTTAATACATTCAAATAATAATGGCAGGCTCCCAACATTCTTCCTCCTCAATGTTATTGAAAAATGACTAAACATCTTATCAATATGGTCATGACTGTGCCCAACAAGAAGGAAACCAACCTTTACCTTTTTAAAATTTCCAAATTGAACAATCATGTTTACATATCCAAAAAGAACTTGAATTTTGTTTTCACGACTTGTGTTGTCCAATTGCAGATACAAAACTTCAGGAAGAATACCATACCAATGAGAAAGCACACCATGGATTATAGTTATGGTAAGATTTGCATCATTATGAATATTTGGAGTTGTGAAGTAAACCCTTGGCAACATCTTCCCATTAAAGACCATACAGCCAAACAAGTGACAGAATAAAATTTTCTTCCTATAATTTTTTTGGTATGCGGACAAAATGTGGCAGAAGTGTTTTCTTTTGGTCCATACCATCAATTATCAAACCCAAATATTTATTTGGATTATCATAACACTTTTTTATATGCTTATACAACTTTTGTATTTCACTTGTTTGCTGATTGTGATGCTCTTGAAGTGATTTGACAATGGAATTTGCACATAAAATAAAACAAATCTATTAATAAATATTTTTTCATAATTGATAACTATCCAATTTTTAAAAATAACATTATGAATGCATACCTCTTATGCCCCTTGAAATTGATTCCTTTTTTATTTAAGAGAAGCACATGTACTGCAAACCCCCATCCTTGTCTTCTTAGGAATACAAACATTGTTGACAAACGGAAATTACTAATTGAATGCAGCATTTTGAAAGCCTTTCTATAGATCAATACATTCCCAATATGATAATCATAACCTGCTAGTGTAGATTGCATGCAACCCACTAAAAATGAATTTTGCATGCTTTTATTCATTGACAAATATTTCTTCCTTTGCTCCAAAGAAAACTTGAAATCCATATGTTTCAAGCAATCCTTTCGACAACATTCACTTGAAATCAGATCACTGATAGAACTTCTACTTGTGAGATATTATGTCCTAACCCTTGTATAACTGGAATATTTTGGATTGATATGAAAAGGCCTACTCCTACTCCTAGATACAATATTTGCTTGCAACGTCTCCCTCATTTCATTATTCTCTGCAGAAGCATTTTCATCATCATTAGGAGGAATATTATACTGACGAACATAGTTAGAAAATTCATCACCATCATTGCTTGGAAAATATTCATTACCATCCTCACTTGAAGGAAATTCTTCACTACTAACATCTGCGCTTTTGAAATCCTGACTGAGACGAAATTCTTCACCATCTTCATCCCTGCTTTTGAAAACTTCCCTTGGAGGATTCAATTATGTGAAAAAATCTACCCTAAAGGAACCCCTACTACAACAAATCTGAATCTACTTCACCTACTTGATTTTTAAATTACATTCATCTAGTTATTCTTTTGAATACTGAAGCAAATTACTTCTGCAACCTACACTAATTAACTATTTGATTCCATGAAACAGAAAACAGAGCAAAGAACAATATACATAGGACACACTTATTTTTTGACACAATAGTCCCCGAAAAAACCCAATGCGGGAAAACCGGTGCAACAGTTTTGAGGGTTCATTATTATGCAGGAGAAATATCTGAATACAAATTTAGGATGCTCGTCTAACAATCCTTTACAAAGAAAATACTGGCAGGAAATCTCAGTGAGTTTTACCTCACTTCACTCGGCAGAATTCTGGTTGATCCGGCACAAGACTGGCTAACCCCGACTATTTCTGCGTTGGCTCTCCGTCAACCCTGCATCACCTTCTCTGCCCTCTGCGTAAGCTCTCTCGGTTGTTTTGATAGTTCTCGATAGTTTCGGCAGTTCCTGGAATTTCTTGGCAGTTCTGGCTGTTCCGACAATTCTGGATTCTGCGTGACAGACAACTTTTATGCTCTGTGCTGGCCCTTCTAGCTCTACGTCAGGACTACGTGGGCCTAATGTCTAATCTCCTGGTTACTGCATTAACTCTCTACAAGCTCTCTCTACCTATATGTTTTATATTTTCTGAAAAGTGCTTCTTTGGGATTTTCTCTGCTCCTCAGCTACAAGATCTCCCCAATCGAATTTCCTCCTAAGAACTTCTCACCTCAAAAAATCGATTTCCTCAATCTCTCTGTGTATTTCCAAATGAACCCCAAGCCTCCATTTTATACTTTTCTTGTTGAGTCTTCAACGACCAAGATTAAGTCTCTAATAAACAACTAATATTAAAACATGACTTAATCCGTCTTCTAGATCATTCTCACTGATATTTTGATTAATACCCATTAATATTTTAAATTCCCTAAGTTTAGACTTAGGAACTCCATTAAAAATATTAATCATTTTAATAAAATACAATCTGGGTGGAATTTCACCAAACGGTTTCTGGGTTCTTTAGAACTCATGTGCGTTAGCCTCTCCAAAATTTTTCAAGGCTATAGCACTTACGATGCTACCAAAAACTAACACTCCCTCTTAGCGAGGAAAGTGCTCTAGCAACAATGTCCATGTGCATGCTACTAGGTTTCTGAAGCACCTCCTTTCTGAACTGTTTCCGCCACCAACACTATGTTGCTGCTGCCACTGTACTGCTGCCCATGACACTACCACTGCCACTGCTACATCTGTACTACAACTCCCTCTTAAACACTGCATCTGCTATGCTTCTATCACTACCATTTCTAACACTGCATTCGTATTGCAACTCAGTTACTGAGAGAAGCAACTGAAAAACATCCAAAATTAGCTGAACTTAACTGTGTTCAGCATAATACCATGAATGTTGGAATATGACTGCTAATAGTCTTTACCCTTTGAATCTTCTGCGTTGTTGTTGACTTCTGCATTGTTGCCAACCTTGCTCTGAGTTGATCAGTCTCTGGTCTCTGGCTACTGCATCTTTCCTCCAAACAATCCACTGCATCATATGACACTAAGTCCATCTCGCTATTGCTGAATCTCAGGCTCTTGTAGCAAGGAATTGATCCAAGAGGTGGACTCCTCAAGGATCCTGCCCGCATGTAGTCCTGCTAAATACATCTCAATATCCTCCCATCTCCCTCCTAGAGATGAGTGGGAACTCATGGCAAACTCATCCTCGTCGATGTGTTGAATCAGCCATAGGATCATGTTTCTCATCCTTGTCCTTTTTCTTCAAAGGACATTGGGATGCATAGTGGCCCAACTAGCCACAACTGAAACATTTCACCTTCAAAATGTCCTTCTTTTACTTCAGCTTCTACTATCCCTTTGATGTCAGAGCTGTGTTTTCCTCCTCCTCCTTCGTCCTTGTGCCACTCCCACTGCTTCCACTAAGGTTGAACTCCACTAGGTCCCTCCTTAACTCCTTCTGTTGAAGAGCCGCCCACATCTCCTCCCATGAAGGTAGTTTTTCCCTGCCCAGTATGCTTTGGATGAAAACTTTCCATTCATCTGAGACTCCATTCAGGGTTATCCTCACCATCGCGAGTGGCTGAGGAGTGGACCCCGCTACAGCAAGATGGTCTCTAGTGTCCTGAAGACGTTGAAGATGGAGGTTCACCCCTTCTCCTTTCTGCATCAAAATCCGCTACAACTTATGTTCCAAATACATCTTCTATCCTTCGGAAGAGCCTTCACACAACGAAGACAAGGCTTCCCACATCTCTCAAGTTGTATCCTTACCCTGCAAGTGTGGGACCACATGATCTCGAACTCCATTGAGAATGAGCCTCTTTTCCTTCCCCTACTCGGCTTTCTACTTCTTCTTTTGATCATTGTCAGCAGGAACAGCTACAACACTTTTGACGTAGGCCTCGAGATCATATTCCTCCAGAACAATTAATATTTTGGTCTTCCATATGACATAGTTGGAAGCACCTTCCAACCTGTCTTGATCTTTGAGCCCATCCAATGCCATCTCACCCAACTGTCGAATTGACTCCTCTAGTCACTACTTATCATTGTTCAACAAGTGAGAAATTTGAACTTTCTGGGGAAAAGTTCTCTGAGGAGAAAATTCCCCTTCTACGTGTCTTTGTTCTTTTCCAACGGATTTCTGCCCCGACAGAAACTGCGCCCTTCAAGCACTGTGCTGAGGCTCTATGTCACTCTCTCTGCCTCTGAAAACTCACGAACTGGAAATCGTACCTCTATGTCATCTCACTCATAGAGATATTTCCTTGGATCTGATTCCCGACAAAGATTGCGCAATCCCTTCAAAGGGATTCGAATTGCTGCCAAGTGCAGCTTTTGGCCTCACTGCTCAACACTGGGTCTGCTCTTCGTGTTTAAAAATCAATGCTCTGATACCATGTGAAAAATCCTACCCTTAAGGAACCCCTACTACAGTAAATATGAATATACTTCACCTACTTGATTTTTAAATTACATTCATCAAGTTATCCTTCTGAATACTGAAGCAAATTATTTTTGTAACCTACACTAATTAAATATTTGATCTCATGAAACAGAAAATAGAGCAAAGAACAAGATACATAGGACACACTTATTTTTAAACACGATAGTCCCTGGAAAAACCCAATGCGGGAAAATCGGTGCAACAGGGTGTATTATTATGCAGGAGAAATATCTGAATACAAATCTAGGATGCTCATATAGAAATCCTTTACAAAGAAAATATTGGCACAAAATCTGAGTGAGTTTCACCTCACTTCACCTAACAAAATTTTGGCTGATCCGACACAAGACTGGCTAACCCCAATTATTTATGTGCTAGCTCTGCATCAGCCTTGCGTGACCTTCTCTGCCCTTTGCGTTAGCTCTCCCAACTGTTCTAGCAGTTCCAACAGTTCCCTGCAGTTCCCGAAAGTTCTGGCTGTTCCAAAAGTTCTGGATTCTACGTGACAGGTAGCTTGTCTACTCTACACTAGCCCTTCTAGCTCTGCGTCAGGACTGCGTGGGCCAAGACTGGCCCAGCGTCAGCTCTCCCAGCTATTGTGTTGTCTCTCTGCAAGCTCTCTCCACCTCTTTGTTATGTATTTTCTGAAAAGTCCTTCTCCCAGATTCTCTCTGCTCCTCAGCTGCAAAATCTCCCTAATCGATTTTCCTCTTGAGAACTTCTCACCTCAGAAAATCGATTTCCTCAATCTCTCTATGTATTTCCAAATGAACCCCAAGCATCCATTTTATACTTTTCTTGTTGAGTCTTGAACGGCCAAGATTAAGTCTCTAATCAACGACTAAGATTAAAACATGACTTGATCCGCCTTCTAGATCATTCTCACCCATATTTTTATTAATACCCATTAATATTTTAATTTCCCTAAGTTTAGACGTAGGAACTCCATTAAAAATATTAATTATTTTAATAAAATACAATATGGGTGGAATTTCACCAAACGGTTTCTTGGTTCTTTAAAACGCATGTGCCTAAGCCTCTCCACCAATTTTGAAGGGTGGAGCACTTCTGATGCTACAAAAAACTAACAAATTTGTCATCACCATGACTACCTTTGAAACACTCACTTAGAGAAAATGCATTATTCACATCTGTGCCTCTAAAATTATCATTTGCAAGAAACTTTTCATCCTCCCCTTCATCACTGGTGCTTGCATAATCCTTAGGATGATGAATAAGTGGAAAATGTGACTCTCTATTTATAGTCAAATTATCATTTGCACACAATTCTTCATCGTCCCCCTCATCAATGGTGGTCTCATAATCCTTGGGATTAGGAATAAGTGGAAACTTTGAATTTCTATTTAATGTAAATTCCTCATCCTCCCCTTCATCAGTGGTGTTCTCATAATCCTTAAGATTAGGACTAAGTGGAAACTTTGAATCTCTATTTATTGGAAATTGTTCATCCTCACCCTCCCCTTCATCAGTGGTGCTCTCATAATCCTTAGGATTAAGAATATGTGGAAACTTTGACTCTGCAAATTCTTCATCCCCCACTTCATCAGTGGTGTTCTCATAATCTTTAAGATTAGAAATATGTGGAAACTTTGTCTCTGCAAATTCTTCATCCCCCCCCCTTCATCAGTGGTGCTCTCATAATCCTTAGGATTAGGGCTATGTGGAAACTTTGACTTTGCAAATTCTTCATCCCCCCATTTATCAGTGGTGCTCTCATAATCCTTAGGATTAGGAGGAAGTGGAAACTTTGACTCTGCAAATTCTTCATCCCCTCTTCATCAGTGGTGCTTTCATAATCCTTAGGATTGGAACTATGTAGAAAATTTGACTTTGCAAATTCTTCATCCCCCCCTTTATCAGTGGTGCTATCATAATCCTTAGGATTAGGAGAAAGTGGAAACTTTGACTCTGGAAATTCTTCATCCCCCCCTTCATCAATGGTACTCTCATAATCCTTAGGATTAGGACTATGTGGAAACTTTGACTCTAGAAATTCTTCATCCCCCCCTTCATTAGTGGCGCTCTCATAATCCTTAGGATTATGACGAAGTGGAAAAATTGACTCTTTATTCACATGAAATTATTTTTGTTGCCCTTCATTAATGTTGTTCTCATCATCCTTACGATTAAGACCAAATGAAAAATTTGTCTCTCTATTCATAGTGAAAGAATTCCTTTTACATTCATCAAAATGAATAGAGTTGTTGCACGACGAAGATGTCAATGCTAAAAAAATAAAAACTTCACTATCAGAAGAATCCATGACCTTCAACGAGAAGATGTCGAATGATACAAGTTCACTCTCTCCCAATGATAATTTATAGCTTAGAGATTGAAAATTTCCCTCTAAAGTCCTCCCCGCCCCAAAAAAAAATTCGTCGGAAATTTTCCCTCCAAAAATTTTGTTTTGAAATATTTCCCTCTAAAATTTTCATCTATAATTTACTTGAAAACATATTACTAAACTTTTGGTTTTGAAAAAATTCACCCTAGATTCTATGCAAAATATTGACATAAATTTTCGTTTAATGCATTTCTTCGAAATTAACATAATTTTTCTATTTAGATTATTTAACATTGACTATGTAACTAAATTAATTTTTATAATTAATATTTTATTTTTATCCCACAATGAATGAAAACTAACCTAAAGCTATCATATTAACAATCAATTATTATTTTTAATTTTAAATTTAATCCAACATTAAAGAAATGCTAAAGCAATTCCACAATCATCGCTATAAAAAAAAAAAAAATCATTGCTTCTATTCATCACATCACATCAAGTCTTCTCGGTCTTGTTAAAAAGTTTGGAGCGATTTTGCAGAGGAGTTACATTGTCATTGATAGCACATTCAACGGGAGTTTTATGCATTTTAAAGGTTAGTTTTCTTTCTATTTTGACAGTTTAAAGAGGAATTTTGGGAAATTTTGTTGTTTTATGGGAAAAATCATATTAAAAACTCTTTTAAAAAAAATCTTCAAATTTGTAGAATTTTTGGGAGAAAAATTAAGTTTTTTTTTTTTTTAAGCTTTTAAAATAAAAAATGCTTATTACATTTCTTTTTCTATTTTATTTTTTAATTTGGTTTTGGGAGCATTAAAATTCTTGCATATAAAAAAAAAACAAATAAATTTAGTTTAAAAAAAAATTAAAATTTAATATAATTTAAAATTTTAATTTAATTTTTATATATTAAATTTTAAATATAATATTTTTATTTTTTTTATTTTTTATATATAATTTAATATTAATATATATATATATATATATATATATATATATAATATGTATTGATTTTAATAATTTAAAATTTTATATATAATAATATTTTTATAAAAGTGTCCATATAAATCATTTATATATATATATATAATAATTTTTTTTTAATAATTTTAAAATTATATAGAATAAATCTGTATATAATAAATTTTCTATAAATTTAATAATAATTTTTAAGAATTACATATAATTTAACTTATTTTTATATTTAAATAACAATTTTAGCATTAATTTTTTTAATTTTTTAAGTAGTATATATATATATATATATATTTGTTTTCCAGGAAGATGGCATCAAGGAATGTCTCTGTGAATATGTATGGAAGAAGGACAACAATTCCATCATCTAAAGCTGCGGGTGGACACGCTATGAATACTACGGAATATACCCAAATTGAGAAACATCGTAAAAGTTGACCAACTAGCCCATCAAGAACACCAAAGATTATTTATGAATGGATGAATTCATGAGAAATAAATAAAACAAATTTTACATGGCATGTTAAAGATGTTGAAACTGGTGATAGTACACATCTCTATCTATATTGTGGTATGATTTACATGGGTGAACCGTATGAGGTGATAGGTAGAGTACGAGACATATGTTTGGTGTCGAATTCAAACATTGTTTATGTTCTTGCAAAATTGCCCAAGTCACATGAAAATGTTAGATATCATCTCTCAAAGGTCAAGTATGACACAGATGAAGAATCTACACCATTGTGTGAAGAAATCTCATCCAACATTTCAATTAACATAGCAAGTATGCTCATTTATATTTATGTGTTATGTATTATTGTAAGGATCATTAAATTATTTTATAAATGATTGATAATTGACATATTATATTTTCTTTGATAGGATTTTGTTGAGAGCCTTTAAATGATGTTGGAGGGTATTTATTATGTAGAGTCAAATATTATGAATGTGATAAGCAGTTTCTATATAGAGTCGGAACAAGAAAAGAAAATGGAGCAAATATCAACAATCCATGACACTGCAATGGTAAATATAGGGGATCAACAAAGAATCCATATGGTGGGTCAATCTAACAAAGGTAAACATGTTTCTTTTGCTGATGTGGCATTTGTAGTTGAAGTTGAAGTTCAAAAATATGTTTCCATTATTGAGGAGGAGGTTAGAGCTATTGTTGAAAAGGAGAAAAGAAATCAAACACCATAAAGAAAACGTCCATGGATGTTTCTCTTCCACTTGATGATGAGGATATTGTTTATGTAGAAGAAGATATGTTAACTAGGAAGAAGAAGAAATAAAAAATTGGTGAATCTCTTAAGATCATAAGCAACAATGAAGAACAAAGTGAAAGTTCTAAAGGGAGCAAAGAAATCATAACACCATGTGTTGATTTAGAGAATGACATTATGAAAACAAAACAAAATTCCATTCAGAATCACTTGAGGGAGAATAAATTAATTAACAGTGGCAAAACATTTGAGCTTATTGTCACCCAATTCTATAGGTCAGATGAAGGACAATCTCAATATCAAATTAAAAAGGCACATCACCTACATATCCACAATTTGAAAACATTGTTCAGGTACAATCCATATGCACATGTGGTGGATTATTTGGTTCTTGTTGATCCAAATCAAGTTCCCAACAAGGAGGCATTTGATAGAACACAATGTTTTGACTACAAATATTATGTAATTAGAGGGAACCGTTCAGCAAAGGCCAAAAGACAATTGATGGAGGAATATCCTGGAAACTGTCTTTTTGAAACAGTGAAATGCATCATTTATGCTAGTTTAACAGAAACAGAGCCAAAGTTATTGGCATGGGATCATAATGCAGATAATGAATATGGAATGTCTATGACTTTCATCCAAAGGGTCAGATTTATTCATAATGAATTTGTAGAAAAATGTGGTGGAGATAAGACAAAAGTCAATTTAAGCTTTCAGAATGAGTGTTGTATAGAAACATGTTATCAAATTGAGGATAGAATTAAATCAAAAGGTGGCAAAGTAAATTTAGAACTATTCAGAGGCATAGATAACATTTTCCAGTTGGCATTTAGAACAGGGGAGATATGGGAATTGATTGATGACATTTTCAACATGTGGGAGAATAGTGCCATAAAAAATTAGAAGGTTAAAAAGTCTAAACTCATAATATATGTACCAACAGTAAGACAGGTCCTGAAATGAAGCGACTTCCAGATGATATGACTATCACACCTTAGAGAACATTGCAAGGAGTGAAGGATGACAAACTAGTCAAATCAATATTATGTCGTGTGAAGTCAAGTGAATTGTCATTGGAGGAAATGTGCTCAAAATTTCAAAATTAAGTTTGTTGAATTATCTTTACTTTTTCTTGGATTATAATTTTTTTAAATATAACATATTGTTGTTGGTATTATTTCTTATACATATCACTATATTAACAATTTTTACTTTATTTATCCAGTCATAAGATTTATAAGAAAATACAAGAACATATGGCTAGAATGTTGAATGAAGAGAGTTGGAACGATGTTGTACTCAACTACCCATAATCAAGTTCTACAACAACACTTAAAGATTTTTATTTTGCATTCATAAAGGTATGTTGATTTTTACAATCATTTTATTCATATAATTTTTATTTTTTTTATTACTTAGATTTATATTTGTTAATTTCATTAAAGATGTCGAAGAAGGATGTGAATGGAGTGCCAAATACTTTCAAAAGTTTCATTGAAAAAATTAAGTTGGAAAGACTGAGAAAACAATGTCTCAGGAATGTGGAACTTGATCCTACTCTTACTCATTTCATTTGGAATGGGTTGGACACTATCCAATATCAAATAATACTAGGAGATTGTGAATACTTTGCAAAACTCATACCTAAAAGGGAATATTCCCTAATTATTGCAGACATTCCTCATGGTTTCAATTTCCCAGTCATTAGATATGATAGTGAGTCTTACACTTATCAAGCTTTTACTAAAGTGGTTACGGGCTTTCAAGAAGTCACAACATCACCACTTTGGAGATTTGTGACATTTCATTTACACACAATTTGCAATGTTATCAACAAGCTTCAAGGAAAAATCAAACTCAAGGATGCAACTTACATGGTAAGACATTGAAATTTTATGTTTGATTAATGTTAAAAAAAAATTTATGTACAAGTTAATTGAACTTTTACTATGTCGTGTTACAAGCAAAAGTCAAATCTTATTTCTTTCGGAGATCAGCCAATTATAAGTGATTGTGAGTTCATCCATGTTGAATGTTGGACAAAAGATGATAGCTATAAGTCTATTCTTCTGAACCAAGTAGATGGAAAGAGTCATAGCCAAGTACTAGTTCATGATGTTGTCATAAAAAAGTTAACATATGAGGATAAAGATGCAAAAGGAGAGATAATTAACATTTATCAAAAACCGCAAACATTGATTAACTATCTTATAGATTTATGTTCAAATGAAGGAGATTGGGTTTGGATTTATTTTCAGGTTCAGGTAAATTTTATTATATAAAATTGAATTTTAATATTATTTTTTTATGTGTTTATACTAATTTACTTACTTATTGTTTTTGTGCTTGATGATCATGTACAACACTAGTACGTTGCCTACAAAAAGGGAGAAATTGCATTGTGATTGAAAGAGACCCACTACAATGCAATTTTATTCAACAAAGAATTAATGCTCTTCAATATCTTCCAGATGAAATGCAAGAATTTGGTTTGAGGAAAGGAGATTTTAATGAATCACGTGTGGAAAAAAAGACAAAGGAACCTCAACCACCATTATATGAAATGATTGGAAAAAGACACTTTGGGAGATTTGCAAACATGAAAGATCCATTAAAAGAGGAAAATGAGGAAACTCAAGCAGACAATATTGTGGAAGAAGAAAATAATGAAGCTGAAAAAGACGATGAACATGGATTATATGATATTGTTGATGACATTTAAGTTGTGATTTCAATCAAGCTCAATTTTGAGAGATCTTCATTAGTTTTACTTGTAATGCTTTGACATTGAGATTTTATGAGAATAATGGGCATTTGATCATTGTTGTTATATATTCAATATTTGTATTATATGATTTTCACTTTAATTTTTATGTGAATCATTTTTTTGTTTGTAAAAAACTTGTGATTACTATTATTTTTTAACATAAAATTCATAAAAAAAATGCTAATTTTTTTATGTTTTTTTTGTTGGATTTTCCCATAAAAATCGTTTATTTCACATGTCATTTTTGACAAAAAGTCTGAAAATGTGTACTATTTTCATTATATTTATATTAAAAATGTGTTTTTTTGTCAAATGTTTAAAATTATTGTTTTTTAGTGACAATTATTTGATGTCCATTGAAATATTAATTAACATTACATAAACATATAGAAAATACTAACTTTAAAATATTGATCATTTTATTTTTTATTTTTTTAATACACGAAAAAATTAAGATTTCATTACAAAAAAAATTGAAAAGAAAAATGAAAACACACAAATACATAAATACACTTAAAAAAAATCTTATGGGAAGAAGAAGACATTAGAAAATTTAAAGTGTCAAAAATCAACCCTCTAAAAAAAAGGGGTTGATGTTGCATCAACACTTTTCAAAATCAGCATGAAAATCACTAACATCTAAAAAAAATGTTCATACTTGATACATAAGAAAATTTAAAGCGCCAAAAATATGCTAAAAAAAAGTGTATTCTAAATCACCATTTTTCAAAATCGGGTGATTTTTTGCTACCTCAAAAAAATGGGTACTATGTAATTTTCTCGTTTGATTGGTAACTATGTTCCACTTGTCTTGGTGTAGGAGTTGGCTAGCTTTGACAACCCGATACAACTAGATAATTATTGACGATGGTTTTTAATAGGTGTTTCCATTATCCAATTAGTTGTGTGTTATTTGATGCAATCTGAATTGAGCTTTGTTGGTGTCAACTACTCAACAATGTCTGATGTGTCACAAAATGCTACAAAGGTATGGCCAAAGGCAGTCCACATTGAATTCAAGGTGCAAACCAAGGAATGGAGGAATACTTAGCTCAGAAGCATTGTCACCCACAACCTTGATTATGGTGTAAGGCCTATATCAAAGTGGTTAAAGCTTTCGATGGGCTCCGCGTTCCTTATTTAGATGCAACCATACCTTGTCACCCACTTGAAACTTATATGGAACTCAATGTTTATCATAATTGTGTCTGCTTAGCATTGGATTTATCTAGGATATCATGAACCTACTGTTGGATGTGTTGGATGTGTTCAATAAACTTGATGGCTTTATTAATTTTAGACTATACATGTGCAGATTTTGCCTGTGTAGTCGCAAGAGACATGGAAAAATGAATCATGCACAATGGTTGGAATCCTAAGGCCACTTGAAAGGGGTTGTGTCTAGTCAAGCTATGTAGAGTTATATTATAGTTGTGTTGCACGTAGGGAAGACTCTCATCCCATGTATGTGGATGCTTGGAGTTGTACATGCATAGTATGTGCACTATCATCCTATTGATGACCTCTGTCTCACCATTAGTTTGGGGATGGAATGTTGTTGATTGGGTGATCTAGGTGTTCAACAACGACCGAAGGCTTGACTAGAATACACTCAAGAGCATGTTATCAGGATCTGATATAATAGTTTGCAGGATCCCAAAATGTGCCCACACTCGTTCGAAGAAGAGTTTGGAAGTGTCTTCCACTGTGATACTCTTCATGCAATCAACCAATATAACCATCTTAGAAAATCTATCAACGACCACAAATACATAGTCATTACCATGCTTGATAAAAGGAAGGCCAGACATATAATCCATGGAGATGAATTCCCAAGGCTGGTTAGGAGTAGGAAAAGAAGTGTACAGGCCTTGCTTCTTAATGGTTGGCCTGGCGATGACACATGCAGTGCAAGATATGATATATTTTCCAACATCATGTCAATTTTTTGGCCAATAAAATACTTTTGCAGTATTTGCCACTGTTTTGTGAAGACCAAAATGTCATGTGGCCCGACTGTAGTGGGCCCCCCAAATCATCTTGGTACACTCGCTTGAAGGAACACAAAGGTGCCCAAAGTAGCATAACACTACATCCTAGAGGTGGATGTACGGTACTTGCATTCCATCCATCCACTTTTGGTACGTGGTTGCGAATTTTGGATCACTTTTGTACATTTATGGACATCTAGAAGTCTCGTGTCCATAACAGTTGAGAATAGTGGTCAGTGCCACAACTGAGGGCAGGCTAAGGCAGTCTGTAAGATTATTGGTGTTTCCCTTCTTGTATTTAATGTTCGAATGAAATTCTTGCAAATATGTGGACCATTTCTGATGGCTATCATTCTACAACTTCCCTTATGTTTGTATAAACTAAAGAGGTCGATGATTTGTGTGGATGATTGTCTCCTTCCCCATAATATAATGTTTCCACTGTCGGTAAGCCTGCATGATGGAATACATCTCATTATCACATGTGGGGTATGAACTGCACCAATAGCATGGTTGGATGCATTTGTCTCCATTTCAAATGGTTGTTGCAAGTACGAAAATGTGACTACTTGTGCAGATCAAAGGCAATGTTTCAACTCAATGAATGCCTTATGTTAAGACTCAAACCAAAAAACTTTGCTTTCACTCTGCCCTTGGTAACTTGACTTAAAGGCCAAGTGATAAGAGAGAACTTCAACATGGACCTTTGATGTAAATTAGCAAGGGCCACTAAATTGTGAAGCTCTATTAGAGTTGCCAACATTGGTTAATCCCCAATGAATTGGATATTAGCCAAATACACATGCACACCTTTCTCATCAATGATGTAACCCAAATATTCGACTTGGTCCATGCCAAAGGAGCATTTCTCCAATCTAACACATAGTTTGTGTTGTTGCGAAGTTTAAAGGACATGCCAATATGTTGGAAGTGATCCGCTTAACTCTTGTTGAAGATGAGGATGTCGTCCAAATATACAACTATGAACAAGTTGGTGAAAGGATGTAAGATGTCATCCATCAATATCATAAAATTTGTAGGGGCATTTGCCAACTTGAAGGGCATGACCAACCACTCAAAAAATCCCTCCTCAGATTTGAAGGCGGTCTTCCATATATTTGTGGGTTATTTTGGAACTTGGTGATAGCCAGACTTCGAATCAATGTTGCTAAAGTAATTGTATAAAATCCCCCTTCGGCTTGTCATGAAGGTCATCAATCCATGGGATCGTATACCTATTCATGATAGTGATTTTATTCAGTACCCGATAATCAATTCAGAGTCTCTATGTCCCATCCTTCTTCTATACGAGTACAATTGGGCTCCCACAAGGTATATGGGATTTCCTTGTTTTCTAAAATAGAGCAAAGTTATATTGGCCCATTGGGTAGAGGTGCTATGGGAGTCAAATCGATCGAATGCTTGACCTGATAGTGCAAAGGTACCCTTGTGGGTGAGGAGAATATGTCTCTACACTCTTCCATGACCTTATCAACTTACTTTTGTTGCATGGAGGAACCCTTTCGAGGGGCCATGGATGTGGCCACAAACTTCCCCTTACTTTGAGAATGAATAAGAAAGAAAACAAATTTCCTGGTTTGTGAGATGGTCTCACTGTATTTCTTATCATAGATTAGAGAAATGGCGATATGCGAGGCTACCTCTGGTATCATGTATAGTATTTTGCCCAAAGCAATAATAACAATGTGAGGTATAGACTCATACACAACATGGCACTTCCACAAGTATGGTTGGTCTAATAAAACATTACAAACATCAAAAGGAGCAACATCACATAATACCTTGTTCATGAAGGGCTTACATTGTAGGGAAGGCAACAACGCTGACTAATGTGAAGATCTCTTCCTTGGTGGAGCCACCCAATGGTGTATGGTTGTGGGTGTGGTGTGGTCAGCAAACACAACTACCTAAGAACCTCTAGTGAGATGAGGTTCCTTTTCCGTCGATTATTGATAATGAATTGCAACAGAGCACCCTTCACCCACATCTGTGAGTGGAAGAGACGTGCCCCCTCCTTTGGATCTTTAGGCTCAATCTTCTAGACCTTGGTGGTGGCAATGATGCCACTAGGTTCTGCATCAATAATCTACTTCCCATTGTCATTCCCCTTCTTGGGTTTTGGCCAAGAGTCGGAATATGCATCTGACTTTGAATATTTTAGCTCGACTATTCGTGACTTCTTAGCGTGACACGCATTTGTGTTGTGGGTGGGGCTCCTATGGACTTTCTCATGTCCTTCTTCATCTTTGTGGAGCTATTCTTTGCTTGTGGCTTTGATGGGTTGTCCTGGGTCACTCCACCTTAGTTTTTCCTTTGTTTTATGTTTTGGAGGTGCCTTTTCCCTACTTCAGATTTGCATATCCAAAGTCTCGCTTCTTCTGTCTAAATTTCTTCTCAATCTTGACAGCATATCAGTACGTTGCACAAAGTGAGGAGATGTCTAGGAACTCCATTTCTACCTGGATGTATTTGTGCAGACAACCATGGTACTTGAGTACCAGATGTTGCTCAGAATCCTTGATACCCAACTTTGTGTGTAGAGTATGAAAAATATTTGTGAACTCCGACATGTCTTGGTCCCTTTCTCCTCGTAGTGTGGTCCATTTTATTTACTTATCTTCATAGCTCCCAAGAGGGTAATATTGTTCCTTGAATTCCAAGAGGGTGTGGCTGAAAGTAGTGAGGGTTCCTCCTCGTCCCTCTGCTCGTTATAAGTTCCCACTAGTCCTTGACATGGGGGGAAGATTTGAGGAGTGCAAAACTAATATTTTCCCTATCAAACAAATTATGGACTAAAAAATATCCTTCCAGTAGATTTAATCATCTATCTAGAGCATTTGCATCTATCTGCCCTTCAAATATAGGAATGTCAAAGGTATCTTGAACCTTAAAGGGGGTGATGCCTCTGAAGTGACTGGTGGATGAGGATGTTTTGCCCGCTGATACATGTTAAAGGATCTGGGATAAATTATCCATCATCTCACTCAAGGGATTCTTCAAGGAAAAATTTGAAAGGACCTCCTGCTCCCTCGTCTTAGCTTTCTTTTTCCATGGGAGGTTGTCGAGGTTGGAGAGGCCAATATTGCAAGGGTCCAACCAGTTTAAGTCTCAATTACTTATACCCAAACCTCATTGGGCACATGCACAAAAAAATAGAGAAAGAGCATACCACCCTGATACCACTAATTTGAATTTATGAAGGAATGAAATGAAATACAATTTTAAACAAAAACACATAGATACAACGAAAAAAAAAACTTCAATTAATAAATAACAATTACTGAAAATTGTTTACATGCAGAAAGGAAACAAACTAGCTCAGTGATGGTAGCTTATCTCTAAGAAGAGATGCGATGGCTACATGCCTTTTGAACTGAGTTACAATGAGGCACTTACTCCTTTTATCGTCAAGAAGCAATGGAAAACCCTAAACATCCAAAAACCTAACCCTAGGAGATGAAGTGCTAAAAGCTTGTGGGCATCGTTGGGTTTAGTTGGAACATCAACTTCTTGGGATTGTAACTTTGGCATATGATATCCATTTGGCACGCACGATATCCCCTTAGAAAGGTTTATCTGGGGATAACAACTTTCAACTGCAAATGCAATCAACAAGCCTTACATTTGTCTGTTTCCCAAAAAACATCATTTAGGGCCTCAAAATGGATCCGGAAGTTTGCAACCCGTAAAATTGACAAAAATAGAAGATTGTTAAAATAGGAAACTGTGCTGGAAATTAGGAAATTGAAAGGAAACAATGTTTGGGATCCAAGTGGAATAGGTAGGTGGCCACCAAAATCCACCTAGATCACTCACATTTAGCAGGTTATGGTACATATTTTCAATGAACAAGACATCCTTTTTCATGGCATTGTTACTTCCAAGCTTGACTATACCCTTTCCTATAACTTTAGTTGAACCATTACTCCTGAATGAGAATATTCCATCATTTTCTTTCTGCAGAGATATAAATTTGTCTTTATCCCCTGTCATGTGTGTTGAAAATCCATTGTCGACATACCTTACACTTTTCTTGCTTTGGGATTTTAGAGCAATTTCACATTATTCATCCTTCTTTTTATAGACCCTTGAAGGTTATTTTGGGGGAACATTTGACTCATGCTTTGGATCCCTTGGAAGACTATTCAACCTACAATTTTTTTTCTACATGTCAAAAATTATTGCATTTATAACATTCTACTTCATTACTTAGGGATCCAAAACTGTTAAATTTCAATTATACCTTTCTTGAGATTTTCTAGGATAATCATTCCTAGAGTAACTTCCATTGTCACTTATGTTCGTAGCATATGCTTTACAATCCACAAAGGAAGATAGTTTGTTAACTGAGAGTGGGGGATCTTCTATGTGGCACAAATTTCCACAAACCTTCCTTTCCGTATTGTTGATTTCATATCTACTGATCTTGAACCTTCTCTTTTGCAAACATGCTTTCCTCTTCCTTGATAGGGTCCTTGACAATATCTCCATAGTTCTTTTGTTCAGCTTATGTCATAATGGAGCTTGAACCTTTAATGAACGTGGGTTTGTATCTTAATCTTGTCTTATCATCACATGACCTTTTATTATTGATAATTCAATCTAATACTTTGGTGTTGTTTATAAAGTTTTATTGGATATTCCTTTTTTGTGCTTCCTTTCGTCGAGAGATTATTTTTGCTTCCAAATCCTCCTTTGTCTTAGTACTTTCTTCCAACTCCCTTGTAACCACCCCATCCCACATTTACCCATGTTACAAGCCCTCCAGGGTAAACACGAGCTCAAAGTTACTGTGACATGAGCTAACATCCAAGTTCCAGTTATAGAAGTGGGGTCTACTTACGAGAAACATACTACAACCACCTAGAAACATCACATCACCTAAATACCAATCAACATTTGTTAATGATCTTTCCCTGGGTTGGAAATTTCCTTTTCCCTGACCCTACATCCCAACCGCACGCATGTCAAGTTGTGCATGTGGTTGGAAGGCTCTAGCTGCAAGCATAGGCCTCCCTCCATACAGTTGTAGTCGATATCTCTCAGTTCAGAGGATGTGACTAGAAACACAATTCTAGATTTTCAGGGCTAGCTATAAGCCAACTATCCATAACTACCCAAAAATTCCCAAAATTCAATCTAAGATGATAATAAGTTTGTATGATAAATAGTAAGGCTGGATCTTGCTCAGAATTTTCCAAACACATGATAAACATTTTGTCAAACACATGGCAAACATAGTAACTAAAGGTCATGAATGCATATATGTTCATTGTCATCTTAAATTCATCACAGAATCATTAAGAAGGCTCAATGCCCTCTCAAGCTAGCTACATTAAACACTAGCCCATGCATTCATATAATCATTCAATAACTTATAAAACCACAAGCAAGATCCATAACAAGAGCACATTATACATCAAGATTTTCCATGCTTATAACCAACATTTAACTAGAATGAATTCAAGAAATATCGGTCATAAAATCAACACAATAACCAACACATGTGCTCATTGATCTCAATAAGAAAATAAAACGTAATAACATATGTATAAAACCAACTAAATCAAGGACTTCCACGAACCACTCGACCATAGATTAGGTTGAACCGAATCTCTCTTTCATCCAATCACCCTCGTGCCATATTTCAAGCATGAATGTAGGATCACGTGCGATAAACCAAAACAAAAACCAACCAGGGAATCCAGAGGCCATACCACCTCATTCCCCAACCACATTGATTTCACCTCAACTGGTCCAGAAATCATTAATACCAAAACAAGCTTGGATGCCTCTGAATTTCTTTACCATACACAGAGGAATTTCCTTGTCTCCACCCTCGACCATTGGGAATTTCTCGAGACCACCTCAACATGGATTCAAAGTCTAACGGCCATCCAAAGCTTAATCAAAGCAGAGAACCCACTACATCATGTCTATCCAGGAAATGGCAAGGCAAGGCTGAAACCACTATCAATCCAGACAAATCTCGTGCCAATGACGACAAAGTAACCAAATAATAAAATACATGCAACATGCATTCCAATCCCAATAATCAAATCACACATGTAACCAGTTACCTGCAATATTCTCGTATTCTATCTACTTTTCTAACCTTCTTCTTTACTGCCATTAAATTCCTTTGTTTGCTTGCATCTGTCCAAGTGCTCTCTCTCTCTCTCCAAGTCCAAGTGAAAATGCCTCTATGTCCAAGTGAATGCTAGAATGCTCGAGTAATGCTCTAAGTGTGTAAGAGTGACTAAGAGTAGTTAAGAGTGCTAAGAGGGGCATAGAATGTTCACTCCCTCCTTTTGTTTATTTTTTCCTTTTTCTTTTCCTTATTTTTCCCTTGCATGCATATTTTTGTCTCTTTATCTTCCTTTTCTCCCATTTTCCTTGATTTCTTTAATTAATTGTCATTTATGGCCCTTTGCCTTT
Organism: Pinus tabuliformis; assembly: GCA_031772625.1. Taxonomy (NCBI): domain Eukaryota; kingdom Viridiplantae; phylum Streptophyta; class Pinopsida; order Pinales; family Pinaceae; genus Pinus; species Pinus tabuliformis. The sequence continues at coordinate 177,010,576 of CM062807.1, read as the reverse complement.
TGCCAATGCTAATTCAAATTTCCAAAGCCAATAACTGGACACAAATGATGCCCACTATAATGTTTATCCCCTCATTCAACTTGGAATATGTGTCCCATCACCTTGGTTTAATTTATTTACATGGAGAATCAACCCGGGGTTGTTACATCCCTTTTGAGTGATTATTCAATTTTTCTGGCCTCTTCTAACTACACTTTAAGATTGATGCTAATATTTTCTCACTCTTCATACTTCTTGTTGAGACTTCTGCAATATTCCTTTAGTTCACTCAACTCAACTTCCAATTCCTTAACATTCCTTCTTTATACCTTTAGGTCCTTTAAGGTGTTGAAAAGTTCTCTTTCAAGATCTACCTTGCCTTTTTCTTCATTTTATTTAGGAGATTCCTTTTGGTTATCCCTTGCCATGAACAACACTCTTCTCATGTATTTTCACTATCGTTATCACTTTCTTCATTGGATGAAGATATATCTTCCTTTGAATATAAAATTTTCTTGAAGGCTTTGTTCTTAACTTATTTCTTGTATTTTCTTTGATTCTCCTTTACTTTCTTAGGATCTTCTTATTCAATCATCATTGGCTGAGTTCTTTGCATAGGGACACCTTGAAGAAAAATGACCAATTTCACCACAATTGAAACACTTTAAGGGGAGCTTTCCTTTGTACTTTCCTGCTCCTCTTTTCAATTTCCTCGGAAAGTTGGTTATTTCTTCATTTGAAATTTTGATACAGCAACAACTCAGGCTTGGCTTTAAGTGTTGCTTGTTTTTCTCTGTCTTCTTAGATGTCGTAAAATCGAATTATCTCTTATATGGATTCCCCTACTCTGTAATTGGCTAATAGGTTGTAAGTATTCCATGTAGCTTGTCCATCATGATAATTTCTAAGTCTTATCTCTCTTCTAGCACTGAGGCTTTAGCGTAAAATCTCATTGGAAGTAATCTTAGTATATTTCATACAATTACCCTGTTTTCCATTGGTTCTCCCAATCCTTGTATGGCATTTACTACTTCATCTAATGGAGAAAATAAGTGTAATATTTTTGTCTTCATGCATTATTATCTACTCAAATTTGCCACTAAAAGTCTGAAGCTTGGCTTCTTAGACCTTTTTTCCCCTTCATATATGTTTTGGAGCTTATCCCAAATTTCCTTTGAAGATGTGTGATGCATTACTTTAGCATAAGCTGACTCTATTATACCATTCAAAATTGCATTCTCGGCTGTAACATTATTGTCATAAAGCTTCTTACTTGCATCATCTGTTGGAGGAGTCGATGGTTCTTTTTATGCAGTCATTACAAGTGCCAAACATCATATCCCTATGCTTTCACATATGCTTTAATCCTTCCACTCCAAAGCACATATTTTTTTCCATTAAATACTATAACTTTATTCTTTGTGCAATGCATGATCAAACTCCCTTCCAGTGGTTAGACTACTTGTGAAGGAACCTGCTCTGATACTAATTGTTTGAATACTAAGAGGGGGGTGAACCAATATTTCACTTGCAATTAGGTAATTATTAATTTTTAAAGCATAAAAGTAAATCAAAACAAGAATCATCAACACATCACAAGAACAGTACAAAAAAAAAATGTTTAGATGGAAACCCTCTGGGAGAAAAACTACCGAACACTTTTCTAATATAATTTATGAGTATTGTTGGCTTAAGGGGTCCTGACCCAGGTTTAAAGTTACTTGGACCAACCAACAAATCCCTACACTACTGGCCCTTTCGGCAACAACCCGCATAACGTAGGCTGCAGTCTCACCTGAAGCAGTATGGGGGGATGCAAGAACCAAGTTGTTGCATCTAGAGATGAGTGTGATGTCTTTTAGTGCCCTAGATCTGCCTTTGCGCAGATCTATAAACCCCTAGGGCTCGGTACTGCAACTCTACTAAACGACCTTCAGACCCTCGCGAAGGTCCATGATTGGTCTTTGCGGAGCCTTAAGAGTCGCATCATCCACTTACGCGCATCGGAAAATAACCCTAGATATGAGCTCATGCAGATCTACTTAAGTATTTAATAAACATAACAAAATATATCACAACCTTCGCGAAAGTACTTATGTTAAAATTAGAAACCAGGGCAAAACTTCATGTGGGTCATCTTATTCATGGTTGATAATATTTTTATTAGATTCCCCTCGTCGAGAGGTGTAGGATTGATATAAAGATCATCCGATTCCGATAAGTATTCATGGAGATATGAATTTATTTTGATTATGGAATTATTATCAAGCCGACCTACAACTCATGTAGGCTCAGAAGCCCAACAGTCGCATCTATTCACTCACCAAGGTTGTGTATAAATATAAGAGGACTTTTCCTAATTTGGACTCACTCATCTCATCACATCTCTCTCTCTCTACTATGCAGAAGTGAGTCTCTTCTCTACTACGCTGAAATGGGTCTCTCTCTCACACATGTGAAGCCGGAAGCTGTTGAATTTGAAGCTGCAACTGCAGAAGTAAAGATTGACTTGCGTGGCCTAGAAGATCTCCTCTTTGGAACTACGCTGTAGGTTCATCTGAACCTCCTCTGAAAGCCGCAACTTTTGGTGGTGGAATGAAGTCAATCCGATGAATGGTTTGCAAGATATCGACTGCCCTAGTTTGAAGCCGGAAACTGCTGAAACTGAAGCTGCAACTGCAGAAGTAAAGATTGACCTACGTGGCCTAGAAGATCTCCTCTTTGGAACTGCGCTGTAGGTTCATCTGAACCTCCTCTGAAAGCCGCAACTTTTGGTGGTGGAATGAAGTCAATCCGACGAACGGTTTGCAAGATATCGTCTGCCCTAGTTTGATAATGAAGCCGCTAATGCTGATGCTGTTGATCTAGGGTTTGCTACTGCTGATATGAATCAGATTTATTGTACTATTTCTCTCTGCTGAATTATTGAAGATAAAAGAAGATTTGATCAAAGGGTTTCCCCACACATTGTGGGGTTTGTCCCTGGCTAGCCGCCACATCTTGTGTCTCTTGTCTTGGCTTGTTTTCTGTCAATCGTTTAATGTTCTATCTGCACTTTACTTTATGTACGTGTGATTGCTAATCTTTGGAATATAATAAGAAAAAGAAGTGAACTGTTATAAGCATAGAACATACCATAACTTAACAACTTAACATGCAGTGCGTATAGTTATTAAGACTTATTCCATAGAGTCGTGCATCATTATATGAATATTTCATAAATACATTATTCATCCACATCATATATTGCAATCATAAATAAACATAAGTAAACAAATAAACACAGGAATTCTCCGATAATCTTTTTTATTGATCTTCAGTTAGGAATTACATACTCAAAACTACCCTGCGCACTCAGCTACAGGGGTTCGCGCACTTAGCTGCAGACTCTAGCTAGGCCTCTGCGCACTTAGCTGCAGAGCCTTTCTCTCCTATCTAAACCACTTCTCTGCGTTATCTTCTATTGACCCATTACATACTTTTTCTCAGATATTTACCTTAGACTCTCTAAGACACACCTATTTATACAATCCCATGGTCCGCGGACCATGGGTGGATCTCAAAACTGACTAAACTTTCCATAAACAAGGGGCTAAAACCCCTTTCACTCCTAATCACCTATGCGTTCCGCATCCACCAATCACAGAGACTCTACATCCTTTTACAAAAATTACATCAAAACTTGGCTTTTTAACACCAAAACTGGCCCAAGGGACCCCATCCCAAAAGGCCCCCAACACAAAGATCGTGACTCGCCCTCGAGTCACTTGGCTAGCGCTGCGATCTTGCTGTGAAGATCCCCCAGCTCCACCTAAACTACAACAACCTCGGCAGCACTCTATGTAGCTGCCTACTTGATGTCTTCTACTAGCTGCTCTGTAGTTGGTCCTTTTGCGGCCATCCTAATCGTCTGCTGCAAGCCCTTGAGCTTATCCTGAATATTTGTCGAGGTTTGATAAGCTTCTTCCAACCAAGGCTCCAGCTTGGCCTTAAGCAAGGCCTCCTTTTTCTATGATGCTTTTGCCTACACGAGCAGTTGCTTTCCTTCCTGCAACTTGGTTAGGCGCTGCACTGGTGCAATGGAGCGCGTCGTTTCCCTGACTTCATGATACTACTTCTGCAGCTCCCTAATCTTAGTATTCAGTATCTGCAGGTTTGGATCCTCCTGCAGATTAGTGACCAACTCCATGGCCCAATAAAATACTATTGTGCAGTCTGCAAATGTGGCGTCTAGAGTAGCTAGGCCTTCCTTGATTGCGGCTCCGCGTTGCTCCCAGACCTCCGGCGGAGTCGATGGATGCATCTTCAATTGTAGCTTGGTGATCTTCATGTTGAGTTCAAATTGAACTTGGTTAACTTCTGCCTTTGCTTTGTGCACTCTAGTGGCTAACTTCCTGACCTTCGCTTCTCGTTGTGCATCTTCAAGAATATGAAGCTCAGGAACAGTTCTGCATGCCTCCTCGACCACTGACTCCAATCATGAACTGTGCGCCTAGAGCACCTCCTTTTCTTCCAAAATCTGTGTCTTCTTGGTGAAAATTTGCTGATTATTAACCTTGATCTCACTGACTGCATTAAGTGCTCGTTGTTCCTGAAGGTGAAGCTCCTCCACGACTCCCCATAATAGCACATGCAATGACTCCAGTTGCATCACGACAAGATTCAGGCCCATCTTTGGTTCTCTATCAAGAAGGGTGCATTATTCCTCGGTGTTGGTGCGCACTAAACCTGCAAGCAGGGGGAAGACTCACACATCCATCGATGGCCACAGAATTATCTTCATGCCTGTAGTTTGTCTGTTATGAAACCATCTCAAGAAAAGATAGAAAAAATAGATCAACGCCTTAGAATTCAGCCTCTTCGAGGGGGCAACCTCCTTTACACTACATAAATGAACAATTCTTGGATGATACAAATGAAAATACCTCCTTTCTATATATAGGATTCTAAGGGGTCATAGCATAATTAGAGCCGACATAACAATAATAATGTAGGAGCACAATAATAACAATAGTGGGCTTTTATGGGGCACCAGAGTAACAATATGGGCACTACAAGGGTACATCAATATAATAAGTGGGTTGTACTAATAACAATAAGGGGTTACACTAGTAGTATAGGGGCCTAACATGCCCCTCTCCTTCAAAAAGCGTTGTCCTCAACGCTTGAATAGTTCTTGATGCTTCTGTATAAAATTCTTGTCCTCCCATGTGGAATCTTCAGCAGGTAAGTTCTTCCACTTGATGAGATACTCTGAAATTGATCGATTTCGTAGCTGTCGGGTTCTTGTTTCTGTGACTACTCCAGGTTCCAAAATGATTTTTCCTTCCTCTTCAATTTCTGGCAATATTGTTTGAATTGGGGTCTTTTGCAACTTTTGAATAAGTGGCCATACTTCTTTGTCCTTCTTCCATTCATCCCTTGCTTCGTTTATCCAATCTGGTTGGATAATAGAAATAGCACAAAACAATGCTTCCACATCCTCATCCTTGAAGAGGCTTCCCATTCGGTAAGGTCGCCATTTTTTAAGTGCATGTAGTATTGCCAACATTTCCTTCTCATAAATAGCTTGCTTTAGATGTAGCAGTAAAAATAACCAATCACCTACATCAAAACATTTTTCACTATGATGTTGATCTACCTGTTGTTTCATTTGATTTTGCACTGAAGTGGCATTATCCTTTAAAAGTTGGAGAACTTGTTGTTGATGCTTGATGTGATCTTTCACTGCTTGAACCTTTTTCTTCTTGATATGTCCTTCTATCTTTAGAGTTTGAGGAGTGGTAATTTCTTCCAATCCTTTACAAGATATGGTCGGATTCATTTATTTATGCTCGATGTGATCTTTCACCTCTTGAACATTTTTCTTCTTGATATGTCCTTCTATCTTGATAGTTTGAGGAGTGGTAATTCCAACCAATGAATTATAAGATATGGTTGGATTCATTTCTTCTTTCTTGTTGTGATCTTTCACTTCTTGCACCTTTTTATTCTTGATATGTCCTTCTATCTTGAGAGTTTGAGGAGTGGTCATTCTTGCCAATAGTTTACAAGATATGGTCTGATTCATTTCTTCTTTCTCTGGGGTTGGGTCCTGGCATATATCCTCTTCTTTTGATGTTTCTTGATCCTTTTCTTCCTCCTCTTCATACTCTATGTAAAATAATTTCTTCTCAGCACACTTATGACCTTTAGTGCATTTGCTATCACAATTGTAACAAAGCCCTTTTTCTCTTTTTTCTTCCAATTGTTGTGGTGTAACCCTTGTGGGTTGTGGAAGGCAAGGAAAAACAAAACTTCCATATTTATAGTTGTGAGGGGTAGACTTCCTTGTTGCCATAATTTTACTTTCCAATATGTCACAAAGCCCTTTTACTCTTTCCAATTGTTGTGGTGTTGCTCTAAAGAAGGTGTTGCTCTTTGTATCCTCATAATGTGCTATCATTTCCTCCGTGAGAATTGACCACGTAACAAGTTGTTTGCGAGAACAAAGCCCTTTATACCATAAAAATTGATCCGGTACTAAATATGAAGATGCAATACATACCTTTTGTAACAGTGGTACACCTTGTAGATCAAAATATTGCTCCATTTGAAGTATCCAATTTACCGGATCCTTGCCATCAAACTTCCTCATCTTGCTTTTTCTTGATTTTAGGACCTCGATCTTGAAACGAATGTAACTCTGTACTTTCAGATATTTAAGTTTTGAAATTGCTGCCTGTAGTAGCCCTCTGTGTCCTATTTCCAATGCCACCAGTCTAATCCAAATTGGATTCTCCAAGAAAGAGTTATGCACAATCTCCCAAGATGACCTGATTATAGACCTTTCCAGAAGAGCGAAACTGTATGAAGTGCCACGTGTCAATTTTTCGACCTTTGGCTCTGAAAAATATATAAAAGAAACTACAGTCCGTCCTCTTTTTGTACCTTCTTACAAAATTTCAATCCGATGCTTAAGAGAAAGTTATGACGATTATCCCCAAGTCAACTGTTTGGAATGTAATTCAGGAGTCTGCAAAAAGACCAACTTCCTCAGATCATATCTCCGCAAATATAGCACGAAAAGCTCTGAAATTCGGACCCGAGGTTTAGCGCGATTTCTTCTCAAATGGTTTTTTTTTTTGCAACTTCTGAAACGTCGCAGAAAAAAAGTTATAGCGAAAATGCCACGATGACCTGTTTGGAGCAGCGAAACCCTAGAATCCAAAGCTCTGATACCAAATGTTATGAAACCAGCTCAAGAAAAGATAGAAAAAATAGATCAACGCCTTAGAATTCAGCCTCTTCGAGGGGGCAACCTCCTTTACATTACATAAATGAACAATTCTTGGATGATACAAATGAAAATACCTCCTTTCTATATATAGGAGTCTAAGGGGTCATAGCATAATTAGAGCCGACATAACAATAATAATGTAGGGGCACAATAATAACAATAGTTGGCTTCTATGGGGCACAAGAGTAACAATATGGGCACTACATGGGTACATCAATATAATAAGTGGGTTGTACTAATAACAATAAGGGGTTACACTAGAAGTATATGGGCCTAACATTGTCCTTGCGCTAAACTGCCTGCTGCACCTCTCACTTTTTCGACTTCTGCTTGGAGCTTGGATGCTTGGAGATGCAACTCGTGAAGATCCTTCTGCACTCCCCCTAAAGTTTGTATGTCTTGTTGTTCCAACTGCTGCAATACTTCTGTGGCGACGTCTCTGGCTTTATCACCGATCTCATTTAGATCACTTTCTGTGAGAACCAGGGGGCCAACCTGTATTTTTTGAGCCTTTTGCTTCTTCCTCGCTTGTTGTTCCAATTATTGCCTTTTCACAACGAAGGGGGTAAGATGCCCTTCCTTGCCTCTGTCACCTTGCCCTGTTTCAATCTCTGTTGCTATCGAAGGTGACTTGTTACCTTTCTGGGTCTCACGTTGCTCTCACTCTGCCTTCTCTTTGATAGCGCATTCCTCCTCGACCCAAGCCTTTTGTGCAGCATATTTCTTCTTGTGCATAACCTGCTTTGATGCCTCCTTCCTTTTCTTTGCGGCCGCACTCTCTGCACCTGTGCTTGGCTTAGCAGCTAGATCTTAAGGGGCGCACCACTCGGCTGTCCAGCGTGCCACGACCTCCTGCACATCAAACTCTGGCACCAAATAGGGTAAGTCATACCACTTCTAGGTGGGATCCTTTCATGCCTGAATATAGACCCGGTGGAAGTCAGCCTTGAACGCGACATAGGCTAACAACTGCATGTACAAGGTTCGGGACAAACTTGGGCACTGGTTAATTGTCGTACAGAGACTCGCTTCCATCAAGACCCAAAAAATCTTAGTCTCTGTGACGCGTGCAGGGTCCTTCGTAGCCCATAGGGAGGTAAATTGAGTGGCCTCCGGAAATCCTTTTTCCAACGGAGGAAACTAGCTATCATCCGATAGCTCCCATGCAACCAACACAATGAAGAGCAGCAGCCAAGCGTAATGAAATGGCTTGGTGTCATCCTGGGCCTCATGACAATTCGCGGGGAACTCTTGGCATAGGTATCGCAACCAATTGAACAATACGCCTTTTGTGCACTGAGCTGTTAGAGACACTATGGGCGTCGGACCTTCATCCACGCGACTCTTCCTCATCAGCGTACCATCCAATATTTGTGCGGCCAATTGAACTGCAGGGTTGCTTATTGAAAGGATGGAATACCCTCACGCCTTCTTCACAAGTTTATAATCGTTTTCCATGTGCTCAGCCAACTCCTTCTCTCATGTCTTTCCGCCAAACTCCTTGGCCAAATTTAGGCCTTCACGAGGTAGGTGGGTAATCCTGTGGATAAGCATATATATGATGGGTATAGGCCCTCCTAGACATAAACACCCATCATGCACCAGAGTGAGAAGTTGGCGTATGCAAGTTGTGTTAATTGGGGTGCAATGGTAATGTGGCACCCAAAGCAAGTTGAGCAGCCTAGATTGCTCAACATCGCGGACCCATACCTCTGTTTCTAGCGTTGTCACACCCGTGCCTTCATAGTATATGTGCTTCATGAAGTTATATGTCACTAAGTGTGGGAGCTTAGCGTGATCCACTAAATCCCAGTCCTCCATCTTCAGTAACGGGACTCGTGTGAGTCGCGGACCTTCAAAAGGCACCTGCTCAAGTAGCAGGGGTGTGGAAATGATAAATTTCTCAAAGTCTGGGTCTTTTTTAATCTTAGCCTTTCCCTTCCTTGGAGGGATATACTGAGGGAGCTTTGTGAGGGGCTATGCTCCTTCGGCATCAACATCTTCTATTCCCTGGCCTCCTTTGGTCTCTAGGTCTACAACCTTTTCTTTTCCTTTTGCCAGCTACTTGTATTTTTTCTGGGTTTGTGTCGCGGTATGCTTCCTAGGGGAAGCGTGTATCTATACTAGTTTCTTCTGCTTCTCCTTTGCCATGGATTGTTTCGGCCTTGGCGACCTCAACGCCGTGGGCATCATAGGTGTAGCTTCAACATTGGATATTTCAGGGCCTGGGCGTTAGATACTGCTGCTTCCGCACTCAAAGCCTCAACGGGGTTGGTGGCAGTCATCTTCTCCATAAACAACTCACGGGCTTCAATTGACACGTCTGTGTGGGCGAAGAATTCCTCCCAAAACACTCGGCTCATCAACAAACATCAAATTTCAGCAAAAACTCCAAGTGTGCAAAGTGTTCTATGTTGGACTGGAACACGTAATTTATAGGGGTGTTTGAATTCAAATCCAACCATTCCCCCCAAATTTCGACCATTAATGTTGTTTTTGCGGCAGATTTTCAAAGATTTTGGCCTTAAATGCTGCCAGCCCGCTCCCCTTAACCATCTTATGGTTGTCAAATCATGAAAATTGACTCCAACAGTGACTTTCCTGTTGTGTTGCGCAGCATCTCCCTCCATAGCGCAGCTTCCTATATTGCAACTTCACCATTTTCTGCACAACCCGCCCGCTGCGTAGTCCTCCAACTCTCGCAGTGTAGTTTATAGTTATGCGCTCCCTTCCAACTATCTAGAGCACTAAGACTATCCTGTCACCATATAGTCATTGTGCAGGATCCCCTATATATAGCTTTAACCGACTTCCATTCACTCTTCCCGGAAAAGGTTCTCCATTCATCTTCGCAAGCTGAACTGCACCTCCATCTGTAATTTCTTTGATAATATATGGCCCCAACCAATGCATCTGAAATTTACCAGGAAATTTAGTGAACTTACTATCATATAACAATATCAAATCGTTTACCTTGAACGTGCCAAGCTTGATGTGTTGATCATGTCATGCTTTTTCATGTTCCTTCTGTACTTGTTGATGGAATCCAGCCAAGAATCGGTCTTCTTCAAGCTCTATCAGTTGCGCGAGTCATTCCTCCAGGGCTTCGTGATTTGCCATCCTTATGAGAGCTGTTATGCGCAGACTAAGCATGATATACTCCATTGGCATCATAGCTTCTACACAATAGATCAGTCTGAACGGTGTTTGTCCTGCCAGTTTTTTGCAAGTAGTCCTATACGCCCATAGTACTGTAGGTACGCACACATCCCAATCATTTCGTTGCGTGTTACAGATCTTCGTTAGTGCGTTCTCCAAAATCTTATTGAAGGCTTCAACAGTTCCATTTGCTTGTGGGTGATATGGTGTACTCTTCTTATGGTAAACCTGGAACTCTTCCATTAGCGCATTGATCGTCTCGTTCAGAAAGTGTGTACCTTTGTCGCTCATCAACACTTTCAGGTAGCCAAACCTATTTAAGACATATTCAAACAAAAAAATCATTGTTGTAGCCCCTGTACAATACTTAACCGGTTGTGCCTCTACCCATCTGGTTAGATACTCCATTGCGATGATGATGTATCACGCACATGTCTTCTTTCTTGGGGGCTGAATTGGCCCAACAAAATCAATCGCCCATTTTTCAAATGGTTGCAATGATACTTGAGGTTGTAATGGTAATTCACCCCTTTGTGATGGTATGCTCGTTCTCTGACACACATCACATGCCTTACAATACGCTTTAGAATCCTTATGCAGCGTTGGCCACCATATACCTGCGAGCAAAATCTTCTGCGCAGTCTCCTTTCCTGCATAATATCCTCCCGCAGCCCCTCCATGAGCTTCAGTGAGAATGTTGTTCCTCTCAAAATCTGGCACATATCGTCGCAATATCTCGTATGCACCCATCTTATACAGATGTCCCACAATCACTGAAAATCCTGTCACGCACACTACTAATTCCTTCTTACGCTGACTTGTATACCCTTCTGGTGCCATCCTCATAGTCAAAAAATGGATGATATCAACAAAATGATTATCCGCTACATGTACCACGAAGAGCTGCGCATCTAGAAACCCTTCCTCCAAATTAGTAGGTTCCTCTCCTGTTTCGATCCACGACAAATGGTCAGGTCCTGCATTCAACCTCCCTGGCTTAACAATGATCTCAAAGTCATACTCCTGGAATAGCAGTAACCATCAGCAGATCTTCCCCCCCAACGCAGGCTTATTGACCAGGTATTTCAAGGCAGAATGATTCATGTACATCTTGAAGTGCCCTCCCAACAAATAATGCCCAAACTTTTGCAGTGCGTACACCATGGCCAATCCTTCATGCTCTGTCGTTGAGTAGTTCTTCTCAGCCTTTGATAATTTCCTACTTGCGAAGGCTATAGGGTGGTTCATTTCTCCCTCATCAGCCTGTGTTAATACTGTTAGCGCTTGAAATTTCACCTCAGGCTGAGAAAGGTAAACCTCAAGGCTACATCAAACCATTTAGCCTCGTAGCTAGCCCTACGGGGCAGGAGAAGGCTCTCTCCGGTAAATCTCGGCAGATCTTCAATGGGATGAGATGACCAACAAGGTAACACTGATATTAGGCTAGTAAACTGATTAAAAAGGTTGATTTGGGGTTTTTTGGGTTTTTGGTGGCAAATTGAAGAATTGCAATTTTGGGTGCGGGTATTTGACACAGTTTCTGCAGGGGGTTCTTTGGGGCGAGGTAGGAGACCGTATTGATGCCTTTGATTGAGGTGAGTGGATGGAAAAGACCGGTGAGGAGCTAAGGAGAGCAAATAATACTTTGAATTCTCCTTAAACAGTAGAAAACATAGAAATTAAACAAATTTAAAAGCAGAGCATGGCAAGCATGAATTCTTACTTTAACACTTCATTTGTTTAATATGCAGAAGGAAAGAAAGGAGATGAATCACATAACACACTTACAAGAACATTAAGAAGCACTCCATCAATACATGAAACCACAAGAATCCCAAAGAGGACTGCAAAACCCTGGTCTTCCTTAGCCAAAAATTGCAGAGATACAAGTGAAATAATACAATGATAGCTTCTCCCTCAAGAATCCAACCATGAAAATGAGCAAGAAAGTACATAATATAGATGATCTAACCTCTTTCCCTGCCTCCATGGGTCGAGCTCACTATTCTAGGAGCTGTTTCAACCACTTCTAAACTAAGCACTACAAACTAGGCAGTCAAAACAACTTGCCTCTATAAGCTAGGAAACCAATTCATTCATTTAATATTTACCCTTTTCATGAATGAATCTTCTAGAAGTGTTACATAAGAGTAAAAGTGTCTTAAAAGTACAATAATTACATCAAAGAGAATCATAATTCACCCCAAAAAGTCAAACTGAGTCAAACTGCGCTATTCTGAGCTGTACAGTGCATTTTGGAAAAATCTGCCTGACGGGTCGCGCGCCCCTGCCTGACGGGTCGCGCGCCTTTGGAGCCACTTTTGGGGCACTTGTAGGTGTCCAAATTGGGCAAGAGTAGGATTTTTGGAAAGGTCTGTGAGTCTACTTTCCAACCCAGCTGGAATTTTTGAATTTGGAGTTCATTTGCCCTGTCAAAAATCAAATCTCCCAAGACTGCTTTCTGCAATTCAAAAAAGTGGCAGAAAGTCATTTTTTGCTAGTTTTTTGACTTTCTGGAGGCCCAAACTTCACCAAATCTCAAGTCCATCGATGAGCATGTGTAACTTTGCATGACAAATCTGGAAATGCTGAGTTTTTGTCAAATGGAGTTGCCATGATGAAGGGTCGCGCGGGGGGTGAGACTCGTTAATGGGAAAAACCTTGCAAAATTTGGCAATTTGTGGCTCCTTGGTGAATTTGCAGGCGGTTTTACAAAGAGGGCGCTGACGGGTCGCGCGCCTCACCCAACGGGTCGCGCGCCTCTGACGGGTCGCGCCCGTTATAATTTTGCACTGGCGGAGGGTGCCTAACGGGTCGCGCGCCTCTGACGGGTCGCGCACCTGTCAAGCTCACAAATTTCACTCAAACTCTCTTGCAATCAGTTGCTCTATCACTTGGATGCATAATGAGGCTTGATAGAGGGAGATTAGGGCTTTTATAGCCTTGTTTGAATTAATTTCATGTCACAACCCACATGGTTTCCTTTTATCCTGAAATTGGTTGATTTGATTCTTCTCTTTGATAATTTTTCAAGGGACAACATCTGAGGGATCTTGACAAGGGAGCTAGGGTTATATGCTGTCCTTTGAATCATCTTGAATTTTTACAATTTTTACAAAACTTTGAGAAATGACCTTGGCTTCAAAAACAGGGTTTTTAAATCCAAGGTGAAAATTAGCTGCACAAGATAGAATCTTTCGAAGAAACACTTTGAAAATCATCCCTCTGGCTTGCTGGGCACTTATTGACCTTCAGAGACATGACCTTGTAAACAAACTTGACCAAAACCCTAGACCTAGGAATTTGACCTCAAGACAAGACAAGACAAGCTTTGAAAGAGATTAAGGACTGAAATGACTTTGATCCAGCAATGCCAAGAGGGGGACAAAGACACCAGCTCCTCCATCAGGGTTATGGCATGCCTAATGGGATACAAGACACTGATGAGACACCTATTTATGCAGATGCAAAGAGCTTTGATCGCTGATGGAGGGCTACTAGACCGACTCTAACAAATACTGCGCCCAATGCAATGCAAGAGGCATTGACATGTACATGGAATTCCTTCTTCCAATCAGGGAAGACCAAGATCAGTGCAGTGACCATCTTTTCTTTCAATACATCCAAACTGCGTTGACATTCTTCATCCCAACATAATGTTGTGTCCTTCTTCAACAGTTTCTCCATGGGCGTGGTAATCTGAGCATAATCCTTGATGAACTTCGTGTAATATCATGTATGTCCCAGCATCGTGCGCAGTTGTTTTACGTTCCTCGGGGCCTCCAGATTCACTATCACTGCAATCTTGGCAGGGTCCACCATCAACCCTTGTTTTCACACCACATGACCCAGTAGGATTCCGAAGGGGACACAAAATATGCATTTCTTCAAATTCAGCGATCTGGTATCTACGACACGTATCCAACATCAAGCGCAGACTTGCTACATGACGTTTTACGAGTCCGAACACCGTCCAGTCATCAAAGTACACTTCCAAGAACCTATGAATAAACTCCTTGAACGCCACGATGACTACACGAGAGAATATCGCGGGTGCATTCTTGAGTCCAAATGGCATCACGGTGTATTGGAAACAACCCCACTCCATCGCGAAGGTCATTTTTCTCCTATCCTCAGGAAGGATCTTAATCTGATGGTACCCCGAAAACCCATCAGTGACTAAGTAGGCCTCCTGCCCTCCAACTTTGTCTAATACCTCATCAGTAAATGGTGTCGAAAATGGAGCTTCCTCATATCTACGCAAATCCTTATCTCGCCCTTCTGCTTCTTCTCCTAAACCACCATTGGGCTCACCCAATCAGATTCTTCCACTGGTTCTATGATGCCTTCTTCCAGCATCTTATCCAACTCCAAGCGAACATTTTCCTTGTACTTAGGATTCAGGCGATACGGCCTCTGCTTAACAGGCTTCGCGTCCGGCTTCAGAGTGATTTTCATAACACCCAAGTCTCCTATTATGCCCTTCAAGTCCGAAAACTTAGTAGGGAACAGATCCTGATATTTGCGGAGTAACTCAACAACCTTATCCACAATAGCGTCGTCCCAATAATCCCCAATTTTTGCAAACTTTGGTTTTGCTTCAGTCCCAATGTTCACTTGCTTGGTTTTCAACGATGTAGTGATGTCCGTGTTGTCTATTTGTGGGCCCTCGACTTCGTGATTCCCTTCAGCCTCTGGGATATTAATATTTCTTGGATATTCATCCTCCTCCTTTGTGGTCACATTATAACATTCCAGTGCATGGCGCAACTGGGTGCTCCAATCTGGTTAGACCCATTCCAGAGGTTCTTGCGGTATTCTGAAGATCACTGCCTTAATCTCCTGCAGAGCTTCATCAATGCTCTCAAACCCATCTTCAAAACTAAAGGTCATTAAGAATCCTTCCCTCAATATATCCCACTTTGTGGTGCCATGGCAGAGCTCTGTCTCCAAATACCAGTTCATGGAGATTGTGTCTAAAGTATGGAAAAACAAGTGTACCCACTCTGACTCTAGTTCTGTTCCATAAGATTTAGTCCACTTCTCTAGGTGATCACCCAGATCATCCCTCCCATCATATTTCTCAGCCAATCAAAGGTTAGGTCAACCAAACACAACCTCATCATTCTTCTATAGTTTCGCCATCCATCAAAGCTATCATTGTGCATACCCCACCATACTGTTGCGCGTAGCATGCAACGCTAGATCTAATGCTTGGAAGCGGTGATGCTTAGGGATTGCACGCTCAAATGCATCCAAAAAATTATCCACGTCAGTTAAACCATCATTATAAGGTAAATTCCTTACCTCCGACAAAACACAGCACATCGATTTAGTCATCATGTTGCAGTGCAGTGTAGATACTTCATGCACCCGATTCTTCCAATGCTCCAGCTCTTCATCTGAATCAGAGGTGCAATAACTCTCCTGGTCCCATGCAATCCCCATCTGCTGTTGGATTGATCCAGTCTTGATCTCGCGATGTTGTTTTGTAGATCTGATCTAAGTCATCCCCACTCACTTCATAATCGTGGACCGGTTCAGTGTAGCACGGCCCTTCTGCAGGGTCCAACAACATTACAACTCGAAGCGACTTCTTTTCAAATGACATTGTCCTCTTCTTCAAGTTGATGACTCCATTCATGTTAATTGCCCAGTCAATTCCGAGGAGTGCAGGGTATGGATTATTGTCATCAACGATCTCAATTACTTCAAATTCATCCAGTACACTCGCACCTTCGATATCCACTATTACTCCATGTAGTTGTCCCATAGGGATGATCTTCTGCTGGTTTGCATTCTAAGATGGATTAGAGACCACTGCAACACAAGCTTCCCCATTGTTACATTAAAAAATGTCACCATGGCTATTTACAGTTAGTATGGCTCCATCAACAGTCATGCTATCCTCCTGGGCAAGTCTCATGCCTCTGCTCTCCATGTCAAACTTCAAGAAAGAGAGAAAGTCTTTGTAAATATGTTTATCTCTGGGTACGCAGATTCTCTCGGCCTTACCTGCGGGTACGCACCTAACGTTCACAAAAGCTGCGTACTTGTACGCTCTGTATGTAAAGGGGCAGGTGCATGTAGAGCCTCCAACCTACACCTAGTTACCTATCATTTCAACAGCTTTTCCTCACTTGTTTCTCTCTTTTACCCCTATTTTCCTCATCAACCTGTCCAGATCATTACATTGCATGTCTTTTAGCATGATTAGTTAACTATGCTAATGTTTGACTGTTTGTCTAGATTTTTGGCATATGTACAGTGATTCCGCAGCCATTCAGCAATTCCGCAGCTGTCTAGCAATTCCGCAGCCTTTTTATTGTTCGACATGTTCCACGTGTCTTCTTGAGAAACGGGCCACATGGGCACGTGGGAATGGAGGTGCTAATGGTTCATATGCTATCGGTTGGATCAGCAACGCCACGTACACCCTCGGTCAACGCGGATCCATTCTCGGTCAACCAGTCAGCTCAAACGGTGCTGCGTGAGCTAAAAGGACACGGCACTCCAGGTGGCACTTCCTCCACGCCACGAAGGTTATGGGAGACAGGATCCAACCTTGGATTCAACCTCCATGACGACCGTACCCTCCAGATAACACACGGACCTGTTTACGTGTTGCTGTACCATTTAATTAGTATGCTGTTAGTTAATTTCCAGTTACTTAGTTTGCGCAGTGGGCAGTTGTCCCTATGCCTATAAATCCAGCGTCTGCGTACGCTTGAGGATTAGTTTTTTAGCTACTCAGATCATGTATTTGCTGTAATTTTGTTTGACATATAAACTCTGTTTTAAGACTGCTTTTCCAGCACTTTTTCACTGTAATTTCTGCATGATGAATTAATAGAAGACTGTTGTTTTGCCCATCGTCAAGTAGCTGATCTTTCTCTGGTTTAGTGGATGGAGGGCCCCCATTCATGACAACCTCTGTACAGTAATATTTACATTTATTTTCCTGCACTTTCTTTATTTGAATTCAGCACTTTTTCATTTTCTTTATGCATGTACAGTTTGCTTTATGTCTTTAAATTCTGTCATTTCATTTCCAGCATTTCTATGACTGATCAGCCTTGTTTTCTGCAGGTGTGTTAACCCGGGATAGTGTGTCTTTATTGTTTTTCTTTACCTCTGATGGTATTTTAAGTTGTCATGTCTATAGCTGCTGATTTTACTTTGCTTTTCTAGTTTAATTTCTAGCTTAGTTTATCAAGTTTCTAACAAGTTGTGTACTAATCTGTTGATGATCTCTTTATCATAATTGACCAATCTTTAGGAGATCAGAATATCACTAAGTAGCAGCTTGCTTTGAAGTAGCTTTTTGGACTCATATCACTAACTCCTTCTTAACTGTGTTTCACATTACAATGTATGTTAGAGACAGAATGTTGAGGAAAGACAAGGTGTTATGATTTGTCATTTTAGGATTTGATTACTTTTTAGACTCATATATCTAACTCCTTCTTAATCGTGTTTCACATAATACTGTATGTTAGAAGCAGAGTGTTAAGAAACGATGAGGCATTATGATTTGTCTTTAAAGTAGTGTTTTTTTTCACTTTTCATTGCAGCAGCATAGATAGTGACTAGTGCCATTAGTTAGCTGTTTTGCTTTCAGTTTCATTTCGAGTTATCTTTCAAGCTCTTTCTTTACAAGTTCCAAAAGTAGTTAGAAGCCACCATTTACACACACTCACTCATTTAGAAACCACCATACACACACAAATCACTCATTTGTTTATAAAATCATCACTCCATCTTAGGAAGTTAAATTGACCACAACACCCCCAAACGACAAAAAGATCTAAGAGGTTACTTAAGTATATACTGTACACCTTCACTTCATCAGCTTACGAGCCCCGGGTTGACAATTTATGATAGCAATTTAGACAACACTAAATTGACTAAACAGTGCGTACCCCTGTAAAGGTCAAAATGCGCAAGTTTCATCTTTAAAAAGTTACTTGTGGTCATTTCTAGAGGTTTCTAGAAGTATGTTTGACGTGTATGAAGCGCCTCCAGATGGTTCATGTACCCCTACCAAAGAGGAACTTATCCCATCAATAAGGGAGCTATCCCATCCAAAGAGGGGATTATCCCATTGATGGTGGACCTGATTAACTTCCTCTTGAGCATTATAAATACAGGCATTGGGCCAGAAGGAGAAGAGGTTGGAAGCTAAACATTTCTAAGGGTAGATGCTGCTGGAATTAGGACTCCCATTTAGAAGCTTGTGAGGAGAGATTACCATCTTTGCTTGTTCTATTTGGAGGTGGGTGAGCTTTGTCAAAGTAAAGGAGAACTCTTGATGGACCCTGGGAGGAACTTGCACAACACCAAGGCTCAGGTTGTAATTGTTCCTTTTGTTTCCTATTAATGCAAATGAGTCCATTCTTCTCAATAACTTGTTATTTATGAGTTGTTTCATGTACTCCTTGGTCTATGTGTCAAATATGTTTTATTTTATGAGATTATCAAGTGCTATTTAATCGTTTGATTGTTAGTGAATGCAGGTTTCGAAGTGAAGGAGGAGCTCATCCGGATCAGCGAGGCTGGACTGCTACAACAGCGTTGGACTACAGGTAGGATCTAAACACTTGATTTCTCATATAGTAAATGCATGTTTAGAGAAGGATCGCTCTTGTTTGTCTTGTTTGTCACTAGAGAGTCTTAGGCTCCTAGGGAGGTTGGTTGTGTCCGCACTATCGACTCTTTCCGCCTGACAAAATGGCGACTCCACTGGGGACTCCATTGATGTGAAAGTATTTTCCTTTGTATGCAACTTTGATCTGAGAAAAGTCATTTATTTTCTGGTTTTTGCCTCTGTGACTTTGTATTTGGGTGGGTTAGCTTAGGGTTAGATTGAATTTAGCTTTTCTTGGTTTTTTCAGTAGTACGCACCCTCTGAGTATTGCATAGTGCGTACTTGTACGCACTGTTACTGTGTGCACAGAGCGGGCCCGCACCTGTTTTAACAGGTTGCCTGCGTACCCTGCTAAAAATTAAGAAATTTCCATTTTTTACATTTTTCCTCTTAGATTTTGCTTTTTCTTAGTTTTTACTGCCCAGATCCATTAGTCTCTTGTCAAAAATCTTCACCTGAACTTGTTTCGATAGCATTGAGTGTTTTAGTGGATTTCATAGAAATTTAAGCTCTAGGGTTTGATTTTTGAGTAGGTCTTGTAGTGACTTTGGCGGTAGAAGTTGTCAAACCTTAGAACTCTCTGGTTTTTTCAGCCTTCTTAGAAGTCGGACCTGTCATAAAGTCTACCTGTGAGAGCAACTTACCTTTGAGTTGTCTCTTTGGCAAATTTCGAAGTGCTTGTTGATTGAGTATTGAATTCCATTTTACAAAAAGAACAAAAAGATTTGAGTTTTGTTTTGACTAGTCTTTTGATTCTGCATTAGCTGGTCCTTGGCTTGATTGTGGTCAAGTAAAACAACCTAGAATCATCTTTGTAGGCTTTTGCCTCGTTAGGTTTGCTTTAGAGTAAATTTCTTTTTGATTTGCTTGTGAGTCAAGTTTTCATAGATTTTATAGCTTTTGAGATTGATTTTCGTTAAAATAGATTTATATGCTTTATTAAATAAAAGAAAATACAAAAACATCTCCTTTGAAAAGTTTTGTTTCAAGTAGCTTTGAGAGATTTTGAAAGAAAAAGAATTTTTCGTGCACGTAAGGAGTGGTCGTGTTTGTATGCTTGGAAAGATAAAGAGAATTGTTTCTTTGATTGTCTTTACTAAGAAAGTTGTTTTCTATAAAATTTGCATTTTCCAACTCTCTTAGTTAGAAGTTTCATTGAAAGAGAAAAGTAGCATAAATCATCTTAGGTGCATCTTTGTAGTGGTTTTGAGTCGAGTCTACACACCATTGGTTTCATTTCCGCTACCTTTTGTCTTTAAGAAAAACCATAAAATTAACGCTTAAAGTAAAATCAACTTAGTAACTTTTATTTACTAGGGCTCTGAAACACCAATTTAGATCAGGCTAGTGTCTTGGAGTAGGAGAGTAATTAACTCTCCAAGACAACAAAACCAAACAAGTAGCTTATCTTGTGATAGAATAAATCCAATTGTCTCATTTGTACTCTGGGAAAGCTCCTCTTAAAGGAGAAGCACGAGCTCGTGTCCGAACCAGTGAGGGGATCAATCCTCCCTCGTTGGGAACGACGCCAGACACGCACGTATTACAAACGGTAAACCTCGGATTAACCATTGTCGAGGAGCCAGGGGTCGCTTGTCGGTAAACCTTGGATTATTGTCAAGGAACCGGCAAGGGGATTGAGCTTGATACTCTGCCCTTGCGTGCTGTCGGAGTGTAGACTGTTCCCCCAGGTGCATTTGTTGCGGTTGGTAACCTTAGTGACCATTATCTTTAGGATTCTGCCGAGGTGACAGTGGAGGGAAGATCCCACTGTACCTGGAGCAGACGTCGGCTACACTCACTTGGATTTTCCGGGGGGTTCACTTCACTCGAGACGGTTAAAGTGGAGGAACTTGTGCCGGTCTATTCATTAAGCAGGTTGTCGGGGTAACTGTTCCACCCGCCACTTCTGTACTGAATCCGGCAATGTTGGGTTTCATCTCCAACTAGCGTTTTCGGTCTGGAAGGCTACTGTTTGTGCTTGGTTTGACGCCCTAGATTCTTTAGGCGTGTGATTCAAATTTGTTTGGTTCTTTAGCGACTTTAGGTGGTTTGATTTGAGATTTTACTTTGTTTTCGTGTGTAGTAGTTAAAAGTTTTTAGCTGTGGCGGAATTACCGAGACAGTCCCGTAGACTTCGGGGCAAGTCACCTGAGATTGTTACCGGAACTGATTTGTTGAGGAAACTCCGTAGATCACGAGGTGGATCTCCTGAAGACGTCCCGGGTCAGTACGAAGGATTGAAAGTCCTTGTAACTCCTCCTAGTGGCAGTGGAGTAGGTTCACCTGAAGAAGGAGAATCTTCCAGATTCACCAAGAGTAGAATGAGTTATCACCGAAAATCTTCCTACTGGTCTGATTGCTATTGAAGAACTTGCTCCAGAGGAAGAAATAGGCGTCTCTAACCTTGAAGATCAAATTACTATTGATCTAAGGGAGCGTGAATCCATATTTTACAGTCCTCCTAGGAGTACTACTTGATACCTTTCGTTAACTAACTATTTAGATAACTCAGGGTTAAGTTTTTCTTCACCTCGTACTCCTTTTCCACCTGGAGGTATTTATACTCCTGTAAATATGTCTGGTCAGTCGTCCGTGTTTACTCAAACTCCTGAATCTTTCTTACACGGCGGTCCTTCTGTTCCCACCGGGTATCAATCACTTTCTGGTACCTTTGCGGGGGCATCTCCTCAACCCATTGAACATGGGTTATTAGCTGGAAACAATGGTAATATACCATTGGGTGTAGGAGACATTTACATGATGTCAGGTTCAGTTCCCGTTTCTCAACCTCAAGGTGGCCAATTACCGCCTGGGGGGCAGCCTCAATTAACGCCTGGGGGGCAACCTCAAGGTACACAAATTGTGTCCGAGGGGCAACCTCAAGGTCAGTATGTACCTATGGTGCAATACATGCCTCAAGGTCAACCCCAGCCTCAATATGTACCCCAGGGTCAACCTCAGTATCAATATTTACCTCAAGGGTATCAACCTCAAGGGTATCAACCCCAAGGGTATCAACCTCCAGGTCAAGGTCAACCCCAGTATTAGTATTTACCCCAAGGTTATCAACCTCAAGGTCAATACTCGAGTCAAAGTTATCAACCACCTCAAGGTATGGGAACTGTACCTTTCGGTTATCAATCCTATCCTCAATCCGGTTACGGATCTCAGTATTCTCAACCTGTTACGGGTCAATACCCCGGAATGTTAGTGTGGGATCCATCACAGGGTCAACAGGTGTTGCAGCCAAGTATACAGTTGGTACCTCAAGCTGGACAACCCGTAGTTTCTGGTCCACCCCAGCAACCGCAACCTGTCCAGTCAAATGTTCAAACTTCTGTAACTTCGGTAGTTACTCAGCCGCCAATTGCACCTAGTACTCCATCTCAAATGGCTGCTGCAACTACCGCTACATCTGCCGCACTTACTTCTGGAGTATCGACAGCTCCGGTTTCTACTGTCTCTGCAACCACTCCTCAGGTATCTTTACCGTTGTCTGGATCTACGATTCAAACCACGGTCCAGATGCCTACAGGTCAGCCTGGTGTAAGTACGGTTGTCACTACTCAACCTCAATTTGTTCAACAACCGTATCAGGGACAGTACCAACATGGGCAAGCCGTCCAACAGCCGGTTTACCAGTATCAACCGTATCCTGGGTACACTTATCAACAACCTCAACAACCCCAGTACGGTCCGGTTAATCCTGGTTTTCCAGGAGGATATAATATCCCTAATGCGATTCCTGTTCCTAGTTATCCTGGATATCCTCCTCCTGGGACTGGTCTTGTGACCCAGAATTTTAAAGATCCTAACCGGCAATTACCGTTTATCGCAACTTTGGATTTACCAGACTTGACGCGCCTAACGAATGATCCAATTCAATATCTTTCGTTCTGGCCGCCAATGCCAAATAAGTTGCCCAGTGATATACCCAAGTTCGAAGGTAAGTCTGGAGAGGATCCGTCCAATCATGTGATGACTTACCACCTCTGGTGTGCTTCAAATTCTATCTCGGATGATTCGATCCGCTTACGTCTTTTCCAGCGTACACTCATTGGTCTCGCGGCCAAGTGGTACATTGAGTTACCACGGGCCTCTTTTTACAATTTCAGCCAGTTAGCTACCTCGTTCTTAACTCACTTTCAGTTGCCGGTCAGATACGATAACGGCACTGAGTTATTAACTTCACTAAAACAATCGACGTCCACGTATATTTCTGATCACATTCACGAGTGGAGACGTCGAAGAAGGTTAGTGAAAGTTTTTATTCCGGACCAAATCTTAGCTGAATGGTTTGTTAAATCATTATTACCGAAGATTACTGAAGATGTAGCTAAGGCCGGAGTAGTTACTGAGGAGCAAGTCATTGCTCAGGCGCAGTACCTTGACTTGGTTTATACTCAGTCAGGTACGTTACATGACAAGATCCCAGATCTTCCAAAATCGAATCAAATCGTTGCTGCTCCTTCGGGATCTCATGCCGCTGATGGTATGATTGGTACGGTGAACACAAAGAGCAAGAAGAAATCTTCCAAGAATTCTACTACTCCTATAATCACCTTGCCTGATTCCCCGACAGGAGAGTCTTCTCCTGAACTTTCCACCGATATTCACGCTGTAGAGTCATCTACGGCCAAATCAAAAAACGGCGGAAAAAAGAAAGGAAAGAAGAAGGCTAAAGCAGACAAGACTCCGAAGGAGAAAACGGAAAAGTCGGAAACCAATGACGAAAAGCGCAAACCTCGATATCCTTGTCTTATTTGTGAAGAGGATCATTTTACAAGAGATTGCCCTCATCGGGCCGAGGTTGTGAAAATAGTCAAAGGTTCTCCCACTCCTGCTGTGTTAAAAGATCCATTTCCAAAGCAGGAGAGTAAGATGATAGGTTCTTCCTCGACCGCCAGTGAAGAACCCATTTTGATGATGTCTCATGTGAGGATTGCGACTCGGTCGCAAGATTATGGTAGTAAGAATCCTGTTGATGGTAAGGAAGCAGAATCTTCTCATTCTAATCCATCAACCTCAGCTCCTAGTTCCGATCCACTACAGATCGAAAAACCTAACCCAGACTTAGTAATCAAACCGCCCGCCAAGGGTGTACTTCGAAGGTCTGCTTTCAATCCACATGCGAGAGCGGCCCAGAATTACAACATTGTTGAGGACTTAGCTGTTTCACCCTCAGCAATGTCGGCTTTAGAAGTGCTGCAATCATGCCCAGCACAACGAAAATTACTTTTGTCGGCTATCGGAGCTGTTGATGTTCAGGACCCGAATCTGATAATCTTCGATCTAGAAAATAGTACACCGCGTCTACCCCATCAAATGGCTTTCCAGATTCCAGTGATAGTAAAAAACAGGCCCATTCATCGGACTGTAATTGATGAGGGAGATTCCACGTGTATTATGTCGATTCAATGTTGGAGATCGCTTGGTTCTCCTTCGCTGAACCAATCCCCGACCATCCTTAAGGCCTTTGATGGCCGTGGGTTCCGTCCGTTTGGTATTCTACAGGAATTGCCTATAGGGGTAGAAGGTAAAACCGTTAGTCTGGATGTGGAGGTGGTTGATGCCCCTCTAGACTACAACCTTCTTTTGGGTCGAAGTTGGTCATATGCTATGACAGCGGTCGTTTCATCGGTCTTCAGAGTAATAAAGTTTCCACATAACGGTAAGATCGTGACAATTGATCAGCTGACATACTTTTCATCCGACCCAGCCTCTTCAGAGAGTATCCAGCATGTCGGTAAGACGACAATCCCTTATAGGGACGTTGGCGTAGGCTTAGTTAAAGATTCTGGTTTACTGGGAACTTTTCATTTCCCTCCAATCAACGCAGACCCTTCATTTGCATCAATTCATATGATTACATCAGACACCATTATTTACGACGATCCTTGGATCATCCCATCTGAATCTGAGATAGACTCATTCGGTGATGCTATGCCTTTGAGTCCATATGAAATTGCTTATGAAGCCGTTATGTCTTTTACCGACTCGTGTTCAACCCAAATCGACCAAATGAATGTGGTCAATGAAGAATCATTTTTCACATCAACCTTAGAACGGATAGCGTTTCCCGAAGTCGTGTCATCTGACGAGCAACTTCGCGAAATCCTAAGTGTAGACGATCTACCATGGGAAGATCTCCATCATAGATCTTCGTTTTTACCTGAGGATGATGCTTTTGAAAATGATTTTTCATCTATCTTTACCGCTGAATATGTCAAAGACGCTCAAAATCCAACGAAACATTCTGATTCAGAGTTGAATTTAGGGAATATTTCTCGCACTATTCCCATTGACATTTCAGTGAAGCCCGGAATTGAGGAAAACATTCATATAGGTGCCTCATGTACAGAAGATGAAATTCAAACTTACAAGGCCCTATTCCAAGAATTCCGCGATGTGTTTGCCTGGTCTTACGAGGAAATGCCAGGAATCGACCCTGTCATTATTGTTCATGAAATAAAGACCTACCCGGACGCTAAACCCGTCCGGCAACGGTTGCGTCAGATTCACCCCCGGAAAGTGGCTGCGATTAAAGCAGAAGTCGAGAAGCTGTTGAAAGCAGGTTTCATTTATCCAATCCCATTAACGGATTGGGTATCGAATATTGTTCCGGTCAACAAGAAACAAGGAACAATAAGAATCTGTATCGACTATAGGGATATAAATCGAGCTTGTCCAAAAGACAACTATCCTACGCCTTATATCGATCAAATTATTGATGATTGTGCCGGAAGTGAAATGTTTTCCTTTATGGATGGTTTTTCGGGCTATAATCAAATCAATATTCTACCTGCCGATCAACCAAAAACGGCATTCATTTGTCCATGGGGGACATTTGCTTATTGCAAATTACCTTTTGGGCTTAAGAATGCCGGAGCCACTTTTCAACGGGCGATGTCTTACGCATTTCATGACATCAAGCACATTGTGCAACCGTACCTCGATGATTTGCCTGCTCATTCTTTACATCGAGCTGATCACCTTGTCCACTTACGAGCAATCTTTATGAGGTGTAGGCATTATCGAATTCGGTTGAATCCCCACAAGTGTGTTTTCTGTATAGAGACGGGTCGATTGCTGGGATTTGTTGTTTCAAAAGCCGGCATTCGCGTCGATCCCTCGAAGGTCGAAGCTATCATCAAATTGCCTCCTCCTTCGAGTTTGCGCCAACTCCAAAGTTTGCAAGGGAAAGCAAACTTTTTACGCTGATTCATTCCAAACTACGCCGAGGTCACTAAAGGTTTTACACGGTTGTTGAAACAGAACGCTCAATTCTTTTGGGACGAGATTGCCCAACTATCTTTTGATGCACTTAAGCACACGTTGACCCATGCACCGTTGTTGCATCCTCCCAACTACAACCAAGACTACTTCTTATACCTCGCAGCTTTGCATTCCACCATTGGAATGGTGTTAGTTCAAGAAGATGAATTCAGAGCGGAACATGTGATATATTATCTTAGTAGGACATTAAACCCCACTGAGCTAAAATATTCGCATGTGGAGAAGTTGGCCCTGGCAGCCGTTCAAGCTGTCCAGCGTTTTCGTCACTACATTCTTCTCCGTAAAACTACAGTTATTTCGGATTGCAACCCTATGATTTATATTTTGACAAAACAACTGCTAGGGGGCAAGTACTCTAAATGGATCGTTATCCTGCAAGAGTTCGACTTGGAGTTTGAGAAGTCCAAGTCTAAGAAATCCTTAGTTTTTGCGGAATTGATGTGTGATTTCCCGCGTGCTGACACAGAAACTATGGCAGAGGAGTCCATTGCGGACAAATCTTTGATTCTTATCAGTACTTTAGATCCGTGGTATGGGGATATAATCATCTATCTCCAAACCCAAACCTTTCGGCCTGAAGCTTCAAAGTCGGAACGTCGAAAAATTCGGTTTCAATCCCAGCAATACAGGATTATTGGAGATACACTTTATCGCCGGGGGGCAGACTTAGTTTTTTGACGTTGTTTAACTCACGAAGAGGCTGAGAGGGTTTTAAATGATTGTCACTCTGGAGCATGTGGCGGTCATATGTCTGGGTATGCCACAGCTCAGAAGGTGTTGCGCGCTGGCTATTTCTGGCCGTCCATGTTTAAAGATTGTATCATTGCGGTCCGGAAATGCCACAACTGTCAAGTGTTTGATCGCAAGATGCGCGCACCACCTGCTCCTCTCCATCCTATAATTGCCGCTGGTCCTTTCGCCAAATGGGGTATCGATTTTATTACTTGTAACCCTCACTCGGCTGGGGGGCATGCGTATATCATCCTCGCGGTTGATTATTTTACTAAATGGGCCGAGGCGATGCCTACATTCGACGCAAGCGGCAAAACAGCTGCAGTTTTCGTATTCAATCACATTATAACTAGGTTTGGTGTCCCACAAGCAATCATCACTGACCATGGGAGCCATTTTCGAAACATCATGATGACTGAGCTTACAAGCCAGCTTGGTTTGCGCCACGATAGCTCTACTCCTTATTATCCGCAAGCCAACGGTTTGGTTGAGTCTATCAACAAAGTTCTGGTTATCATGATCCGACGAACCATTGGTATTCATCGGTCGAATTGGCACAACATGTTATTTTCAGCGCTATGGGCATACCGAACTTCAGTGAAAACTTCAACAGGGTTCACTCCTTTCCAGCTAGTTTATGGCTTGAAAGCTGTGTTACCCATTGAATGCGAAATCCCATCACTTCAAATGGCTGTCGAATTACTCCCAGCTACTTCCGAAGAGGAGAAACGTTTATTATACTTAGCTCAATTAGATGAGACTCGATGTGACGCTGCATTGGCAATCGAGACTCACGCGAACCGAATGAAAGCTCAGTATGATAGAAATGTGACCCCTCGGAGTTTTTCAGAGGGAGACCTAGTGCTGTTATATGATCAAGCTAACGCTAAGCTAGGTGCTGGAAAATTCGTTCCTATGTGGCATGGACTCTACATTGTAAAGCGAAAGCTAGCAAAAGGGGCCTATGAGCTGGTAGATTTTGATGGGGACTCTTTGGGTAAACCCAGAAATGGACTTTACCTAAAAAGGTATTATGCTTAAATGGTGGGTATGGAGATTTTTAGTTAGGTTAGGTTTTCTTTCTAGCCAGTATGTTTGTTAAGTTTAGATAGTGTGCTTAGCTTAGGAAGTGTGTTTTTCGTCGTTATTCTGGCTTATCTTGGTTTTACTCTTGATATTGCAGATGTCGACGCCTCTCCAAACGTACATTGGATTTGCCGATGGTGCTTGTCGTAGTACACGGAATATCTCTTCCGCAGCTTGGGTTATCTATTCGCCCTTTGACGAGTTAGTTTCTATGCATGGGGTGAGCCTCGGTCAAACGACGAACAACATTGCAGAATACAGTGCAGTGGTTGAATTATTGTCTGAATCTATTTCATTTGGAATTCGACGTTTGATAGTGAGGTTAGATTCTGAACTCGTTGTATTACAGCTTAATAGAGTATATGCCATTAGAAATCCTGTGTTATTAAGGTTGTTTTTGAGAGTGCGTCTCTTGGAACGTGAATTTGATTACATTGAATATCAGCATATTCCAAGGTCTTTAAATACATTAGCAGATGCAATTGCTTCTCGAATGTTGGACAGACATTTGCGATAATCATACAAGTAAATTTAAAAAACATTTCATCACATATGTTAAACAAAATGAGCCGGTAATAATGATATATATATATAGATAGGAGTGTGTCAAAAATATACATCGTCTTCGATCATAGGTTGAAAAACACCTTATGATCGGCAAAAATGATAAGTACAAAAAACCAAAATGTCATGTGTGTCTACAAAAGTGACTAGTCAATCACTGGTGGTGCTCTATATACGAGACCACTGCCCGCGCTACCCTACACAAGAACCTCCTAAAAGGTCCTGGGACTGCAACCACATAGCGCTGAAGTCGAATGGGAATGTCATCTATGGTGGTCTCTGGTATATCCGCCGTCAGACGCTCTAGATCCTGTTCCAGCTCGGCTAAGGTCTCTGCGGCCACATCCTGTGGGGCTGGTGCTGGTACAGCTGGTACTCTCCTCTCAAAAGCCCGGAGGTTGGCTGGACGCCGTGGACCTACATCTGCATTTTGAAAATTTGTGCTGTCAGTTTTGAGGCGATATATAAAAACAAAAAAAATATATATATATACATAATTTGAAAACTCGTGAAAAATGAAATACCTCTGTCGTCCCACTGTTCTCCCTGTGGAAGAACCATGTCCGGATCATTCCGAAAATCCATTCCGGCATAAGGAAAGTCCTGAATAGCAAAGACCTGGCTCTCTAGCCAGTGAAAGTAACCATCAGGAAATCGAACAACTGCTGCGCCCTCATCAGGATGCCGGGCCATTACCGCAACTCATCTCGTCAACTTAGGCTCCCGAGGCGCCCCAACTGGAACTGTAAGATGATGGGGGACCAGCATTGGAACTCTCTCTAGGGCAAAGCTCACAACTATAGGCCCATATCCAAAGGTCTTCAGTTGTCCTCTCTTTGCCCTGGTTAGTTGGCCCTTCAAATTAGCCAACACGGCATCGCACCAGTTGAAAATGGTGCCATGGAAATAGTCTATAGCCATCCGCATTTGGGACCCGGTGGCTTGGTGCAAAGCGGCCGCCCCGCAAAGTCTGGTAACAGTAAAGGCTATCACCATAAGTTCAGGTCGGGATATGTACTTGATTTCTATCCCCTTCTCATGGTTTTGGTTGTTGCACCACTCTAGCCGGAGACTAGCAAGGGATTGGCCACCCGGCCTAGTCCCGAATAGAGAAAGTTGCTCGCCCCTGTTAGGCAAGCCAGTGAGAAAATATATGTCGGAGGGCTCTATCTCGAGCTGGTGCTCTCCGATGTAGAAACATTGCTCCTGAATGTTCCACCTTTCAACCAGCCACTCAAGAAAAGGCACTTGGCCCCTCATGCCAGGTATGGCCCAGTATTTGTACAGTCCGCATGCTTTTAATGCATCAATGGAAGGTTGATTACCTATTGCGGCCAAATCAACGTCCTCGTGCTCTCTTTCACGCCAATCAAGCATGGTGTGCTCCCTGCGCATCATAAAACATCAGTTAGAATCCATAAAATTTAAAAATTTTGGTCTATTTTGGAGATATGAGGGTTTCAATTTGTGTTTTGCCGGGTACGCACCCCGGCCTTTAGGGACAGAGCGTCCAGACGCAGCTTCCCTTAAGGCCGGGTGCGTACACCCCGTAATTTTTCCATTGGGAAAATATCGGGGTACGCAGGTCAGCAGTGCATGACCTGCGTACCCCGAAGTGCGCATCTTGAAACCCCAAGACCCCCAAAAAATCAAATAAAAGCTTAAAAATGAATTCTAAACGGATGGAAATCAAGAGAGGGATGTTGTAGAATACCTGGTGAAACGGCGTTCGATTCTGACGGTCGGATTCTCCGCAATCTCCACGGGAAGTTTCTTGTCAAAAGCCCTTTTCTCAACCTCAACAGTAAAATGGTAAAAATGACATGGTAAAAAGTCTTTTTATAGGTTTTTAGGATGAATGAATGCTAAGTTTGTTTATTTTTCACCATGAAAGGACATTTTTCAATGTATTTTTACCCATCTTAAACAGGTATGAGTAATGTGTTGTTTCTGTGCAGGACAAACGGACTTTAGGGTAAATTATCATTTTTCACGTCAGAGTCATCTTTTAAGCTCTTTTCTGACTCCTAAAACATGAAAAGATTGCCGAGCGTTTCTTTTACACTCGTTAAAATGGAATTAAAAGACGGTCCCCTTATAGCTCTTTTCTGACCGTAAAAACAGGAAAAGATTGCCGGGTTTTTGTCGTTTCAAATTCGATATGGAAATAAAACGACGTGTCCTTGATCGCTTTTTACTTTTCAGGTCAGAGACACTAATCATGAAAGTACTCCTTGGTCGCAAGATCAAGCGGTTCTCCCGAGTATTATTTTATACTTTTTCGGGCTTGGGGGACACAAATTTACGAAAAAGTTCAACCTGGAGTCTTCTTAAGTTTTTCAGACTCTCTAAAATTGAAAAACGCCGAGTTTCTCCTATACTGGGCTCGTTAAAATTTTACAGTAAAGGACCTGTTCAATTACAAACAGGAACGAACCACTCCTTCCTAGGGTTCGAATCAAAACTAGGTTGGACTCGTCCGAAGGATGAGCTTATAATCAAGCATATGTTATCCTCCTCAAGCTTGTTAAAAATAAAGAGGTACTTGCCAGAAATGGTGGGGGAAAGAGAGAAGAATGAGCCTATTTGTTATCTTTTGTCTCAGAAGAAACTTTATTACCACTCTTGGACACGACACTTTTCATTCACCTGGGTTGGGAAATCCTTTGCCTCACAGTTGATCAAACCACTTTGAAAGTCTTCAGCCGGGTTCCGGGGATTAACTTTGAGTCATTCGTCACCAAGCCATCTGTTGTGTCGTTATGTGTTCAAGAGGTATGCAAGCAAAACTTTCATCTGCAAAATACTTGTCATCCATTTGACCATCCCTGAGTCAGTCCTTACAGCAACATTTCTTCAACTTGAACAATGATTTCGTGTTGTGGGCTTGCCCTACAACGGGTCGCTTTCTATCGACATCAGCACATTATGTAGAGAGATGACTTAGAAATCGTCAGTACCTTGAAGTCTGCATGCATCAATGGCAGGTTTCTCGCCTTTGACGTCAGTTTACATCATTGACTTTCGATCGAAGGATTCCGTGAAATGTTCGATATCAACTCATTCATTCACATCTCATGGATTGTACTGGGTACTTTGAGAACCATTGAAATTACTGGTGGTCTCTCTCACACTTGTTAACAGTTTACATCATCGACTGGTAATCAAGTGGTTTCTACCATGTTCGACATCAACTCATTTATTCGCATGGTTAGAATCGTACCAATTCGGGAGGTAGAAATGAAGACCCTGGATCTAGTTTCCACCATCCAGGCTGCAAGGAGTTTTGTATTCATTGTCTAAGTAGACTAATCATAAACAGATGGATGCGCCCATACTGTGTCTACAAAAGTCTATGATTATGATGTACTGCAAGATCATTCCTGTATCAGAGTAGTTAGTCTGTTAGTTAAAGTTTTGATCTGAGTATGGGAATGCCTACCTCAACGATGATATAATCTTATACATGTATTTTGTGTTGAAAATTGCAGGTTCTGACCAGGCTCTCCACGAGATAATCCTTGAAATGATAAAGCGCTTCACCCTTCCTAGATAATACAAAACCCTAATCTACTACAGGCTTCGCACTTTAGGGGGCAATCTGTTACATTAAAAAATGTCACCATGGCTATTTACAGTTAGTATGGCTCCATCAACAGTCATGCTATCCTCCTGGGCAAGTCTCATGCCTCTGCTCTCCATGTCAAACTTCAAGAAAGAGAGAAAGTCTTTGTAAATATGTTTATCTCTGGGTACGCAGATTCTTTCGGCCTTACCTGCGGGTACGCACCTAACATTCACAAAAGCTGCGTACTTGTACGCTCTGTATGTAAAGGGGCAGGTGCGTACCCCTGTAAAGGTCAAAATGCGCAAGTTTCATCTTTAAAAAGTTACTTGTGGTCATTTCTAGAGGTTTCTAGAAGTATGTTTGACGTGTATGAAGCGCCTCTAGATGGTTCATGTACCCCTACCAAAGAGGAACTTATCCCATCAATAAGGGAGCTATCCCATCCAAAGAGGGGATTATCCCATTGATGGTGGACCTGATTAACTTCCTCTTGAGCATTATAAATACAGGCATTGGGCCAGAAGGAGAAGATGTTGGAAGCTAAACATTTCTAAGGGTAGATGCTGCTGGAATTAGGACTCCCATTTAGAAGCTTGTGAGGAGAGATTACCATCTTTGCTTGTTCTATTTGGAGGTGGGTGAGCTTTGTCAAAGTAAAGGAGAACTCTTGATGGACCCTGGGAGGAACTTGCACAACACCAAGGCTCAGGTTGTAATTGTTCCTTTTGTTTCCTATTAATGCAAATGAGTCCATTCTTCTCAATAACTTGTTATTTATGAGTTGTTTCATGTACTCCTTGGTCTATGTGTCAAATATGTTTTATTTTATGAGATTATCAAGTGTTATTTAATCGTTTGATTGTTAGTGAATGCAGGTTTCGAAGTGAAGGAGGAGCTCATCCGGATCAGCGAGGCTGGACTGCTACAACAGCGTTGGACTACAGGTAGGATCTAAACACTTGATTTCTCGTATAGTAAATGCATGTTTAGAGAAGGATCGCTCTTGTTTGTCTTGTTTGTCACTAGAGAGTCTTAGGTTCCTAGGGAGGTTGGTTGTGTCCGCACTATCGACTCTTTCCGCCTGACACCCATTCTTTCCCATGTTTATTTAGGCAAGATGTTCGCGTCAGACCCCAGATCCAGAATGACTTGGTCCATCTCACAGTCTCCTATCTGCGCGGTGAGTCTCATCGCGCACCCTATTCTAGCCTTATGCTTGCCAATTTTTCTTACTATGTGGTGTCCATCAGGGGTGTTTTCTTTACCAGCGCATTTGTTTATTAACTCCTGTAGGCCTTTCAAAGCTTTGCTATCACGCAACAGTTTCATGTAGGTCTCTAAGAACGCGGTAAGCACAGAGGGATCAACCTCTATAGGCACGCTGGTTTCTGGTACTTTGTTATGGCTTCCCGAGGTGGAGGCCTCACTGAAGCTTTTATTGGATTCCATAAAAGTTTCCTTAGCGCACGCCAAACCAAAACCAGCTTCTTTTTTTGGGGCCTTTTGGACCCATCCGTCCTCTTCAGGCTATTTTCCTTTATCATCACCAGTTGTTATTTTGCTTCTCAGCACTATGTTCACACTCTGGTCCTTCTCACGGGTCTCATCTCTCATCGTCTGTAAGTTCTGCGTAGGTTTCTGAGGCTACGCCTTTTTCTCATGCATCCTAGCTATCAGCACCAGGCATTCTTCTATAGTGTGATCAAACTGGATGCATTATTGACATGACGGGCGTGTCTAATTCTGACACTCCCGCCCGTAGTGCCCGGGTGCTCCACAATTGTAACAAATAACCTGACCCCGACCTCTACCAGGCCCTCCTCCTCCTTGGCCTCGTCCTCTTCCCTGATATCCTTCACGTGCTCCCCCGGCGCCCTGTTCTGGAGGCCGAGTTTCTGCTTGCATGCGGTAGGTAGGCGTTCTTTCCATCATCAATTCATAGTTGCGATAATGGCCCTCATCATGGCCTACTGATTTGTAGAAGTCGCAGAACAATTGTTGTGGTGTCTTAACGAACTTTTGAAGCAAATGACAATTATTCATTGCATGTTTTCCAGCCACCTGACAAATAGCGCACCATAGCCCCAATGCTCGATCCTATTGGAGCTTCTGGTCTCAGGGGAATTGGTCCCCCTCCTGTGATATAGTTCGTAAATACAGGACAGTGGTATTTATCATGCCCGTGGCTCTTACATTTCGGACACCAGACTTCCGCGCACACCTCCAGCTTAGCCTCCTTATCTTTCTTCAAGCTCTAAAATTCTAAGCAAAGGCTATATAACTGAGAATGGATTTGTTGTAACCCCGAGGTTGCATACTGCATAGGCGTCGCATGCAACCTCCTCACGATTTCCAGGACTTCTGCCTGAGTTCCTATCTTCGGCTGCGACAGAGCAATCCTCAGGTGGGGCAGAAGCGAAGTTATAAACCACTCGCGATGTTGACCATCTGTGAGCTGCATATTAGCTTCTCAAATCACACATTTCAGCCTTTGATCTAATTCCCATGGTGTCTCATCAACCCTCATCGTGATCTCCTTAAATCCAAGCACTGAATGCGAGTTGGACTTAGGCTTACTAAACTCTTTGTTTAGAGCAGCCTTAGTCTTTGTTGGTGTTGCCACAGGATGGTCAGAATAGTACTTAATATACAATGTCAGCGCGCGATCCTACATAGCAGTAACCAACTGCGCCTTCTTTATATTGTCATCAGTGATCTGTTGCGCTGTCCACACAGCATTCACAACAAACCAAAACTAATATGTATCTTCGCTCCCTATACCCTTGAAAATTGGCAACTTCATTGTGTTCGACATGTTGAATGGCGATGGTGGTGGTGGAGGTGTGGGCGAAGGTGTATGCGGTGGAGGTGGAGTGGATGGATGATGTGTTCATGGAAAACCCTATCTTATCAGCTAAACAACGCTCCGCGGTGAGGCCTGTACCGCTCCCTCGTTGTCGCTCGAAGGAGGTCCAATCAATGGACTATATTCAAGACCTGATTTCTCTCGATGTCTGGAGAGTTTTCCACTTTGCGTAGCTCCAAACATCAAGGAAATGGAATAACTTGTTTCTCACACAAGTGCATCTTAATCCAGGTATTCAAAGATCTCAGATACTTACCTCGCGGTCCTTTGAAGAAGCGTCGCTCTGCTTCGTAGTAGTTGACTGAGGTATCAACTGCGAATTCTGTAACAAATCCTCCTATAATTCGATCAAGTTAGTGATCAACAACACGTGCGATCTTGTCTTAAGAGGCTTCTAATCGTCGCACTAGTTCCAGAGTCCACACTATTGGACCGTCAAGCTTCCACCTCCCTTGGTTGTCTACTAACTTAGCTAACCACTTGTACAATTCGATTGGGAAGGTGCAGAACAAAATTTCGTGTATTTCCATATACAAATATTTGTCCAACCACTACTCCTTTGACAGGCGCAGATTCCTATTCTCCCGCGCCGCGAATTCATGAATATTTTTATCCAACCACTTCTCAATTTCCTTCTTGGTCGAATTCCAGTGATGTGACATCACACATCTCCTTCAAGTAGATCCTGGTCCCGAAAACAGAACCATTTGTTGGCTTAGGGTGTCCTGACCTAGGTTCAGAGTTAATTGCATCAACCAACAAGTCCCTACACTACTAGCCCTTTTGGCAACAACCTGCGTAGGGCAGGATACAATCTCACCCGAAGCAGTATGGGGGGATGCAAGAACGAAGTTTCTGCATCCAGAGATGAGTGTGATGCCTTTTAGTGCCCTAGATCTACCTTCACGCAAATCTATAAGCCCCTAGGTCTTGGTACTGCAACTCTACTAAACGGCCTTTATACCCTCTTCGAAGGTCCACAGTTGGTCTTTGCAGACCCTTAATAGCTGCATTATCCCTTACGCACATCAGAAAATAACGCTAGATCTGAGCTCGTGCAAATCTACTTAAGTATTTAATAAACATAACAAAATGTATCACAATCTTTCAAAAGTACTTAACATGCAGTGCATACAGTTATTAATACTTATTCCATAGAGTCGCACATCATTAGATCAATATTTCATAAATACATTATTCATCCACATCATATATCGCAATCATAAATAAACAGAAGTAAACATATAAACACAGGAATTCTTCGATAATCTTTTTTATTGATCTTCAATTAAGATTTACAGACTCAAAACTACCCTGCTCACTCAGCTGCAGGGGTCCATGCACTCAGCTGCAGAGCCTTCTCTCCTATCTGACCCACTTCTCTGCGCTATCTTCTATTGACCCATTACATACTTTTTCTCAGATATCAGCCTTATACTCTCTAAGACACACCTATTTAAAGCTGACTCAACTTTACATAAACAAGGGGTTAAAACCCCTTTGACTCCTAATCACCTACACGCTCTACATCCACAAATCGTGAAGACTTTACATCCTTTTACAAAAATTACATCAAAACTTTGGCTTTTAACCCCAAAACTAACCTAGGGGACCCCATCCCAACAAGTATGAAAATTCTTATCTCCAATTGAAGAGGAAGCTTTAACTTCCTAGTACTCTAGAAAAGCATTCATTTTATCAGGAAGATCCAACTCCTGAAATAATGTTCCAATGCCCTGGTTTACCAACTCCAATTGGAAGGATGCTCAAACACCCTAATTTTATCAGCCTTGACTAAATGGATGCTCTAACACAACCCTACAACCCTAAAGTATTTTCAGGCTCCTACCTGAAGGAGACTTCACTCTCCTGCCTTGCACCACCTAACCACCCCGAAAAATATAAAATAGAGAAATAATTATGGCCTCTCGTACAAGGGAAAATGACCCACTTACAAAGATATTCTATTGAAACATCTTTCTATTTAAATACTTGGAAATCCCTCAAGTTTCATACCTCAAATATAGTAATGTAAATTGTACCACTATTGTACTTGAAATTGCCTTTTAAGTTTGTTGATGTCTCTCACTAATTGTAAAGGATATGCCTACAAAAGTCTCCTTACTATTAATATTATGCCTATGATTGATGTTGTTTCCCTTAATATTGTTGTAGATGAAACCCCCTTCCACTATCTTCAATGATTGACAAAGTAAATCTTTTATGTTCTCAAGCGGGCCATAAATCTTTTATGTTCTTCAAACTCGGTACAAACATCACATCCTTGAGATTGAGAGGGGAGTCAGACTCCCTCTGAAAATAACTATACCAATACTGGTTGCACTATACCTTCCATCATCTCCCATCTTGATGTGCATATGGAGACCCTTCTCCTCTAGTCACTAAAAAATTCTTTGTTCCCCGTCATGTGGAATGATGCACCACTATCTAGATACGACAGTACCCATCATTGTGTTTTACATGCATACAATGAGGGTAAAATGAAATTCTAACTTTGAAGAGAAGGCTTCACCCGCTACTCCTCCTGCAATCTTCTTGCTTGCCTTCTTGTGTGGACACTTCATTGCATAGTACCTGAATTCATGATAGTGAAAGCACTTGATTTTGCAAAAGTCTTTCTTCTTGCCCCCTTGACTAAAATATGCTTTGGATTGGGATTTATTCCTTTTCCCTTTCTTTGCCTTTCCATCTAAAGCATAGTTCTCTTCATCCTCACCCTTGGATGAGGTCCCGTCTTTGGTGTTCCGCCTTATCTCCTCATGTACAAAATCGGATCAAAGGCGTTCCCAATTTGGTAGCTTCTCTCTCTCGTTCATCGAATCTTGGTAGTTCTACCATCTCCTGGGAAGGCCTAGAAGGGATAGGATCACCAAATCATCCTCTACTACAGTAACACCAACTTGACCAAGTTCATCACGACACAATGTGAACCTGCTCAAGTACTGTGGGATGGTCTCATTCCTCTGCATTTTGATATTTTGAAGCTTGTCCTTGAGTGCCAATTTCCTGTGGTCACTACTATTCTGGAACAAATCTGTCAGTGCTTGCCACATTGCATATAGAGTCTCTTTCCCATGGAGATTATAGACAATATGGTCTCGTACTCCCTCCAATATGATCCTCTGCGCCTTGTCAACACACTTCTTCTGATCTTCTAGATTCTGAGCATCAACTGTTGTTGGTTTCAAAATATCATTATCAATGAATTCCTTCAATCGATTATCCTCCAGTACTGCCTCCATGCGGTCCTTCCATGCAACATAATTCAAGATTCCCTCAAGGGCATACTCGATCCTTAGTCCATTGAAATCCATCTTCTCAATCCTGAAGAAAACCTGCAACCTGATCTGCAACCTCGAACCTCCTGCAATGACAACTTTGAAATCTCTGCTCTATAGTGATTCCATCTTTGATACCATGTATAAATTAATGTATAGATTCAATACTTATGTAATTTTCTAAATCACAAGACTTTAAGCTACTCTACTAATCTGTGGAAGTTAGTTCACCAACTAAAGCAAGAATCATAGACATGCAAAAGGAAACATCACACCTGCACAAATATTTATCTATGGGAAAGCAATTGCTCAAAACCCCTTATTATCTGTATTTCATTAATCAGATAATAGAGAAGAAATACAATGCTTTCTCAAGCTTGAGCACACACTGCAAGTTTATAGTTTATCCCTATGCCTGACTGAATGAACATGGCCCAACACTTAGCCAATTTCAAGCCTTCCTAAGCTCTTATTCCTTGTGTTGTTCACTTGAGAAATTGCCCCTATTTTTTTAGAATTTTCACACCAAGAAATGCGCAATAGTCTTAGGTCAATCTATGACTACATGCACCACCTGTACACATGGAAATATGATACAATTGATAGCACATTGCCTTGGAATTTTCCATCTCAAATGGGTAACTTTAATTCTTTGCATGCAACAATTATTTTGGGTTGATTGATCAATTAACTGGTTGATCACTAAGTGTGGTTGAAGTTCCACTTCCACAACTTGATCTCCACTAGTTCTTCTGATAGTTAGGACTAGTTAAACTGACAATAACTCAAATTATCTGAAATAGATTGCTACAAATTAGCAATTAAGCATGTAAAACTGAACTTAAGCTTCTCCAACTCGAATATATTGAGTTAACTGTGTCACCTTAGTTAACTACCTCCAAGTATTATGTTGAAATAGAAATTTTAATTTTAATCTAGTTTGACCATGGCAAAGCCAAAACTAGATTTTCTTGTTGCATTTTCAACACTCCCTCTCAGCAAGAAAGGGATTATCAAATACCCCAATACTGCTTCTATGAAACTTGAATTTGCCTCTTGACAAAATATCTACATCTTGTTCCTTTTTTGTAATGCGATGAACCAACATAATCCGCCTCTGCACACAATCTCGTAGATGGTGATATTGGATATCAACATGCTTGGATCGATCATGAAATACAAGATTCTTAGA
Organism: Pinus tabuliformis; assembly: GCA_031772625.1. Lineage (NCBI taxonomy): Eukaryota > Viridiplantae > Streptophyta > Pinopsida > Pinales > Pinaceae > Pinus > Pinus tabuliformis. The sequence continues at coordinate 176,970,906 of CM062807.1, read as the reverse complement.
GAGTTTGATATAATTCTATTATCACAGTAAATCATAGTAGGATCCATCATCTAACCAAATAACCCAACGATAATCTTTCTCATCTAGATTTCCTCATATGTTGCTTGACTTGTAGCCATGTACTCTACTTCCACTGAGCTGAGTGCCATAGATCTCTGCTTCCTGCTGTACCAAGAAACTGCTGCTGCCCCAACATTGAAAATTCCTCCTGATGTGCTCTTCCTGTCTAATGGACTCCCGACCCAATCTGCATCTATGAAGCCTTACAGCTTCACTCCCTCTTCTTGTTTGTACCAAAGACCAAATTAAGTAGTGCCTTTAAGGTATCTCAACACATGCTTTGTTGCCTTCCAATACAGTTTGGTTGGCTTAACCATTGCTTGACTAAGTTGGTTAATTGCATAACACATGTTTGGTCGTGTGTTCACCAAATACATAAGTGAACCCACAAGCTACCTGTAAATGGTAGCCTCCACAACTACATGAGAAGTAGCATCCTCTTTCCTCCAATTTCCTGCTAGAGGAGTCTCCAAGGGTTTGCACCTGTCTATGGAGAACCTCTGAAATATCTCGTTGGCATACTTTCACTGAGAGACAAAAAGTTTCCCATCACCTTGCCATAATTCCAATCCAAGGAAGTAATGCATGAGGCCCATGTCCTTCATCTTGAACTCTCTTACAAGGTCCTCCTTGCAAGATCTGATCAACTTCTCATCACCAGTAAGGATCAAGTCATCAACATATAACATAGTAATCAATAATTTACCTTCAACCACAATGTGATAAAGGTTTGCATCTGTTTCACTTTTGGTGAATCCCAACCCAGTGAGATAGTTGTCGATCCTAGTGTACGAAGCACGGGGTGCTTGCTTGAGTCCATGCAACACTCGCTTGAGTCTGCACACATGCGACTCTCTGTCAAAGGTATCAAACCCCTCTGACTAATCAATATATACCTCATCCTAAATAAATCCATTGAGGAATATTGTCTTCACATCCATCTGGTGGATCTTCCAGCCCATCTGCGCTGACAGTGCTAGAATTGGCTTGATGGATTAGTACCTTGATATTGGAGGACAGGTCTCCTCATAGTCAATTCCCTCAACCCGAGAGAACCCATTGGCCACAAATATGACCTTGTGTTTCTCTATGCTTTCGTCTCCTGCATGCTTTACTTTGTAAAGCCATCTCAAACCAACCACTGTATTGTCTACTGGTCTTGGGACCACTTCCTAAACATTATTTCTGACAACGGAATCATATTCCTCTACCATAGAATCAACCCACACAAGTTTCTCTAAAGCTTCCTCGAATGAGGATGGCTTAATCACTACAAGCTCACTCATTAAAGCCATGTAGCTAGTGTACCAATCTAGTTACCTCCTCTGCCTGCGCTGTGATGTGGGTGCTCCCACATTCTCTCTTGCATCTTGCAATAATATGTCAGCTTCCATGCTACACTTGCTTCCTTCTTTGGATGTCTTTGCTTGAGTGGATATCTCTACTTGTGTGGATTTCTCCACTCTTTGCTCCTCTACTTTTGGATGCTCCACAACTTCCTGAGGTTCTTCCTTTGGAGCCAAAAGCTCCTAATCAGGTTGCAACTGAAGCTCCCTCTCAAGAGAACACCTCATTGCCTTCTCCTCATCAAATTTCACATCCCTTATGACCACTGTCATCCTGAGGGATGGAAAGTACACACGATAGTTGTGAGGTGTTTTTGTGTACCCCACAAATATGCCCAACTCTGTTGTCGGCTCTAGCTTTTTCCTTTCTTCCTTGGAAACATGACAGTAAACTAATGATCCAAAGATCCTGAAGTGTGACACATCTGGTTTCTTCCCTAAAAAAGCTTCCTTTGGTGTACTCATGCCAAGAATCCTATGAGGACTCTTGTTCTACAAATAGACCATTGTGTTGCATGCTTCAGCCCATAAGTGTAGTGGTATGCCTTGGTCATGCCACATCGCCCTTGTTGATAACAGAACACTTTTGTTCTTCCTCTCAGCCACCTCATTATGTTGTGGGTTATGGGGTGTTGTCAACTCCCGTCGAATGCCTTCCGTTGCACATCAATTTTTAAACTCATTCGATACATACTCACCTCTGTTATCGCTCTTGGGAGCCTTCACTTTCTTTCCAGTTTATTTCTCAGCAAGTGCTTTAAATTCAACAAATTAGGAGAATCTCTGGTCTTTCTTCAGCATGAGTAGATCCAACACTTCCGTGAGAAATCATCTACAAATATAACATAATACCTGTGCTTGGCAGTGGAGGCTGTCGAGAAAATTCCACAGAGATCAGAATGGATCCTTTCAAGGACTGCATGTGCCTTGTTGTCCATTTCATTGAAGGTGTGTTTTATGTACTTCCCCAACGTACACCCATTGCATGTATGTCGCTGCTCTAGTGCTCCTTTGGGGAGGCATATAGAAATTTGCTACATGATATTCAAAGCGCCATGATGTAAATGACCAAGTCTTTTATGCCATAATTTGTTGACATCTCGCCTATGCACCTTCTCTGCTTTTGTGCTCAATGTTGCACAGTCTTCTACATTTAATTTGTAGAGGTTCTTCACTTGAACCCCGATCTACTTCACTTGTCTAGTGGCGATGTTTCTTAGGAAATACTTCCCTTTACTAACTATCACATCGTAACCATGGTCTTCCAACACAACTACATAAATTAGATTCTTTTTCAAACCCACTACAAACATCACATCCTTGAGCCTGAGAGGGGAGCTAGAATCCCTCTGAAAAGTAACTGTACCAATATCGGTCGCGCTATATTGTAACACCCTCCTCCCACATTTACCCAAGTTAACTGATTCACTAGGGTAAACATGTGATGAGAGGCTACTATGATCTGATTCAACTCCCCATGTATAGTTAAGGAAGTGGAACCAACAAAACACAACCACTTTGATCTTCTACACATGTTACAGAACCTACACGAGCCAACCAACCTTTCTAGGTGATCAACCCCAGAGACAACTTAGCATTTTACTGACCTAGGGCCTTAGTCGCTCCCATGACATGGGAATGCATGCGACTGGAACCTTCCAACCGCTCTCATAGCAAGGGCATGCAAGCGACTAGGGTCTTTTCAGCTAGTTCAGAGCCAACAACCTTTGATTTTGTGACACTTTTCAGGGCCAAGACTCAAGCCATTGCCCCAAAATTCATGAAACCTTCAGGAATGAAAAGTAACTTCAAAACAATGATACTAAAGAAAATACTTGACTGGACCCTGTTGTTAGCCACAACCCCTCCATCATTTTGTCACACAAAATATGGGGACCTCTATTAAAATTTTAAAACACTAAAAATGAAAAATTATTTCTTTTCAATAAAACGTTTTCATTTTTACAAAACCTTTGATTTTATTTCTTAAAAAAAAAAAATAATAAATAAATAAATTGTTGTTAAAATCTCATAACCAAAGTTTAATACTTAGGTTTTTTTATTAAAACCCCAAGTATTAAACCTTGATTATCAAAAACAAATTTTAAATAGCCCTCAAGACTAAGACTATACTTAGACTTTAAAAGCCTTAAATGCTAAACAATATGGGTTATTTAATAAAAATAATAAATTTCGGAGGTTAGTCCTTATCGCTTCCGTGCAGCACAAAGAAACAATACACCATGGTTAATGCCCCCTAAATAATTGTGATTGCAATATTCATCAACCAGACCTGACGAGATTATTCACTCCAGTCCATAAATCCCCCGCGTCCGTGGCTATCACAAATTCCAAATGCCAAGCACTCTGCCCCTTCCCAATGCGATTTACGATATTTTGGACCCGATGATATTATACATTCCAGTTAATACATTCCACGTGTTCGCGCACTCGCAAATGTTCCAAGAGTCATGCCTCTTGCCTCATGTTGATTGCGATATGACATCATCAATGTTGTGAGATCCATGTTAGATGCCATGTCACCCGTGACATCATCTGCCACATCATTCTCCACATCATAGTGATGTCACCATGATATCATCCCTTACGTCATCCCGCAGATCGCAAATCGCAAATCTTTTGGGACTGTTAGTGTTGTGCCGCTCTATTGATGTGATTGTGATCAGCCTATCCCCGGTCTTCCGCAATTGCGATATTGCAATCGCAAAATCCACAGGCCTCATGTTATTTCTGCCTCCATTTAAAGTGTGATTGCGCCTCCATTTAAAGTGTGATTACGATAAGGATAGGTTCTGCTCCCTGATTAATTGCGATTGCAATTCGATCTTTTCCATTGTGATTATGATTTGATCTTGATAAGGAATTCTCCCTGTTTTAATGCAATTGTTTTAATATAGTCCTTATTTGAGATCTGATTGTGATATGGTTCATACCCGCTCCAATGTATTGCGATTATGTTGGACTTTGTCCCCGATTCCAATGTGATTGCAATTTAAATAAACGGCCCATATATTTTCATTCGATCTTATCTTTTTCTGAAAAGCACAATTTTGATTTATGTTTGCTTATCCATGGTTTATCGACTTCCATGTATAAATGAAGAATTCGACAGCGAAGAAAATAAAGAGGAGAAAGTTGCGCAGAGAAAGAAGCAGATCAAACCCACATAATCCGCAAATGCGAGGATCCTATGATTGAAATACGAGGCCAATTAGCCAGAATGGCATTTCAAAATATTATCTTTGAAAACTGTTTTATTTTTATTTTTTTCAAGATTCGAGGGATTCCATTAATTTCCTCAGCGTTGTGCGCATACCTGTTATTTTTTTTTAAATTTGTATTGCTATTTAAACCCATTTAATGGATTGAATAAAGGGTGTGGGATCTGAGAAAGAAAGCCTTGGGGGCTTGCATTTTTGTATCTCTGAGTCTATCTTAATAACTGGGTCGGGTCCATAATTCAAAATAGAAATCCTTTAAGGCTTGCATTATTGTACCTATTAGTCTTTTTAATAGAATAATAAGATCTGAATTCTTTTTCTTTTACTTAAAGAAGCTTCAGCTAGTTGCATTTTTGTACTTTTGGAGAGCTTTGAGATGAAGAAAAGGATCGAGAATGTGAATTTTACAAAAGGAGTGTGATACATCAGGTATTTTTATCAACATTTTAATGTTCTTTTTTGTATAATTTACATTCATTCCATCTTTCAATTTGTCTGTTATATGTATATTATTAACACAATTCAGCATCATCTTATTTTTGAATATGCTAGTGTTGTAATTTTTCAATACATCTAGCAACAAATTGTTATTTTATTTGGATGGCGACATATGCTTTAACAATTGTTTTAATTAATTATTTAATTACAAGAATTAACTTAAATTTTTTCATTTCTTTTAGTATATGATTAATTTTTATTACAATGTACTAAAGACAACCATTTTAGATCGCATTCAAATAACAAGTAAGCCCGGGAAATAAATAGTTTTTATATGCATATACCTTAGGGATTGAATATACTTCCATCAAATACTTATGTAACTATTTACTAAGTGCTTGATTGTTAGTATTTAGATTAACAAGGAGTCAGATCTCAAGAGCTATCTCCTTGATCTAATTCCTTCATTTTTACTTCAATTCCTTAATGTTTTCTTTTAATAAATCAACTCTTGATTGGGAGAAGGATTCTTCTTTCCTTCAATCAAGATAGGATAGATTAATTGCATACTAGTTAAATCATGCATGTGTTATCTTGGATGTCCTCTCTTCAAGGCAAAACTTTAGATTGGTTTGGTTGTTCCACAAAAACAACTTAAGGGTCATTCTTCTTGCTCTATCAACTAGAAGAATTGATCCAATGTCCCTAGTTATTGGTAATTCAAGACATATTGTAAAACCGATAGCGATTGGGAAAAGGTAATTGGACCTAGTTAAACCAATCGAAGCCACTATTCCAAATGGAAAAGGAACAGCTTTAAGGCCCGGACTGGGTGGTTTTCCCCCATGTTGGTGCAGCGAATTTCGAGGCATTAACAAACCCCTACTAGCCATGACAGGCCTTTCATCAAACATGTCATAAATATGCATTCTACAGGTCATAACAACATATCTGAGCACAAGGGTCACATACTTATCTGAGATTAGTAAAGAAGCATTGATGCCTTATCACATTAGCTGCATTATCATCTATTAGGTAATATACTCATTGTTCATTCATTTACAAAACAAAACATGGTGAGAGCCATACATTATTACTATCATAAAACATACTCATATTCAACATATAACCAACACAAATAATAAGCATACAACAACCATAAAATCCACATATAAACCGATAAATTTACACATGAAATACTAAGGGAAAGAAACTCTTATTAATGAATGCAAAATTCAAACAGGTATGAGACTTCCAAGAACCACCCGACCATAGATTGGCTAAACCAAATCTTTCTTTTAGCCAATCACCCTTGTGTCATATTCCAGGCATGAATGTGGGACTCATAACTAAAAATCAACCAAGGATTATCGAGGCTAAGCCAACTCACCCTCAACAATAGAACCAGGCTTTATCGTAATCCACATCAGATCACTAGTTCCTAAATAAGCATGGATTCCACCGGATTTATCCACCTACACCATGAGGAATTTTCTTGTCTCCTAGTCTCTAGGCTTTACCGCAATCCACACCGGATCACTAGGCCCTAACCGAGACTCCACCCTCCCAGCTTTACCGTATATCCTGTCATTCACCGACCAAGCATTCTTAGGCCCAATTGAGGGCACCCACCTCTAGGCTTTATCGTATATCCCGTCGTTCACTGGTCCAAGATTCCTAGGCCCACCGAGGTAACACAAAATTCAACTTTACCACAACCCACAGTTTGGCTCATGGGTCACTCGGTCAAGGCTTTACCGTAATCCATAGTATGATTTAGGGATCACTAGGCCATGTGTTCTTTCTTTCAGAGACCACCTCACTCAGTTTTGAATCCATTCGACAATCCAGCTCAACCAAAACATGAGAACCCCATCACACCATGGTTATCCGGAAATGGAAAGGCAAGGTTGAAGAACATTGTCACACCTGGAAAAACCCATGCCAATAACAACAAGAGAACCAAGAACAAATATGCATAACCATGCATGCTAGAATTAGCAAGGAAATCACACATGCAAATCGATACCTACAAATAATCCATTGTAGCTACTAGATGTTTCTCTTCCTTGCTTGATCTTTGCTTCCCTTTGCCTTCTTGCTCCAAATAACAAGGATTCCATCCTCCTCCAAGAGTGCTCCAAAAAAATCTAAGTGTCCAAGAGTATGAGAGAGAGAGAACTCCAACAAAAAATTTTAAAAATCTATGAACTGACCCTCAAAAGCCTTTTTGTTAATGAGGCCTCTATTTTCTTCAATTTCCATTAATTTTCCTTTATTTTCCTCCTCACATGCAACCTGTGACCTTTCACCTTCCTTTTCTCCTAATTTCCTTTATTTTCATAAATAAAATGCCAATTAATGCCTCATGACTTTCCAAAGCCTTTTCCATTGTTGAGATTGCAACAAGATGATGGAGCTTAGTGAAAAGAGTCGCCTTCACTAAGTGGGCCCGCAGGCTATTTTTGGCGCAAGTCTATTTTTAGACTATGTCTATTTTTAGACATATGGATCATGTCTATGGATTGCAGGTTGCTGTTTATGGATGATTGATCAAGTTGGGAAAAATAGATGGACTTCTATTTTTGATGAAAGTGTGAGTGATCACAGTGTGAGTGATCAAAGTCTATTTTTAGACTGGCTGTCAAAAATAGAAAAGTCAAATATTATTATCTCACAATAATATTTGGACTATAAACTTAATCTTATTCTCTTGGAGCACTTCAGTTTGAGCTACAGAGGTGGCACATGCAGTTGTCAGAAGGAAATACGCTTTTCTTATAAGTCAGTTGAGTTGTTGCATGCATGACTTCAGTTAGAACTCAATCAGTTGAGTTTGGTGGAGTTGATTGTGGAGTTGATGGAGTTGTGTTCAGTTTAGCTTTGTTAAACTGGTTGTATTTAGTCTAACTGGCAAATAGACTAGAGATGAGTTGGGTGAATTAGTTATTAATTAATTCACAAGTTATTAACTCATAATACAACTAATGAATACATCAGTTAACTCAGTTGCATGTCAGTGCATGTTCAGTTCAACAGGGACAGGTGGTAGAGAATCAGATTGCTATCAGTTGTGACTATAGTTGTGCACCAGATCTTGCACAATCAAGGGATTGAGTATGCCAATGAGTTTGCTCACGTATTTGCCCACATTATAGCTTGTGCTCACGTCCAACAAAGTGTGAGTGACTATTTTGCAGGTGAAAAACGAGTTTGGTAAGCCATTCTCATCAGTTCTTGAGCAGGTATTGAGCAGTGGAGGCAGGCAAGCAGTGGAAGAGATTTGGAGATCAGATCTGAGCTGTATTGTGTGTAACAGAGGTGGAGATACTTGTGAGAAGTATTATGCTGTGTAATGTTACATGACTCAATCATTTAATATACAGATAGTTGGGGTTTTTAGCGAGATGCTTTCCCCGGGATACATACTGTGTTAATGTGTGAATGCTCTTGATGTTTTATTGTTATTGATGCTGCTATATTGATGATCAACGTAGAGGAGCTTATGTATTGTGTATGTTTTCCGCAATAGTACATGATCAGGACAATCTCCATTGAATATGTGTTAAATTATTCAAAATTTCTACATGGTATCAGAGGTAGATAATTGTAGAAAAAGTTTCTACATCCATTGCCTTTGCCAATTTCCTTTAGCCATAATAATCGAAATGAACACCCACTAGGATGTTTTTCCCACCATTCAGCTTGGAATACGTGTCCCATGACCTTGGTCTTATATTTTGTTCACATTAATTTTTAACTAGGGTTGTTACATAACCCTCCCCCTTGGGGGAACACTGTCCTTGGTGTTCAAAGACAACTATAAACTAGCAACTATTGAAAACAAAACATATTGCCTATGGAGTTTTATAATACAACTCGTTGCAGTATTTACAATGACCATTATTGAAGATATGACAATCATACTGTTTACTAGAGCTTTATAACACAACTCATTACAATATTTACAATAATAACCATGTATACACTCATACACATTTACTTCAACCAACAAGTAATCATATTGCATATGCAGCTTTATAAATCTAGCTCAGTACAATATTTACAATAACATACACATATGCACATTTGCTCAACCAACAAATAAAAGGATATGATGCTCGTATCAATCAACAAGGGAATCTGAGGCTCACACCTCCACCCTCGAAAGTAGTACCAGGACTCACCTCCTTCCCAGGAAGTCCAGAATCCATTACCAAAGTCAAACTGCATCCAATTTCCATCTCTACAATTTTGTGCCACTTTCCTCCTAGTGAATAGTTTCCGACTCATTTTTCCAGGGCACACTCCCAACGTGCATCTGATTCCATCTGGCAATGCGAATGGCCAAAACAAATCCATCATCGATCTTACCTTCTCTGCTACAGAGTCCCTCGGGAAATCCGGTCACCCCCTTCCGCATAGTCACAAACCTTCCAAGTTTCGCGGGCATCCCCTTCTCTGCTACACAGTCCCTCAAGTGACCCCTCCATTGACAAGGTTTCCTCGCATCAGAAGTCCAGAAACCAAGGCATATCACTACCTCAAAACCATCATACCGGCCATAAAATGTTCATGGAAATCAATGGACACTTTTGGGTACCAGTGTCCCACAATGACCCTACTCTTGAAGTGCTTTACCAACATACTTCTACATGTTCCAATTCCTTTCACCGACGCTATTAATTCTTGTAGTCGGTTTCAACCACCCAACTGGGCATTGCATGCTTTCCTATACCAAGCACATAATTTACATTAGATTCAAAATAAATTGAAACAAATTCGCATCATACCTCATCAGTAGCCTGTTAATAAGGTATACCTGCAATTATGTCTACTTCTTGAAATGACAAGTCAAACTAGTTGTTTGATCAAATCATCATGTATAAACATATCACATCCAGTTAGCTCAAAGCACAACCATCATAGATCAAAATCATGAATCACATGCAATAATCATAAACCAAAATCGTAGACCACATGTAACCATCATAAATCATAATCATAGATCACATGCATAATAAAACTGAAATAAAATATTTATACTTATCCTTTACTCAGTCCTTACTTTTGCCTTTGTTCTTTCTGTACACACATCGGATCAGTTGCCACACCCGGCAAGCACCCAGTGCCTTTGCTTCTCTTCAATCATGTACACATACACATAGTGTACATCACAACACATATATCCACACATGGTGTACAACACCACACAATGCATACACCCACACCTGACATGCAACACAACACATAAAACTACACCCGATGTACAACACAACACATACACCTACATCTGGTGTACAACACAATACATATACGTACACAGAGTTCAACACAATGAATACACATGTCACGATACCATGACAACACAATGCACATACACAGTAACGCATGCCCGCAACACAACTTGTACGGCATGCACACAATACCACATGTAAACTAGTACCATATGTATAACATGTACATAGCACCACCTGCACAACGTGTACACATCACTTGTACACGACACCACCTGCACAACGTGTACACAGTGCCACATGCACATTGCACCACTTGTACAACGTGTAGATAATATCACATGTACACATCAGCACATGCACGGCATGTACACGACACCACATGTACACAACGCCACATGCACAACATATACAGAACACCACCTGCACACAACACCACATGTACAATCGTGCACACAACACCATATATACATAGCACCACATGTACAACATGCACACAACACCATATGCACACAACACCATAGGTACACTCACTGAATATACAATATGCACAACATATACACAACAATAACACTACACATCCAAAACCACATTGTCTCTACCAAGCAACCTTGCTTCCAGTGTCTCTCTGCCATCCATGCTTATCCTAACATGTCTCGGATCATGCTACTTTCATTTCGTTGATGTATCTCTCAGCGTTACCTGTCCATAATGTAAACATAGGCATAGTATAAACACATAATATCAACTCATATCCACATGATACTAACCTCATAAATTTGTTGAGGCTACTCTTCCCACTTAATTCCTCATAAGTCCAGGAGCCTCTTCATTTCATTCACCTGCATAAGAAATAATTCCTCCACAAGAATGATCCATGAAGACCCTCTCAGACACGACATACATACATACATACATACATGTATACATATATAGACATCAACATAATCATGATCACAACATAATTACCATATATAATAAGGTTAAGTTTAAGAGAACTCTCTTTTTTCATGCACAACATGCACACCATTGAGAACAATGGTTTCCAACATAGCCAAGGCATCTGACACCTCAAATCCATTTGCTTTACCTTTTCTATCACCTTTCTCGTGACTATACTACCACTATCCATTTACACCAATGGACCCAACCAATCCAACTAGTTGTCATACTCTTTCCTTCAACTGCCCTTATACATGCACCGATCTTCATCTGGGCCTTACATCACCTATCAGGCTCCATTCAACACTTCATGAGCTTCGTTAACCTTCCTCCTTCCCAAACCAATTCTCAAGACCCACAAAACATAAAAGGTAAGAACAAGGACAAACAAGAAGAAACCATGAAACCCAATACAATATGACACCACAAACAAAGTGACATGATCATGCACTAAACACAATAAAGACCGCAAATCAACCGTAAACAAATCACAAAAGACCAAAAGCACAAGACTAGTAACAAACACCACGAATCAATCCCATGGTTCCCATTTCTTCCAAGGGAAAGCTCAACCTGATCCTTCTTCAATGTTTCATGGCAGTCTCTTGCCATGCAATCTGCCACATCATACTACCATAAACACATAATTGTCAGCGCATAAATAAATATAAGAATATACTAGTTATCTTACCTTGTTGTGCCAAGCATGTTGCCTTGTAGTTGAACACATTTGTGCCATCTCTTAGGGGACTCCAATCCTTTAACGAATCTAGCTACAACTAGAGACTAGCTAGTATACCTGTCAAATACATGTTCATGAATATAACATATCCACATAATGTCGGACAAAATCAAGGTTAAGAAGACTTCCTATATTCAAGCATTCATTCATTTGGAATTGCAGTTTCCAAACATAGCCAAAGGAATTCTCACCCAATTCCTTTCTTTTTACTCTTATCTTGCTGCAATTGAGTCCTACTATGTACTATCACATCACCCGTCTATTAGTTATATAAACACATCAACTATTACCTTGTCATGCTAATACCAAGCATGTTTCCCTGCAACTATTCACATATGTCAGTCATACGTTCCAAAGATCAAGACATCATGTCTATTAATTTGAAATCAACTTTTATCAAGACTAACAACCATTTCATAATTAACTAATAGTCAAAATCATAATACTACAACTAGCACACACTTACACTGAAGTGCATATCAGTCGTCTCAGCACATAATGTGTTAGTACAACCGTCTTGAAATAAGATCATTCCTTCAGGCAATCTTATAAACACATACTCATATCATGAAATAAATCAAACATTCAGGCAACAAATAGACGACATAATAGATACCAAACACTCAAACACCAAATAAACGACATAATCAAACTCATACCTTAATGTATCACAGGGGAGGCTATCTTGTCTGCACAATCAATCTAGATTAGCACGATATAACGCCACAACATATCAACTCAAACATAAATAAGGTCATGATATCCATAATAGTAACTAGTTAACATGTTCACATCATAAGGTCATAAACAAGTGCCATTTATGCATAACAATCACATATGCACAATCAATCTAGATTAGTACAACACACTATCACAATTAAGTTGACTCATACCTGAATGTCATAACCATAATCATCTACATAGATCAATCCAAATTAGCACAAAACATAATAACATCAAGACCTCAATTGCAATGACCATAATGCATACAACAACAAGTTACTATCATTCACGACTATCCGACACAAGTGCATATGACTACATTGATCAACTAGTATTTATCATACATGTAACCCTAATAATAGAATGTCAAGCATATAAGTAACCTTAATGCTTATAACAACCATTAAGCACATACCTTAATGCCAAATATACAAACATATATGACGATCTTCTCTTACCCCGAAGTCTAGTGTCGCAACCTCACTTTTATGGCTTGCTTCTCCTGCTCTATCTCAACCAACATATTAGCATCATAACATACCAACACCGTCACGATGACACAAACTACAACACCAACTAGACACAATGCATGCATAACAACATATGTATGACATCCATGCATACACAATACATATAAATGCTGACATGCATTCATGACGAACACATTCTAACAACATCGCCATCAACTGTTGCATGACATCACAACGGTAACAATGACCACCACTATACATACATAACAAGCACATATACAACCCACATGCATGCATTACAAACACATTTTGCCATCCAGTCCAAGTGTTAAACCATGCTCTTATACCACATTGTGGTATCAAATAACACCCTTAGAGAACATAAACTAGACATCCCCCAAAGAGAATAGAACCCACTTTGGTACCACCCAAAGAGAACAAAACTCACTCTGATACCACCCTGCAACACCCTCTTCCCACATTTACCCAAGATAATTGGTCCGCTGGGGTAAACATGTGGCGAGAGGCTACTATGATCTAATTCAACTCCCCATGTACAACTAAGGAAGTGGAACCGACAAAACACAACCACTATGATCTTCTACACATGTCACAAAACCTAAAGGAGCCAACCAACCTTTCTAGGTGATCAACCCTTGAGACAACTTAGCATTTTAATAACCTAGGGCCTTAGTCGCTCCCATGACATGGGAATGCATGTGACTAGGACCCTCCAGTTGCTCTCACAGCAAGGGCATGCAAGCGACTGGGGTCTTTTCAGCTAGTTCAGAGCCATTGACCCCGAATTTTGTGCCACTTTTTCAGGGCCAAGGCTCAGGCCACTTCCCAAACTTCATAAAACCTTCAAGAATGAAAAGTAACATCGAAACAATGATACTAAAGAAAATACTTGAACAAAGACTTGATTGGACCCCTACTAGCCATGACAGGCCTTTCCTGAAACATGTCACAAATATGCATTCTACATGTCATAACAACATATCTGAGCATAGGGGTCTCATACTTATATGAGATTTGTAAATAATCATTGATACCTTATCAAATTAGCTGCATTATCATCTATTAGGTCATATATTCATTGTTCATTCATTTACAAATCAAAACATAATGAGAGCCATACATTATCACTATCATAAAACATACTCATAACCAACATATAACCAACATAAATAATAAGGATACAACAACCATAAAATCCACATATAAACCAGGACATTTACACATGAAATACCAAGGGAAAGAAACTCTTATTAATGAATGAAAAAGTCAACCAGGTATGGGACTTCCACGAACCACATGACCATAGATTGGCTGAACCAAATATTTCTTTCAGCTAATCACCCCCATGCTATATTCCAAGCATGAATGTGGGACTCATAACAAAAAATAAACCAAGGCTCCTCGAGGCTAAACCACCTCACCCTCAACAATAGAACCATGCTTTGTCATAATCCATACCTGATCCCTAGGCCCTAAATAAGCATGGATGCCACTAGATTTCTCCACCTACACCGCGAGGAATTTTCCTGTCTCCTAGTCTCTAAGATTTACTGCAATCCACACCGGATCACTAGGCCCTAACCGAGACTCCACCCTCTAGGATTTATCGTATATCTTGCCATTCACCGGACAAGGATTCCTAGGCCTGATTGAGGGCACCCACCTCTAGGATTTACTGTATATACTGCCATTCACTAGTCGAGGATTCCTAGGCCCACCGAGGTAACACAAAATTCAACTTTACCACAACCCACATTCTGATTCATAGGTCACTAGGCCAAGGCTTTACTGCAATCCATAGTCTGATTTAGGGATCACTAGGCCATGTGTTCTTTCTTTTACAGACCACCTCATTCAGTTTCGAATCCATATGGTAATCCAACTCAACCAAAACATGAGAATACCATCACACCATGGCTATCCGGAAATGGCAAGGTAAGGCTGAAGAACACTGCCACACTTGGCAAAACCCATGTCAATGACAACAAGAGAACCAAGAACACACATGCATAAACATGCATGCCAAAACTAGCAATGAAATCACACATGCAAATTGATACTTGCAAATAATCTTGATGTAGCTGCTAGATACTGCTCTTCCTTGCTTCATCTTTGCTTCCCTTTTCCTTCTTGCTCCAAATCCCAAGTATGCCACCCTCCTCCAAGAGTGCTCCAAGAAAACTTTAAGTGTCCAAGAGTATGAGAGAGAGAGAGCTCCAAAACTAATTTGAAAAAAGTCTATGAACTGATCCTTAAAAGCCTTTTTATTAATGAGGCCTCTATTTTCTTCAATTTCAATTAATTTTCCTTCATTTTCCTCCTCACATGCAACCTGTGACCTTTCACGTTCCTTTTCTCCTAATTTCCTTCATTTTCATAAATAAAATGCCAATTAATGCCTCATGCCTTTCCAAAGCCTTTGCCAATTTCCTTTAGCCATAATAATCGAAATGAACACCCACTAGGATGTTTTTCCCACCATTCAGCTTGGAATACATGTCCCATGACCTTGGTTGTTACATATACCTTCCATCAACTCCCATCTCAATGTGCATCTAGAGATCCTTCTCCTCCAAGTCACTGGAAAATTCTTTGTTCTCCGTCATGTGGAATGATGCACCACTATATAGATACCACACACTATCCATCATTGTGCTTACCCTACATGCAATGAGGGTAAAATCAAGTTCGAACTATGAAGCCAAGGCTTCACCCACTGCTCCTCCTGCGATCTTCTTGCTTGCCTTTTTGTGTGGACACTATGTTGCGTAGTCCCTGAATTCATGATAGTGAAAGCACTTGATTCTGGACAAGTCTTTCTTATTTCCCCCTTGACTCAAATCTGCTTTGGATTGGGATTTCTTCCCTTTCCATTTATTTTCCTTTCCAACCAAGGTATAATTCTCCTCATCCTCACCCTTAGATAAGGTCCCATCTCTGGTGTTTTTCCTTATCTCCTCATGTACCAAATCGAACCAAAGGCATTCCCAATTTGGTAGTTGCTCCCTCCCGTTCACCGAATCTTGGTAGTTGTGTCAGCTCTTGGGAAGGCCTAGAAGGGCTAGACTCACTAAATCCTCCTTTGCTACAGTAACACCAACTTGACTAACGACACAATGTGAACCTGCTCAGGTACTGTGGGATGGTCTCGTTCCTCTGCATCTTGATATTTGAAGCTTGTCCTTAAGTGCCAATTTCCTGTGGTCACTACTATTTTGGAACAAATCTGTCAGCGCTTGCCACATTACATACATAGTCTCTTTCTCGTGGAGATTAGAGACAATATGGTCTTGTACTCCCTCCAATATGATCCTCCTCGCCTTGGCAACACACTTTTTCCAATCTTCTAGATTCTGAGCTTCAACTGCTGTTGATTTCAGAATATCATCATAAATGAATTCCTTCAACCTATTATCCTCCAGTACTGCCTCCATGTGGTCCTTCCATGCAACATAATTCGAGCTTCCCTCAAGGGCATACTCGAGCCTTAGTCCATTGAAAGTCATCTTCTCAGTCCTAAAGAAAACCTGCAACTTGATTTGCAACCTCAAACCTCCTGCAATGAAAACTTTGAAATCTCTGCTCTAAAGTGAATCCATCTTTGATACCATGTAGAAATTAACGTGTAGATTCATTACTGCTCGTGAAATTTTCTAAATCACAAGACTTGAAGCTACTCTATTGATATGTGGAAGTTAATTCACCATCTAAAACAAGAATCATAAACATGCAAAAGGAAACATCACACATGCACAAAGATTTATCTAGGGGAAAGAAATTGCTCAAAACCCTTACTATCTATATTGCATTAATTAGAGAATAAAGAAGAAATACAATGCTTGCTCAAGCTTGAGCACACCTTGCAAGTGTATAGTTTATCCCTCTGCCTGATTGACTGAACCTGGCCCAACACTTAGCCAATTTCAAGCCTTCCCAAGCTCCTATTTCCTTGCATTGTTCCCTTGGGAAATTGCCCCTATTTTTTTAGGAATTTCACACCAAGGAATTGCGCAATAGCCTTAGGTCAATCTCTGACTACATGCACCACTTGTACACATGGGAATATGCTACAACTGATAGTACACTACCTTGGAATCTCCATCTCAACTGGGAGCTCAAATTCTCTACACGCACCAATTATTTTGGTATGATTGGTCAGTTAACTGGTTGATTACTATGTGTGGTTGAAGTTCCACTTCCACAACTTGACCTCGACTAGTTTTTCTTATAGTTAGAACTAGTTAAACTGATAATAGCTCAAATTAACTGAAATAGATTGCTACAGATTAGCAATCAATCATGTAGAACTGAACTCAAGCTTCTCCAACTCAAATTTACTGTGTTAACTAGGTGACAAGAGCCATGTCACCTCAGTTAACTACCTCCAGTATTTTGCAGAAAAAGAAATTCGAATTTTAATCTAGTTTGTCCAAGGCAAAGTCAAAACTAGATTTTCTTGTTGTATTTTCAACATGACTAGGCCCTTGGTCGCTATCCCTGTGACTTGGTCCTTGGCTGCTAGTCTACCTATTCTCTATTGGTCTAGTGATTGGACGTGATTGATTTGCATGTTCAACAATCTTACTTGCCTAACTATTCCTGTCGGCTGCTCCCCTACGACCAATCTGTTGCTTTATGTACCTGGTACTACTAGCTTTGTACATTGTCTCCTACACTGTGTTAGCGCTTGAGATTTCACCCTAGGCTGAGGAAGGTAAACCTTCAAGGCAACATCAAACCATTTCACCTCGTAGCTAGCCCTACGGGGTATGAGAAGGCTCTCTCCGGTCTATCTCGGCAAATTTTCAATGGGGTGAGATGACCAACAAGTTAACACTGATATTAGGCTAGTAAACTGGTTGATTTAAAGTTTTTTGGGTTTTTGGTGGCAATTGGAGGGAGTGCAATTCAGGGTGCGGGGATTGAGCTCAGTTTTTGCAGGTGGGTCTTTGGGGCAAGGTAGGAGTTTGTGCTGATGCCTTTAGCTGAGATGGATGATCAAGGAAGAAAAATGAGAAGCTAAAGAGGGCAAACAATGACTTTGAATCCTCTCTAGACAGTGGAAAACATAAACATTAAACAAATTTGAAAGCTGAGCATGGCAAGCATGAATTCAAACTTTATCACTTCATTTGTTTAATAAGCTGCAGTAAAGAAAGAGATGGAACACATAAACACACTTACAATTACAATAAGAGAACACACCATCAACACAAGAGTCCACAAGAATCCCAATGATGTCTGCAAAACCCTGGTCTTCCTTTTCCTCAAATTGCAGAGATACAAGTAAAATATACAATAGGAGCTTCTCCCTCAAGAGTCCAACCATGAAAATGAGCAAGAGAAGGCATAATATAGATGATCTAACTCCTTTCCCCACCTCTAGGGGTCGATCTCAGCTTCCTAGGAGCTGTTTCAACTAATTCTAAACTGAGCACTAGATAATAGGCAGTCAAAACAACTTGCCTCTAAAACTTAGGGAACCTATCCATGCATTAAATATTTACCATTTACATCAAAGAATCTTCTAGAAGTGATGAAGGAGAGTAAAAGCATCTAAATGCCATGAAAATTACACAAAAATCCATCATTTACATGCCTCAAAAGTCAACCAAGATGAAAACAGTGTTTTGCTGGCCGAACTGGTCAAAACAGGCAAATTTCCCTGACTGGTCGCGCACATCACTCTGACTGGTCGCGCACATTCACAGCTCTGTTTGAGGGCCTTCCCGGTGTCCAAATCAGATGCAAGATAGCTCGTTGGAAAGGTCTGCAAGTCTACTTTCTAACCCCACTGGAATTTCTAATTTTGGAGTTGATTTGACCCCTCAAAAGTCATTTCTCCCAAGACAGCTTTCTGCAACTCAAAATAGGGGCAGAAAGTCAAAATTTGCATGTGTTTTGAGCTTTTGGAAACCCAAATCTCCATAAAATCTGAAACCCATCCATAGGCAAGTGTATTTTTGCATGACAATTCCAAAAATGCAAAGTTTTCCCCGTTCTGAGTTGCCCCCATGTATGGTCGCGCGCGGGGTGAGACCAGTCAAATGGCCAAAACCTGTAAAATTCCCAAAAATGCCAAAACTGCCTCAAAACTCTCAAAATTTCTTGGGTTTGCTGCTAGGAGGATGCTAATGAGTATCATGGTGAGTGAGAGAGGCCTCAGCCAAGATACGGAGTGGGTTGGTCTTCTTCTTCCTCTTGCGGGCCTCGGATAACCTCCTTTGGAAAATCTTCATTTTTGCCTTGCAAACATGCATCCTCGCCCAATAATGATTCTTCATGTTCCGTAGCAGCCTCTTGTCCTGGTTGGCCTTCTCCAACAGCCTCTCCAAGCGAGCATTCTCCTGAATGAGCAAAGACTCCCGGTCAGCAGGCAATGGGTCACCGGGCCTCCTACGGTTCAAAGTTCGATCACTGCGGATCCTCCATAGCTCATCAAGTTCTTTTTCCTCTTCTAATTGTTTGGTGCACTGTTCTAGATAAGTGATGGTCCATTGAGCCATTTGGAGCTTTTGCTGCAACAAGCGGTTTTCCGCCTCTCTCTGTCGGATGATCTCATGCAAATCTGAAGTGGGGGAGCGAGCATCAAGATCAATGATGTCAACCTGTGTGTCACCGGCTCTCTCCTCCTCTGTCATGGGCTGTTTGCCCTCCCGTACTGCTGATGGAGAACGCAAGGCCCCTTCCACCTGGTGTGGAGATAACACTCGCTGACCTGTAGATGATGATGGCGAGACCCCTTCCACCTGCTGTGGAGAAAGTACTTGTCGAGCTGCTGCAAACAAGGTCCTGTGACCTCTCTGGTAGGTGACCTGAGGTGAGGAAGCAACCTGTCTCGGAACAATGATCTCGGGCTGGTGAGATGGACCTCCCTCCTCATAAATGACCTCTGGCTCTGGGTGTGGCTGTGGTGGCACTGTAAAGAACTCATGAGAAATGAAGTCTGCCCATGGAATGCCCTGCTGACTCAACTGATGGGAAACAATGAGCTGAATGAGACCATGATGGCACAAACTCCTATACTGCTGAGCTGGGGACCGCCTCTGAAACACGGACACCATCCTCTGAATGTCCTGGAAGAAGAAAACCGGGATGTTCATCATCCTCACTCGGGTAAAGTGCATCAACAGGCGAATGTGATAAGAGAAGACCTGTGAAAATCTCCCCTCACATGTGAAGTAATGCATGATAAGCCGCATGATCGGAGCATACTCCCCCCGGAGGAATCTGAAAGGAAAGAACCCCGACAAGTGGCTCATGAATGCTGGCCTGACATATGGCTCAAAATAAACATAATCCAGCATTTTGCGCTTGGGCCACACCTCACCCACATTTGGTATCCCGGTAGCCTTTGAAATCACCTCCGGAGATAGCACAAAATTCACCCCTGCAAGAGTGACCTGCCCATCATGAAGGTGCAAAACAAATAAGCGGGCCAACTCCCTGTGGTGCTGAATCTGGGCAAGCCTCTCACAGAACTGAAAACATGATATATAACGGAAACAATTCACTGCCAAAGGGCAGGCAGGCCTGTAATTCTGCTAAAGATGTGGGCTCTTCTCTCTTATGATGACCACCTTTGCCACCCCTACGAGGCCTATGCTGTACCTCAACCTCTGTGGAAGAAGACCGGTCATCACCTTGCTCATAGGTTTCAGTGGTTGACATGGTGCTTTTGAGCAAAGTGGAGAAAATAGATAAAGTAAACTGCTGCCCTTGCCTGCAAAAATACTGAGTTGTATGCTATTTTCAAGGGGAACAAAATCATGAAGGAAATGTTAGGGGAGGGGATTTTTCATAAGGAAAGAGAACCATATAAAAATAGGGAATTTATAAGGGACAATTCACAAACTGTCAAACATACAATCTCATCTTAATCACCGGGAAATCATTTGCAAAGAAATGTTTTTATTAGGGAAACATGGATGATAATAACCAAGAGAAAGGATATACATGCTCAACGGGGGGTAAGGGACAACATGGATCACTAGCATCAACAACTTGCTCTTTGATTTTGTCTTTTGACTGTACATTATAAGGCATACTCTGTTTTTCAAGGGATTCATGTACATTTGATGCTAAGGGAAACAAGGGATTCTTTTACATTTGTCATAGGGGAAAAGGGATTTCATTGACAACTTCAACAGGAAAAAAAAGTTGTATTGAAACAAGGATATTAGGGGATAGAAGGGAAAAGGAAAAAACAAGGTTTGGTTTTGGGAGACATAGCAACATTATTTTTGTAATGAATACTCAAAGCAATATGTCTTTTTGATAAATATACATAGCTGCATTGTCTTTGTTTTTGCTTTGAATATACACAACAAATATGTTCTCTGTTTTGTAATGAATATGCACAGTCATATTGCCTTTCTTTTAGTTTTTGTCATTTTGCCTTTTTCTTTTTGCACATCATTTTATTCTTGCTGTGTTTATTTGTTATCCTTGCTGTGTGAAGGACGTTAGGGTTTTGGGTAGATTAGATGGAGGGCATTAGGGTTTAGGGAATGTATGTGAGGGAGGGATAGGGTTTAGGTATTGGGGATGGGAAATTTAACATTCTTTGCAAATGACATAAGATAGAGACATATCATAACAATTGTGAATTTAATGGGAAACAATGGAGGGAATAAATGGGAGTTTAAAACCTTGAAAAAGAACACCAACCCTAGCATAATGCCTACATGAACAAGCAATAACTAAAATCCATTCCTCTTTACATTCTTGGTAGCAAATATATATAAGCACAAGCCCAACATCCTTGATTTCAAACATCCAGCATGTTAGAAGACCCTACCTCGATCAATTTAGCAAGCAAGAGGGCGATTGAGCAAATTTGAAGTGGTTTTGTGGAAGACAGTTTGACTAGTCGCGCACGGGCTTTGACTGGTCGCGCCCGTTAGGAATTAACACTGCGGAGGAGCTGCTGACTGGTCGCGCACTGCCCAACTGGTCGCGCACAGCTCCTGAGTGGTCGCGCACCTGAAAATGACCCAAATTCTCTGCAATTCGCCTCCTTTCGCCTTCTTCGCCCTCTCACTCTTCTTTGCAAGCTCTTAGATGCACAATGAGGGTGTTTT
The DNA here is from genome assembly GCA_031772625.1 of Pinus tabuliformis. NCBI lineage: Eukaryota > Viridiplantae > Streptophyta > Pinopsida > Pinales > Pinaceae > Pinus > Pinus tabuliformis. The sequence continues at coordinate 176,948,602 of CM062807.1, read as the reverse complement.
AGAGGGAATTTGACTCTTTATAAGCCCAATTTGAAAAAATTTACTTACCAAACCCACTTTCTAATGTTTTGTTTTGACATTCTCTTTAACACTGTTTTGAGTTTGCTTTGTCCTGAATTTGACTTTTTGGGTGCTTTAACTCCGTTCTTTTTGCAGGTTGACCATTTGATGGACTCTAGTGAGGAGACCAGGGTTATTGCCGGCATTTTGAAGAATTTTGAAAATTTCCTTATTTTTTGCAAAATTGACATGACCTTGGCTTTAAAAACATGGTTTTTAAATCCAAGGTATAAATGAGCTGTACCTGATGAAAATATCCATGAAACATATTTACATACCTCCTTCCGGCTTGCTGGGGACCCATGGACCTCTGACTCATGATCTTGCAATGACATTTGACCGAAACCCTAGACCTAAGACTTTGGACTTCAAGACAAAACAAAACAAGCGTGACACAAGTTCATTAACTGATATGACCTGATCCAGCAAAGCCAAGAAGGGAACAAGGACCAGCTCCTCCATCAGTTTTATGGCATGCCTAATGGAATGCAAAACTGACATCGATGAGACACCTACTTATGCATATGCAAAGAGTTTTTTGATCACTGATGGAGGGCATCATGACCGACACTAACACACTGCATTGTATCTAGGCCTTGATTGCTATGCTTCCTTTGCGGTACCACTACAACAACTAGTCGACCAATTTCACATCCCTATCACCTGAGTTGGAACTCCTTTACACTGATTTTTTTTCTATCTCGGCCTGACCTGCATTCACTAGTGACTATGTCTCGTGACCGTCAGTTCGACCTATGCTATGGGTTCTTTTGCATCATCCTATTCTCTTCAACTATTGGTTGGCACTTGTTGCCCACAATTGAGTTTGTCTGTGCCTTACTCCGTTGATTTTCGTTCGACTTGTCTTGATCTGCCATTAGATCATGCCTTGGTAACCTCACTCCCCCGTGCTAGTCTCTTGCGTGCTTGGTCGACCATGTTGCATCGACTGATTGTTGTTTGGGCTTCTTTATAGTCCTCATGCCCTACAGTCACCTTCAAAAATAAATAACTAACCTCTGCGACCAGTCTCTCATTCAAGTTGGATCCGCATGCTCGTTTGGATTCAACCTTGCTATCATTCTTTGCGCCCTCCTAACCAATCTCCCTTTTCATTGTGCGATGATGCTGCAGTCACAGTTGTGTCGGTTGGTAGGCTAGCTGCCAATTATATGCCAACGACTACCCTCTATGGTTGGTGGTTCGGTCGATGGCTGGGTTGTCGACCACCATGACCCAACGACTCTTGACTTTTGTTTTCCTTAACTTTTCTTCAAACTCTAGCGCAAGCGCTCTACTTGATTTGCACTCTTCATTGACTGGTCAATCTGGTGCTAGTCTTTATACTGATCTATGCTTTGCTACCATGTTGAATTTCCTTAAAATTATGCAACAAATTGAATGAACAATATGAACTAATGACAACTAGAAACTCAAACCAAAAATTAGTTTTTCCAAGACACAAAAATTCTCAACACTAGAAGTAACATAATTACACATAGAGATAAAGAACACAATCACAAAAAAGACACAATAATTTTTCTTGGGAAACCAAACTGGGAAAACCCTCTCCTTGATGTGGTTTTTATTGGCTAAGCAAATAGATCAAATACAAAGCAATATGTCTCTTAAGAAGAAAGATGTTGTCCTGCTGATTTAGCCTAGACTTGCCCTAAAAAACCTTGATCATAACTCCTAAACCCTAATGCATTCGTGATCTCCTGTTACTTAGGACACAAGCTCTTTTATCTCTACACAAACAAGGATCTCTCACAATCTATGAGCTTTGTCTTGTCACACAAACCTTTGTGCACAAAGCTTGTAAATATTTGTTCCTTCATCCTCCTCTTTATAGATTCAATCCATGCTAAATTAGACAAGTACAAATTTGGAACTTGAGTTGTGATTAACAAGTTAACTGAGTCGAACTAGTTCTCTCTCCGATCATCACTGGAGTATAACTTGTCCTTCCTTCAATCAATAACTGAAGTCCCAACTCGTCCTAAATTGAAATTATAACTACCAACCAATCTTGTCGTTAAATTGATGAAGACTCCACTTAACTGAAGCTCCAACTCTACGCGTGTTAACTTGATGATTATTCTAGTAAACTGGAAATAACTCATCCTAACTAAAGTCTAACTCATGAGGACAACTCAAGGTCATCATTGGCTAAGGAACAAGCCATAAGACCTTGCCCACTACATTTTCAATGGAAACAAGTGAACACATTGAGATTGTGGGGGCTCTCTACACCCTAGTATGCACACTTTTGAGATTAGTAGTTAAAAAAATTCAACTAGCTTCATGTATTGATGAAATAAACATGTCTAAAGCTATGTCACAACTCTAAAGATCTTAAACCAATGCCAAAATTCTCAAAGATTGAAATATGGAAATTATAAACTTATGAAAGCCCTTATATTCTTGCGTGTTTATACATAAAGTTTTGGAATTGAAATGCCATGAAAACTTTAACCACCAACTAAAATGCTATTTTAGATAGCTAGTTGGGTGGAGCTTCACTTTTGGAGTGCCTCGAAATTAGATGAAATCCCTTAAAAATCAAAATAGTTATGATTTTTAGGTTAGAACATAGTATTTTGCTTAAAATAGTCTACGTTGACCAAGAATATGTGGGTTGAGTTTTGGAGAACCAATATATATGCTCCATTAGTGCTTTCCAAGGAATAAAATCCACATTCTAAAAGTTGCCCAACTATCCTGCGCATATCCCAATAAACAAACATTTACTATAAATTCCATTTTTAGGTAATTTCTTGGTAGATTTATTTCCTTATGCACAATTTTGGTCGAAAAATCAATATTTAAGAGAAAATGATTTAAATACCTTATTTTATGCATTTTTAGGCTAAAATGAGGATAAAGTAGGCAAAATGGAGTACAAAGTATGCTTATTTGGTCGGATTACAATTTAGGTTAAGGGAAAATGGGCATAAAAAATCACACCTAACAGGTACTTCTCTCACATGGCCTCCTTGTGCTTCCATCTGACATCTTTAGGATTGTAGCAGGTCCATTGAACCTTTACCAGGCCAATGGCTCGATTTTAGAGCACCTTGATATTTCCATCCACTATGCACATCAAATGTCTTTATAAGTCCCCCTCATGGTCCACTTGGATCAGAGTCCAATCAATTATGTGATTAGATCAAGCACATCCTTTTTAACAAAATTTCCATTAAACACACTATGAATATGCATGACTATAAAGAGTTCAAGCATGTATGCAACAAGGCAAATTCTCTTTAGAATCTTAAATGCCCACAATATCTCACTACCAATTTTTGGTAGCTCCACGATAACATTTTCTTTCAAGAATATATATATATATATAGAGAGAGAGAGAGAGAGAGAGAGAGAGATATGCACAAGGAGTTATCTTTTAGATAGAGTAAACCTCGAAACAACAATATACTCGTTAAGAGCTCAATAGGTCACTTGAGGTAATTGAACTTAAATGGGAAGGATAATAATAATTCCTCCAACCTACCCAAGTTAAATCAAATCGAGAACAATCTATCTATACCATACATAAGCCACTATATCCAATTTTACATGTAAAATTGTACATAAATGTACTTAGAATACATCATAAATAACATGTATAATCACAAATTATAAATGTTATCAACTACTCCTATATTCACTATGTCAATAGAGACTTAGAATATAACATAATAACACCATATCAATAGAAGTTATAAATATTACCAACTACTTCTGAATTCACTATATAGATCTAGATGGAGTTGGAAGTTGGTGTTGTATTGATAGTTTGCTTATGAGTTTCTATTCTTTGTAAAATAATCCTAAATTAATAAATCTGGTCGCAATCCTAGATTTACATCTCAAGAATTTGTGTCTCAAATGGTGATCCACATGAAAAAGTAACATGGGAAGCACACTAATTTCATGACAACAAGACATTTCAACATCTAGAAGGAACTCTCACACATAGAGTGAAGATCACACTCATATATTACAACTACAACAAGGCTCATTACAATTTTTTTATAGGATATATAATTTTCAAAGTTTACTTCAACTTTTAGTTTGCAACATTAATAGCTTTATCCCACCCGATGCCAATTATCTCGAACATTTCAATTATACCATGAAAAAAAACTGATAAAACAACCAACTTTAACAAATAAATCCCAAACATCCAACACCAAGTGGAAGTCATTTCTTTTTCATTTTGTCATGGAGCATAAACAATAATATGACTTTGGATTTAAGAGATCTGTGGCTTGTGTCTTTTGAATCATTGATCGGAGAATCCACAGTTTTAACATCTTTATACCAACGTTTCAAATCCCAAGTGGGATCCATCATCAGGGTTATAATATGACTAACATCATGCTTTGTAGAGCTTCAAAGTAGATGACAATCCCACATCACACTAGCTCGCTAGCCTATAAATTATATGCACATAAACATATTATGATTCATGGATAAAAATGAGGGTATTATGTTCTCCCCCTTTATTCAGGCAATATCTTTAGTGCATTTACATATGATTATACATTCATCTTTCCTAAAAAATTGTAAAAGTCATGGGTAGTCCTCTCGTATGGTCTCCTTGTTCCCCCATGTGGCATCTTTAGGACCATAGTAGGTCCATTGGACCTTTACCATATCAATGGCTAGATTCTATAACACCTTGATATTTCTATCTAACATGCAAATCAATCATACCTGGAAGTTTCCCTCATTCTCCACCTAGATCACAATGCAATTAGTTACATGGTTAGGACTAGGCATATACTTTTCAAAAAAAGGCGAATGAAACACATTACATATGCATGGTCGTTGGTAGTGCCAACAAGTGTATGGTAGGCCCAATTCTCTCTAGAATCTCAAACAATCCACAATATATAATTGCCAAATTTGGGTAGCTCCACAATCTTAGTGAGCTCATTTTAGCATTTATTTCAAGAATATATATCTAAATGTACATGCATGTATGGAAGCATATCTCTTTATGTATGATAAACTTGGAAATAAACTTGAACCGCTCTTACACATTTAAGAAAAGAATATGGCTTATAGGTACCTTGCCAATGCAATAACTAATTTATTTGAAGGTACATCCACAATATGTAATATTATTAATAACCACATCTAACAATCCTCATGTAGCAAAGGAGTATGCCTACCTAGATTTGGACCCAGGTCATTGCCACAACAACTACTCCAAGTTACCTATAGACCATAATTTGATGGATAATATATCTATCTATATATTTTAAGGGAAATACATATTATTGGGAAACTTGTTGGGTGCTACCCCTCATTTCGAGGATGGTAACACATATTATTGGGAAACTTGCTAGGTGCTTCCCCTCATTTCGAGGATGACACCCAAAGTAAATTGGATTTTTACAAAAGCTTGAAATTTTGTTAACAAGTGTTTGAAAGCCATTACCACAATATACTCATTAAAAACTCAACATTCACTTGTGAGAATTGAACCATTTCACGAATTGAACCTAATTGGCAAGAACAATAATCATTTCTCCCAACTACCCAAACTAAATCAAATTAACAACAATATATCTATACTTATATATAACTTATTGTATATCAAAAATTCTATATCCAATTCTATATATAATTTATATACAAATATATACATATACTTAAATTAAAATAACATATATAAACAAAATTACAAATGCCATCCACTACACCTTAATTCACCATACTTCTAAATTCAATGTACAAATCTAAATGGAATTGGAAATTGACATTATATTGATAATTTAATTGCTAATTACTCGATAATTCCGAACTAATTGCAATCCTACATCAATATTTTATAAATTCTCAAAAAGTAAACCATATAAAATAGTAACATGGGACGCATCCATGACAATTCAACGTCTATTGCAACATTAATACCTTGTACATTCTCAAAAGATCAACCATATAAAAGGTAACATAAGAAACACACTAAGGAGGGTAACATAAGAAACACATTAATTCCCTAACAAGACCATTTAACACCTACAAGATACTCCTACACACAGAATGAATACCACGCTCATTTAATAAAATACAACCACACAACATGGCTCATTATAATATTATAATAACAAGTATATTCAATTTTTAATTTATAATACTACGCATTTAATAAAATATAACCACAACATGGCTCATTATAACAAGTATATTCAATTTTTAATTTATAATACTAATAGATTTGGCCTACCCCATGTCAATTATCATGGGCAAATTTGATGGAACAATCCAATTTAACAAATAAATCACAAATATCCAATACCAAGTGGCTATTTTTGGTGTCGGATCCATTTTCTTTTAACAATTTATTGAGATAGGCAAATTTGATAAAAAAATCTAATTTAACAAATAAATAACAAATATGCCACACCAAATGGATCCATTTTCTTTTGACCATTTCTAAGAGAGATCAAGTAACAATATGATTAACACCATGTTTGGTTGGACTTCAAAGTACGTGACAATATCATGATGATTAGTCACCACAAGGCACCAATACCACCTCTTGAGCTTGCCCCATGCCAATTGGGCAAAATTCATAAACACAACCTAATTTAACAAATAAATCCCAAATATTCAACACCAAGTGGGTTCATAATTTTGACAATTTGGGTTCATAATTTTGACAATATGGGAGAGAGCTGAAGGAACAATATGACTCACATCATGTTTTGTTGAGCTCCAAAGCATGTTACAAAATCACAATGATGAGTCACTCCAAGCAACAATACCACCTCGCCCACCATTTCTAAATCACTAGAAACCTAACCTTCCCCCACATATTCTTACAAATTTGCAAATGTAACTTACATTTATATGGTTGTTGCTGCTTTGTACACTTCACTTCTTAAATGGTTGTTGCTGCTTTGTACACTTCACTTCTTCAACAAGGCTTATACTTTTTCCTCTAATATTTTTATATTATATAATTTATTTTATATTTTTAAATATTATTATAAATTATATTTTTCTATACATAAATAAATTTTACGAATACTTGATATCTGGATATGTATTATGTATTTACAATTATATATGTTGGAAGTCACAATTTCAAAAATCTTGAAATGCGTTTCTGCATGGTGCAGATCCTTCACCGTCAAACACATGTACATGTAATTTTCAAGCTGGACTGATATTCCCCTCCTCATTTTCTATTAAGAAAACGAATGGAAATGCAGTAGAAATTGTTCAGGCAAGTTGAGTTAAGGAGTCCTAGTTATTCCACTGTTTTGGACGTGGGCGGCGGATTGTTTTTGTTGATGTTGGTATGAGACAGAGACTCGTAGACAGAGGTTTAACGAACATAGATAGATTTAGAAATGCCGGGAACAACTGCGGGTGCAGGTATCGAACCCATCGAGCCTCAGTCCCTGAAGAAGCTCAGTCTCAAGTCTCTTAAACGCTCCTTCGATCTCTTTGCTTCCCTTCATGGCGACCCTCAACCTCCCGATCAACGCAGGTTCTTTTTCTTTTTCCCATTTTACAATGGATTTTTATTCAAAAACTAGTTTTTTCTTTTTTGCCTGCTAGACCTTATCTGTTCCAGTTAAGATGTCTTTCAAATGCCGTAAACTTCAATCAGATATGTAATCGATGAATCCATCGCATACCTAACTGAAAATCCCTAACCCTAGTGATAGCAGTTGAAGTCTTGTGGTTGTTACAGTCTATGTGTAGGAATTCGGTGTTAAATATTTTGGAATATTGATACACTCTGTTTCCTATGGCAGTGATTATTCGCTGTCTTTGTTCCACTTTAAAATTCTCAGTTCACTTGCCCATCTTCGGAAATTGGAAAAGGAAACATTTCACAACACAACAGTTGAAGTCAATGCAACAGCCACTTCTATTAAACATCAGAGCTGTCGACTGATGTTAATTAGAGCATTATTCCCAAATTAAAAGCAAGCAGGAAGGGGAGAACTTGTAGTCATGACAAGTTGCATTGTTCAGATTAAACCATTTACTGTATTTTACTGACCTACTATCATCGAAGGACCATTCAAGTAACCTTTAGAGTGGGTGGGTACTGCCTTTCTCACTATCAAGGAAATCATTCTCTTGACGTTTTCCTTTTTTGCTTGGTTGAAGGTGCTTCGAGAAACATGTACCAAGGAGCTGCACTGCAGAGAGCAGACTTCTAGGTTCGAGGGGTAGCTATTCTACCAAAATCACCACGAACTTGCACCTGCCCTGATCCCTCTGAAACTCAATGCATTAGAATTTAGGTTAGGACAGATCACTGCAAGAATGGTACCCTGGGTGACGGCCTAATACTACGCCAACTTCCCTGAGGCACCAGTGAACCAACACCCTGTTGGACATTGACATTTTCTTTAGAAAACTGGCTCCCATGTTTTTAGTTTCCGAATGAAACATAAACTTAATTGACACCAAAGTATGGCAATTTTCAAAGTCACGACACCCGAATCAGCATAAGACCGCTTTTGGCCAAAGGGTCAAACTTGATTCATGACTCACAAAGACTCTAGGGTTGGCCTAACAGAGAACCAGAAAATAGAAATAAATAAATAATTTTTGTTTTGAAATTAGAAATGAAAGATTATATTGAATACAACGCAACAATAATACATTTTAGATCTATGAATTGTATATTTAAGTATATCTCCATTAAAAAAACCCATGGACCATCATGCGAAGTTATGAATTAAAATGTTGTCATATCCTAGGAGAGGTAGGTTGATGATGTCGTGCCCTAGCTTGCTCCAAGATGCCTCAGGTCTCACTGTGCAAATGCCAAAAACCCTAGTGTGAAACCTTGCCTCTAAACCTAGGGAAAGCAAAGTGAAAGAAGTGTGGCTAAAGGCCTTTTTGGCCTTTATAACATATGGTCACAATGTCTAACAGGGGTTGTCTGGTTAGAGCTTGCCAAGTCTGACCGAGACTTCCCGAGTCTGACTGAATCTTGTCAACCTCAAATAGGTCACTGTCAAACCTGGGTCTTCTAGGTCTGGCAAAGTCTGGTTTGAACCAACCTGTTTGGAAGGACAGGTAGGGTCTACCCCGACTTGGTCCTGTCTTCTTATTATGGGTATATAACTTGTTTGGAAAAAATAATAGATTGAGTAGAATCATATAGGCTTCAATAGGGGCACATTATCTAGTGGCGTTAAAAGTTTTGGAAACCTAGTTTACAGTTTACTTAAAGCAATGCGTGCACTCTTTCAAAGTGACAGGTCCATTCGGGAAGCACTAAAGGGAGAAATATGTTATGAAAGAGCTTTTTATGTTAAACTTTCTTCTCAAGATAAAAGAGGGCTGTTGATGCAGAGTCATAATGAAGAAGAAATCGTAGATGCTGAAAAAATATCTGTTTCAAATAACTTATGATGTGCAAGAAAAACAGAAATATCTGACCTTGTAGAACCTGTTTTTGATAAATCGAGCAGAATGGAAGTGATAACCATCGTAGGGTACTGCTGCATAGTTTGCTTTCTTTGACGGTCACAGAAAAGAACAAAATTGTAAAGTTAGAAAGCGTATTTCATGGCACCAACTGAATCTGCCATTCAAATGTATTATTCGTGATTATTTGACAACATCAAAATTGCTTCTACACTCGAATTAACATGTAGAAATTTACATTTTTTATATTTGAAAGAGAATTTTAGATTTGTTGTGAGCTAATGTTATGGTAGATCTTATTTGTTTATCTCAAATTTCCGCTTACTGATGAGTTTTTCTTTTACGTGGTTCAAAATATTCTACCTTGCGCTGAGCAGTCAACGAATAAGAATTGCCTGCAAGGTATGTGATTTGTGTTTTGTTTTTCATTTTCCATTGTAGATTTATGTAAAGGAGAAAAACAAGTTTACCATAATTTATTGTATCTGGCAAATGTGAAAAGATGATTGCCCAAGGCAAAGTTCGGTTGTCTTGGAATTGTTGAGTTTATTTTGGCTTTCAAAATGTTAAGTATCATTGTCTCTTCTGCATTTGAACAAATATATTCCCAGGAATAAGAGGCAGTGGCTAAAACATTAAGGATCATCTCTATTTTTATTTTGTCTTGCTCACTTGCCTTTCTTTAACTTTAGTATGTCTGTAATATATTGTTAGAGTTTACCTGTTGCGCAGTGGCATTTAAGATGGAGCTTACATATATGTGCTATGTTTATATGCCATAGTTTTCTACATGTTAGAGTGCACTGCATGAGTGGAGACACTTAGTCTCAGGGTTGTGCATGTGTGAGAGTGCATTGCATGAATATTCTGTTTTATTATTGGAAGGTGCTGGGATCTTGGTGAGTTGGGTGCAAGAGTTCATGCAGCCACTTAACTCCATCGTTCTCATTCTATCCTGGGGAGATCTATCCACATGAGGCTGCACCACTCCATGTGTCCACTCTCAGTGGACTTCCTTTTTCAGCTATTCTCTAAAGGAGATGCATGGTGCAACACTATGTTGTTTGTCAAGTTTTAGTTCTGAGCTGTTGTAGTGTATTTTTTTCCTTTAGCTTTTCAATAGAAGATATATTTGATCAAGAGTTCAGATCTGTGTTTTCTGTTGTTTGTAATTTCCAGCAGTATGCGTTTGTAGATTAACATATTCAGAGATTGCTATTTTGATCGCGGTTTTCAGTTTTTAAGCCACCATGGTTGAGGTTATTCTTTATGAGGATAGAATCTGCTTACCATGGTCTGAAATTTAACACGGTTTTGGAGCATGTTGAATGAAATCCTCAGGATCTGTGTTTGGAATGCGTTGTTCCTTGTGGGTGGGAGATGTTGGAAGGTTTCAGTGGGTGTGATGCCCAAGATCCAATGAGTGAAGTAAATCCAGCCTCATGATAAGTTGTTGGGTGAGTGCCCAAGATCTTCCAGTGGCTGGAAGGTTGTTATTGTCATGTGATAGGTGATTTGTACCTGGGATGAGTTGCAGATCTGATTTCTTTTGATGGATCTGTTCGGTCAAGTGTGATTTTAGGGTTTGTGGTGATGGCCAGTTTTGGTCATTGGTCTTCACATGTTGGATGGTTGCTTCAAGTACTAGTGAGGTTGTAGAATCTCTTGGGGGAAGATGAACTGTGGTATCTTGTGGATAAGGAGGTCACACCTCCCATTGATCCCAAGGACTTGGCAATAAATTGGTCAAGGCGAAGCAAATTGTCTTCGGTTATGTGAAGGATTACTTGATCTCTCACATTGTAGAGAAGATGAGGACAAAGGAGTTGCACGATGCCTTGGTCACTTTATGCCAGAGTGTCAACTTGTCATAGTAAAATGCTTTGGAAGAACAAGCTAACTGGTACTTGCATGAACAAGACCGATAGCACAACAAGCTATCTGATGAAGATCACAGAGTTGAGAGATTAGTGTGTTGTCACTGGAGAGAAGATTGATCAGAGTGAGTTACTTTGTATAACTCTAAATCGCTTTGGTTGATCTTGGCATCACTTTGCAGCAATGTTACATTTACCATTGTAACGAAATTATTGCCAAGGGTTTGGAATATAGCTAATCGACAATGTTGAGGAAAATATTAGGAAACTTGAAAACACCAGAAGTAATCATTTTTTTTCAAATTTTTAAACATCTAAAGCAACAACAACATCATCAAACGAACACATTGATACATAAATATGAAAATAAAATTGATATATAAGATGCCTAAGATATCAAGAAGTACATCACACATTAATATTGAAATATGATTTTTTTTCCCGAGTCATAAATCAAATATGATATTTGTCCTCAGTCACAAGTCTTGACACAATGATACAAAATCACATCAACACCAAAACAAATGTATCTCATGGAATGAATCATGGCAATGAAAACAATGGATTTCCCCTTGTTTCCCTCATGGAAAATGATCATAGTGTCCTCAGAGCTCAATTCCCTAACTTACTTTTGCTAAGTAAGGGTTAAAAGACCAAAAATCCGGTTGTAAGAAGAGATTCATGTAAGGTTTAAAAGACAAAATATTCGGTTATAAGAAGAGATTCATCTAGGTAGGGCAATAATTTCAATTGACCTGCGGTAATTATGGAACTGTTGTGACAATTTCAAAAGACAAAATTATTGGGATAATTGTTTCTGATATTATCAGCTTGGTGAATGACTTGCGATATAGGTGATAAATCACTTATAAATGTAACATTGTATTGTGCTTGTGAGAAGTACATCACACTTAATACCGAAATGTGTTATTTGTCCTGAGTCAAGTCTTGACATAATGATACAAAATCACATCAAAACAAAAATCTCATGGGATGAATCGTGGTATTGGAAACAATGGATTTCCCCTTGTTTGCTTGATGAAAAATGATCATAGTATCTTAGAGCTCAATCCCCTAACTCACTTTTGCAAAGTAAGGGCTAAAAGGCCAAAAATCTAGTTATAACAAGAGATTGATGTAGATAGGGCAATAATTTCCATTGACTTTCCATAAGGATTGAAATTCTTGTGATAATTTCATAAGACAAAATTATTGTGATAATTATTGCTGATATTATCGGCTTGGTGAATGACTTGCGATATGTTGTTGCGATATAGGTGACATATCGCTTATAAGTGTAGCACTGTATTGTGCTTGTGACAAGTTACGCTCTTTGGAGAAATTGTGGAATGATTTCTTTCCAAGATTAGAAACAACATTAGACAATTTTGAGGATTCTCAAGACCTAGCCCTGATTAGGAAGGCGAGGAAAGGAGGAAAGGGAGGATTTGGAAATGGTCAGAATGATGAGGAAGATTCAGGATCTTTGAATCGTGGGAAGAAAGGTTTGAGCCATTTGAAGTGTTTTAAGTGCTACAAGTTTGGTCATTGCGCCTTTCGGTGTCTAAGAAGAAGGTGAAGGGAAAGCAACAATTGCAGGAGCAGTAAGCAGGGAGTCCAAGACTCCAAAGGCTTTTGTAGAGGCATATGAGTTTGCGGGTAGGATTTTTGCATAGGCTGATGTCTTGCACGCAGGGGAGGAAGTCCTCTTTAAGTGGTTGTTTGAGAGGAGCAACTATTATAGTCTCCTTCCTAAGATTTAACTTAGGAAAAGTACATTGTTTGACTAATGTAGACGTTGGGCTCATGTTCTTCTAAGGATAAATAATTAATTATTTAAGTGACTTTGATTTAATATCCACCATTGATCAAAGAAAGGTAGGATTTAATCCTAGCCCTCACACCACTTGGAAATTAGGGATTTGCCCTATGGAGAATTATGAAAGCAACCAAAGGGAGAGGATGAAAACACAACACAAGTGAGAGAAATTCAGAAAGAGATTTCATGAATAATTTTTGAGTAATATTGCTTATTTTTGTGAGAGATTCACAAAGGCCAAAGAAGAAAGGAAAAGACAATAGGAAGACCTTTGTAGCTGAAGAAATTAACAGGGACCCACATGCATAAAACGGCTAGTTTTGCTGGAGAAAGCCTCATGTGTGATCACACAAGAGGCAGAGCAACTGTATGAGTTGCATGTGTGATGTGGCAGGGTTTTCCAGGCCCCACATGTGGATGTGTAGGGGCTTGAGGAGGCTGAGTGGGTTGTTGATTTTGCTGGAATTTATCCTAGGTTTTGTTGTAATTTCCTTGTAAATTTTGAGGCCATGGGAGCCCATGATTTATCAAAGCAATTAAATGATGAGTAGTTGGAGGATCAATTTCTATTGCTGTTTTGTCTGATTTTTTTCGAAGTAATTTTTTGTTTTATATTCTGCTGCAAATTGCAGAGTTAAAGGTGCCAAAGTATGTTTTGTTTGTAGTTTTTAGAATTTAATTTACTGCATGGAGAAATTTTTGGGTATAATAAGTGCATGAGACGGTAAATCTGCAATTGGCACTTTAAATTTAACATGGTATGAGAGCAAGAGCAAGCTTTATGAGGGAAATATCGATGGACAAAATTTTCAGACCTTTTTGACAACAAATTCTTTTATCAAACGTTTTGTGGTTGAAATTGATCTGGTAAAGATAACATCATGAAGTCTGAGATTTAAAGAGAAGTTGGAAGGGGTTGCGAAATTCAGTCCATGGAAGGAGATGATCACACTAGTTTTGATGGGCAATATCCTGTGGGAATTTGATGATAAAGAGATCAAATTCCTTTGGATCCTACACAAGCAACCGAACACAATCGGAAAGATGTGAAAGATAGAAGGATCAATCACACTAGTTTTGATGGGCAATAGCCTGTTGGAATTTGATGATAAAGAGATCAAATTCCTTTGGATCCTACACAAGCAACCGAACACAATCAGAAAGATATGAAAGCTAGAAGGATCATATTGGATGCTGTAAAGGATCACATAATCCCTCACATCACATGGAAGCAAACAACTCATCAAATGTGGACAACCTTAATAAAGCTATAGCAATGTGACAACCAAAACAGAAAGCTGGTTCTAAGAGAAAAAGCTAAGAAATATTAAAACGAACAGATCTGAAACTGTAGCCTCATACTTGATAAGAATTCAACAGATTCGTGATGAACTATCAGCTGTTGTGGAAGCTGTGGATGAGATGGAACTTGTTAAGATAGTCCTGAGTGGTTGTACCAAGCATTGGGCTAACTTTGTAATAGGTATTCTCGCTAGAGACAAGCTTTCTGATTGGACCAGGTTGTGGGACGACTTCACCCAACAAGAGATTTAGAAGAATTCGATATTTGGTGGACAACGTAAGGGTGGAGATGAGGATAATCTTGCTCTTATTGGGCAAGGAAAGAAGGGTGAGGGTAAAGTGTTAATTTTAGTTAACAATGGTATGTTCTATGCTTTAGCACAATTTAGTAATTTTCTTCAATGTTCCTTTAGCAGACCAATGACAATTTCCAATTATTTCCATTAGCAATGACATTAACCATTATTCACAATCACAATAAATGCAGAAGACAAGTCAAGACAAGAGAACACCAAATTTGTCGGATGCCAGGGAAAAACCCCAATGTGGGGAAAACCCTTTGATCAATTCTTTTTATTATTATTCAATAGTTCAGCAGAGAGAGAGAGAGTACAAAAGTCAAATTGGCTAGCCCAATACAGAGTCAAATCAGCCCTGTCAAATTCTGCGGTCAACTGTAGTCAAACTTCAGCCCTAACTAGAAAGTCAATGTTGGTCAAAACAACAGTCAAACACCTCCTTTGAAGCTCGATCAAAGGCAGTCAAACTTGGCCTCTAGCAATGGTCAAAGTCAACCCAAAACAGGCACAAAAGCTTTGGTCAAACTCAGTCAACTTGTGGTCAACTCTGCAGTCAAACAGGCCTGCAGTCAATGTAGGTCACACATTCCAGAAAACCTTGATTTCTGTGCCAGTCAATGCAGCCTAAGAAAATCGAAATTCTGCCCCAAAATCGCAGTCAAAACTGGTCAAAATTTCCTTGGTCAATGTTGGTCAAATTGTCTGAAATTCGACCTGTAATTTTTGCCAAGAAATTCTGTCCTAGCCGCATGTGTGAGAGAGAGAAGTTGCCCCAAGCTGTATGAACCAATCTGATGAAGATAGAGAAGAATGTGTGAGTGATGGATGTCCAAATAAGGTGTGAGGTCTCTTGTATTTATACACTTCGTTATGGGTGAAGAGACACATCCATTGGCCTTCTTGAGCCTACATAATGATGACGCCGACTTGATCAATTTGCACATGTGAGGGCATAAATTCAAAATCACACTTCTGCTTGTCCGAATGAGATGATCTTTATATCAATCTTGGACTCTCAAAAAGTGGAATCCAATGCAATCATCATCTCCATCAAATGAGCTGTCTCAAGGTGGAATTTGGCCCTAGTTGCCAATTTCAACACTCCCTCTCAACTAGGGAGAATTCCACTTGCCAATCGATCTGTTGTCATCATGCCATCTTGTCGTCATGCACCATCTCTGTTATCTCTGCTCTGCTGAACCATGAAGTAATAATGAAGAAGAATTGATCAAGAGTGAGCCACAAGACCTTACGACTCTCCACTGACAAAAGTTTGTCGAGAGGTAGAACCTCAAATGATCCTAGATAAAGTTGTTGAACACCATGCATCCTAGACATAGGGAGTACGACAGTACACGATGCATCCATCGGTAGTGCTACGGTCCCTATCCACGTTTCTCAACTCATTGGCCAGATGAGAGGTACTTCCCATGAGTCCCAGACTACATGGACAGGATGTATGCTAGGGCATCAGCAGGAGAAGCTGAACAACTCATCCTGCTCATATGCCATAGGAGAAGGTGGACCACTCATCCTATGCATATGTCAATCGTAGGGGAAGGTGAACCACTCACCCTACATTCATGTGTCCGCAATCATAGGGGAAGGTGAACCACTCACCCTATACACATGTCAACCATCATGTGAATAGGGATCAAGCAAACTTTGTGGAAGAAGTTTCACCAAAGAAGAACAAGATGGAAGGATCCGAAGTCAAAGACCTATTTGTTAGGGATTCTATCCCTTACATATCATTCAAGCTTGGGTTAAGGGGGAGCCCTCACCAGTTTCCAAAGACCTATTTGTTAGGGATTCTATCCCTTACGTACCCTTCAAGCTTGGGTTAAGGGGGAGCCCTCACCAGTTTCCAAAGATAAGTATCTTACTCCTTGTATTATATTTTATATTTGGTTTCCCTTACTTTTTTTTTTCACTTGGAAAAAAATCGTAATTCCCATTAATTTTGAAAATTATATTTTGTAGATGCCGAAGCATTGCAGAGACAAGGCTATGTAGCCTGACAAAAAGAATGGTTGACATACATTTTGTAGATGCCAGAGCATTGCAAAAAACAGGGCTATGAAAGCCTGACAAAAAAGATTGACACTAGTGTCTATAACAGCTAAAAACTAAAATAAAAACCATGCCTGGGACACGGAGATGCCAGATAGAGGGGGGGTTAAGTTTTCCTCCCCTTTTTCTTCTCTACCTTGCGCCATTCTCCATGGCCCGGGTGCGTGGGAACGAGTTGTAGTGGGTTTTCCTCACCGGGTCGCGGGTTTTCCTTGTCAGAGTCTGAGGTGTCCGATTTATGCTGCCTTTTGGTTCCACTAAGTTCCATTGTGTCGAAAGCCTTTTCCGGTTGCGATTCCATGGGTACTTGAGGAGATTGTTCCTGTGGATCTGTTTGGGTGTTCTCATTTGGGTTGTCCGATTCCTCCTCACCTTCTTCCTCCTCAGGGTCCGGTGGGGGGAATGTCCACCCTTTTTTTCTCCCGGATTTCCTCCTCCTTTGGCTGTCTTTTTTGAAATCTGGGCAGGTATTTTGTAGATGCCCTGTCTGCCGACAAATTCTGCATCGAAAAGCTGTATTTTCATAGTCTATTGTTTGCAGCCAGCTACGATCTTTATGCTTCAGGATTATGCGGTCCGGTAGTCCTTTGCTGAGATCAACTTCCACGCAGATACGTGCAAAAGTATAGATTCCATCTTCCACTCGCTGAGTATCCATTTTAATATATCTGCCTAAGGAGTTTCCGATGCATGCAAGAGTCTCTTGTCCCCAAAAATGTACAGGGAGGTTGTGTAGTCGTACCCATACTGGCATCCTGGTGACGGTGTAGGAGTTTGCATCAAACTCCGGAGTCCAGGGTGTAATGAAGAGTCCTGATGATCCCCAAAACCACGGTCCGTGCTGAATTACTGCGGCTCTGACCTCTTCTGAAGGAAGTTTGACTATAAAAAAACCCTTGGAACAGAGCATGATTTCACTATTAAGAGACCATCTTGTGAAGATCCAATGAAAGAGGTCCATGGGTTTTGGCCAGAACCCATTGAAGCGACAGATGAGGGCTTGTTTTTCGTAACTGTTACGTACCTCCTCTACCTCTGCTGTATCTAGTGTTAGTTCAGGAGTGTAGTTCAGTTGCTCCACGATATATGGGCTGGGTTCTGTTCCGGCCGGCTGTGGAGCTGCAGAAGAGGCCTTTCCCCCTTGCAAAATGTTCTTGTAAGTTGTTCCTTCGCTTCTGTGCTGCTGTTGTGGTTCTGGGCTGTGTTTTACTTTGGATCCACTGCCTCCTTCTGTTTGTTTTCGAGGGTCGTTGGCTGCTGCACCTCCCCGCAGCCTCATGTTGAGAATAATATTAGACCCTGGCTTGATGTTGTAGTCGTCAATTGCTCTGTGATCCTGTAATGTTCTACCCTCTGAGAGCAGGTGTTGATACCCTACTGGGAGGCCAATGTGATTGGCAATGTTTGCCTTCAGATTTGAGACACTGTCTGAAGCTTGAACCCAGATTAGGGTTGATTGCCCAGAGGGAGGCTTTATGATGATTTGGAAGCGTGGATCTGGCGAAGTTTCCGCCACAGAGGCTGTAGACGCTGATCTCCTCTGTTTTATATTCAGGTTTTCCTCATGCCATATAGCCCCTTCTGAGATCTGCGAGATCAGGGGGGTGAAATGTGTCCATGCAAGACCCATCACCCCTGCCGAGCAATACTTCTTGAAATCACAGTGGATCGGGTGTCTGAAGTTTGTCCTGTCCCAGTCCCACTGACCTTTCGCGAAACAGAGTTTCAGAGCTCTTGAATCTTGACGATTTCTTTGTATGTTGCCCAGATCGGGTAGGTCTAACCCAGATCTAGGTTGTTTATGACTCTTCACAGCGGGAGAGGGTAGATCTGCTTCGCGCCGACACACGGCATTGATTAACCTCTTCTCTGCTTCAGCCGTGGATGAAGGGCTGGGTCTGTTCATTTGAGCCCAGTAATCATATTCATTCCGGGTCCCGTTGCCGTCAAAAACCCCTTCATTCGTCGTCGCCCTTTGCTCTGGAACCGTTAGGGGTTCTAACCCTAGCAGACCCGTATTTTTCTTAAGGCTCTCCAGAAAATCTAGCCAGGGATCTACCTCACGTCGGAAGCCTTTGCAGATCTCCACCAAGAAATCGCGCTCTCTCGGTTTCGTTGCCGTTTTTTCTTCCCAGTTCCGCCAGGAAGATTTGACAACTGGTTCGGATTTGGGGCTTTCATGTTCTTCCCCTGTGGAGTAGGGTAAGGAGGGGGCCGAGATCGAGGCCGTCCAGCCCACATATAGTTCAGAGAATATCGATGCCGCGGAAGCCATGTAGCAGCAGGTTTCCAGATCGAGTCGCGTCGACGGCAAAGTCTAAAATCGGTTTCCCTTACTTATCTAAGTTTGTTTATATTAAATACTAATCACAATTCTATTCATATTTTCCTTGTTTAGGAAAGGCTTACTAAATACTCAAGGACTATGAAAGAAGGCCTCACAAGACAAAGCATTCAGATTACAATGTTTGTTAAGAAACAAAGGTATGCCTTAGACCATAAGCTTTGTTCTCTTCTATTCATTCTTTTTGGTAATCTATTCTACGTTACTAACATTGTTGTGTCTAGCACTATTGGATCATGAAGATTCTTGATTGGGTGATTCATCACTAGATAAATCTACCCCTCCTCACATCTTTGATTATTCTTGCGGAACCTTAGAAAGGTTCTCTATAAAACCCTAACTTAAGGGTATGTCGATGATAATGTGTGAAACCATAGTCTACTTAGGGTTATTGATGAAGTCTAAAGAAAATGTTTGATGCTTTGATGATGTCATGTTTGGGGTTTTGGTATGGTAATGAAAACCCTAACTTGTTAGGGTTGAATGGTGATGTCTGGACTCTGAAATCCCAAACCTTTGAAGTATTGATAAATTAGGGTTTGCTATGTTTATTATTGAATCTCTAGATCATTAAGGTGTAAGGTGTATGAGCAAGACCCTTATAATGTCCTAGAAATGAAATCCTTGGTATATGTGTGTTTGTTTGATAAAACCCTAGTCTGATCAAGTTTGTTACGTGTCAACTTTAATATATTGATATTTGTGTCATTAGGTTTGACTAACACATGTTATGATTTGCTTGTGCATGATGATGGAATTCTAGATATATGAGTTAACCTAATTATTGATGGTCATGAGTCCTAAGGTTTGGAACTAAGCCCTAGTCGAAGTTTGATTCTCTAGGATGATAGTATTTGTGAATTCCAGGGTTTTGTAACTAACCTTAGTATAAGCTCAATTCTCTTATATGTGATGACCAATGTGACAATGTGATATTTATGAAAGATTGTTGAAATCTGAGATTGAGTTGTGATTGGTTTTGATTGTTGAAGCTTAATAACTCTTGTTTGAAATCTGGGGTTTGCACAAAATCCTAGTGGGAAGTCTAACATATGAATTCTGGAAGTTGTTAAGATGCTTTGTTGAAATTATACTTGTTTGAATTAATTCGAAGAGTTTGTTATATCTCGGAAAGAAATATTGAAGCCCTTGATATAATGAGATTGATAACTTGACTTGATGAGAAGGATGGAAGCCATGAAAGATTCTCTGATGTTGTAGAAAAGAAGTTGATCTTCCTATGTTAAGAGGGAGTGATTGATATGGTTCTCTGCTTCATGTGTCATGCACTAGATTATGATTAACAGCCGTAAGTCTTAGTGAAGGCCATGAGTGAGAGAAGGACGCATCACTCTTGTCTTCATGGAAATAAGTCCCGAGTTGAGAGGGAGGGCATACTGTAGTCATGATGGATACCTTGAAGTAATTGGAGAACGCATATTAAGGTGTTGTTAACAGATGGAAAGTTGATTTTGAAGTAGTAAAGGAAGCTGAACGATTGAGGAATCTTCTGTCAAGATTCGTTTGAAAGTCTTACTGTGATAGATTGAGAAGCAACATTAAGTTGTTTGAAAAGCCCAAGAGGTTTGTGTTTATTTATGTACATGTGAAAGTTTGTTACTGATTGGGGTTGAGTTTGTACAGGTAAATCTTTAGGAGGTTACCGATCAGTTTGATCGGGAGAGATTTGTTACCGATTTGTTTGATCGGGCAAGATTTGCTACCAATTAAAATAATTGGGAGTGTGGAGGCTTTGTGTGTGAGACACATTGCGTGGGAGGACATCTAGTCGACACTACGTGTTGATGTCTAGTTCTCAAAGTAGGGAGGGTGGCGTTGATAATTGAGCTTTGGCCTTGGATACACACCTAGATCCCTGGGTTGATGGTTAGCAAGTAAGCCTGATGGTACCTAGAAAGGCTGAACGCTTTATTCCATCTTAGTCCCACTTGGATAGATTTCCCTGGTCAGGAATCTAGCCCGTGGCATTGCGGTGCCTAAACTATTGAGAGACCTTAGATAGCTTGCCCTAGTCAGGAATCTAGTGCATGGCATTGCGGTGCCTAAACTCTTCATAGTTCATATAGTTTGAGATCTTCCTTATACTTGTCATGAATACCTCCCTAGTTAAGAGGGAGTGTTGGAAATTGTAACTAGGTTCGGTCTTCATAAATGTATTTGAGTCATTATGTAATGTACTTATGAAAAAGAATGAAAATAAAATTTTATTATTATTATTATGATTTATTAAAGCATGGGTTTTGTGCTTGGGTCATCATGTTTTAGGTCAAAGTCCCCGTTGAGGACTTCTAGGATTTATGTTGAGTCATTAGGGTCATTGTACATTTAATAAGATACTTCTTGAGCTTTTGAATCATGTAAAAAGAATTATTTTTGAGTCAAAAATGAATTTTGTCTCTTCCATACCAAGTCGGCCTCAAGTAGGGTAATTCGACCTCCATTTGGAGGACAATCACTCACACAAGTTCGATCTCCTAGAAGCCGTGAAAAAGTGTGAAGTTGCAGTGGAAGAAGGAGAATTGCAGGATCAAAGTTTTTGGGTTATCTCTCTCTCTCAAATGTGTGATTTTCTGGGCTACGACATCAAGGTCGAAGTTCTGTTACAGCATCAGGGTCGAAGTACGACATCAAGATCGAAGTACGACATCAAGGTCCATGTGCTGCTTCAAGGTAGAAGTGTTGCTTCATGGTCGAAGAACTAAGTGCTTCAAGGTTGAAGCTGTTGCATTAAGATCGAAGTTGCGAGGTCGAAGATACTACTGCATCGAAGAGCTGCTACGGCTACTGTTGCATCTAGGTCGAAGATAGTACTAGAAAGTGATCACGTGCTGAAAAAGGAAATGGCTGACTTGGTGTGGAGGAAGTTTATGTCTAAGCCAAGAGTCTTGGATTGTCTTAGGAAAACTATTGAAGGAAGAGACTGGGTTTCCCCAAGATTGGGGTTTTGCCCAGGCTGTCCGCCTACTTCTCGTGTACTTGATCTACGTGCTATTGTTTTGGTAATTGCTTGATGAACTAAGATAAAAGAAGAACATAAGAAAGTTAGTAAGAACACAAGAATCTCACAAGTAATTATCAAGTATAAGCAAATCTTTCTGCCTTTCTGATTTTCTAACAGGGACAACCAAATATTCTTAAATGAGAAACATCAGGTTTCTTACCAGTGAAAACTTCTTCAGGTGTCTTGAAATCCAGTGCTTGATGTGGGCTCCTATTTTGAACATATAATGCGGTGTTTGTAGCTTCTCCCCATAAGAACTTCGGTAGACCTAGATCATGAAGCATGGCACGAGTGGCTTCCATGATCATTCGATTCTTTCTTTCAACAACTCCATTTTGCTCGGGAGTGTATGCATCAGTTGTCTCCCTCTTAGTGCCAACTTCTCTACAATAGTCATTGAATTCATTCGATTCATATTCGGTCCCATTGTCGGTCCTCATTATTTTGATCTTTTTCCTCGTTTGATTCTCCAACAAGGCTTTGAAATCACGAAACCATTTGAATACTTCATCCTTCTTCTTCAAGAAATAGGTCCATGATTTGCGAGAGAAGTCATCTACAAAAATAGCATAATATAAGTATCATCCTAATGATGTTATGGGCAACATACTAGATATGTCAGAATGGACCAGTTGAAGAATATCAGAAGTTTGATTTTCGCTTGAGGGGAATGGTCCCCTTGTAAGTTTCCCAATTGCACAACCCTGACAAACACCTTCATGATTCATGTTGAAATCGGGCATACCTATGACCATCTTCCTTTCCCTAGGTAAGGCTTTGTAACGAAGGTGGGCAAATCTTCGGTGCCATAATTCAGATTGAAGAGTAGTGTCGCAAGACATGGCTCCCAAAGGACTTCCTCCAACTTGATAAAGACCATCAACCCTAAATCCAAGTGTAAATGCATCTTTAGGGTTTCTTTGCCAAAGATTTACCTTTCCATCAACGAATGCTACCTTGAAGCCTTTATCTTCTATCGCAGAAATAGATACCGGGTTCTTCTTCAAATCGGTCACCTATAATACTTCTTGTAGATGGATGGTTTGACCTTGATTCAAGTGAAGAGTGACGGTACCTATTCCTTTCACGGGATAGGTGGCATTATCTCCAAGTATGATTTGCAAGTTAGTCTTCTTTTCAACCAAATTCGAGAGGGCCTCTTTGTACCTAGTGAAGTGCCTTGAGGCTCCACTATCAATCAACCAATGATCCAATGTATCCGAAGGAGAGGCAGTAGATAAAGCGGAAATAAGATAAAATTCATTTTGTTTTTCTACAACATTACTTTCCTCATACCTGGAATTTCTTGATCTTTTGGGAGGACAACCATTTCCATATCAGCAGCGGGAGCATTTCTCTTTCCTTTGTTGTTGAACTTATTGTTCCTTTAATTGCCATTGCCTTTGTAGTAGTTGTGGTTGTTGTTGTCACCATCCCTTGGAGTATCCTTCTTGTGAGGACACTCTCTGACATAGTGGCCAAACTTGTTGCAATTGAAGCATCTTCCTTTTCTTCCTTCTTTGAATCCCGACATAAATCCTTGACATTGTCTTCTTGGACCAACATTGTTCTTTCTTTTAGCATGAGTGGAGAAAGCGGTAGGATTATTTCCACTTGATGGCTTATCTCTTTCCATCATTCTTATTTCGTCTTGAGTGCATCTAGCCAATAATTCATCAAAACCCGAAATCTTGTCATTGTTGAGGATGGTGGTGCTAACCACATCCCATTCTCTTGTAAGATCTCCAAGTGCAATAAGAGTGAGCTCCCCATCACCAACAACTTCTTCAATAGATAGGAGATCATTCTTCATTTCAGCAATCCTCACGAAGTAGGATTGAATGGACTCTCCTATATCCATCTTGATGTCTTTCAGCTTGTTCTTGAGAAAGACAACTTGATTTGCATTGTTTACTTTGAACATCCCAACTAGCTTGTCATACATCTCCCTAGATGTTTCCAAATCAGAAATATAGGCTTGTGAATGGAATCTACAATAATTTTCTTAGCTTTGACAGCACGTTTCTTGTACTTTGTTTTTGCAGCAGTGGATACATTTGAATGAGGCTCCACTGCTCTTCCTTTTACATAGTCCATATGTTAAAATTGGCAACTAGGGCCAAACTCCATGTGGGTCTACTTATTCATGGCAACTAATATTTTTCTTGGATTCCTCTCGTTGAGAGGTGTAGGATTGATCTAAAGATCATCTGATTCAGACATGTATTCATGGAGATATGAATTTATTTGTGTTATGGGACAATTCGTCAAGGTCGGCTAGCGACCAAATTGCCCCCACTTGTGCTCAACATTTTAGTATAAAAAGAGGTGGCTTGCTAGTCATTTGCACACACTCTTCTTGTGATCTCTTCCTCTCCACTTGTCTTTGGGTTTTGGTGGGAGGAGAGATCCAAAGAGACAATGATGCCCTAATGGAAAAGACTAAACGCTGGCATGAAGCAAGCCCTAAACGCAGTCATGAACGCAAAATGCCCTAGCCGCAGGCCTAAAGGGAGTTTATGCAGCAGAGGAGACCTGTCCACGCAACAAGATGTCACCTAACTTCAGTGACTAGAAGCCTCTACGCTGCCCTAAAATGAAGGTTCTATGCAATGTAATGTTGGATCCTTTCACGTTGGGCAGAGGAGCCCTTAACTACCCCTAACAGCAGTCATAATGAAAGCTCGGAAATTGCCCTAGCCACAACAAGAGAGGGAGGCTCTAAGACAACGTGGAGGAGGCTTGAGTTCCTTGTTGGAGGCTGAGTTAACTGCTGGAGCAGTGGTTTGTTTTTGGGTCACTTTGATGGAGGCCAAGAGGTTGTCTTGGATGCGTAGGTTGTTCTTGAGGGCCAAAGGCATGAGGAGTTGTTTCATGGGGTTAGAACCCTTGGAAAGGGCTACCACAACAAGGGATAGGCTTGTTGTAGCAAGCCACAATCCCTTATACACCTACAGGTCTACGTTAAGGCCAACAAGGAGGGCGTAAGGCCTGGTTGTGACTGTTGGGGTATGACAAGCCAACGTGGGGTTTAGGAGTGCTGGAGAAGGGTGACCGTAGCCTTGGGAGGGATGTTGCAGTTGATGTGTGAGGGTTGGTAGGACTGTCATTGATGCCCTAACCAGTCCATGACCACATTGTGAAGGCTGTCCAATCTGCTGTCCAGCAATGTAGATAATCCCCTAACAGTGAACTAATGTAGTGCAGCAGCATGATATGATAAGATGTGACAACATTGTAATAAGGTGCAACATGATGTTGAATGCTGCTGCATGATGATGGGCATAGTGATGAAGTGTAGCATAGCATGATGTGTGCAGCACAAGTGTAACAAAGTGCAACACAGTGATGATGAATGCTGCAATGAGATGCAGCATAATGGGAACACTGAGGAGTAGCATGATGATGCAACGCAATGATAGTCGTGCAACATATAGGTGACAACAAGGATGGGTGCAACATGGTGCAGTATGGTGCAACACAAGTATGGAGCAGCACAATGGTACAACATGGTATTGCAACTTGTTGATGATGGTTACAACATGATGATGAGGTACTATTCTGTGATGGGAGCAACATAGTGATAAGAGCAGCTCAATGATTGGGTGCAGCATAGTGGCGGGTGCAGCATGATGATGAGGTGCAACACAGTGATGGGTGCAGCATGGCGATGGAGTCACCTTGCAGGATCGGTTGAAGCAGTATGTCTTCACCAGAGTTTAGATAAGCTACCTCATGTGTTATCTTCATAAAGAAGATCTCTGCTCTTATTATGACAAGTCAAAATGTTGACTTTTGATGTATATGTACTCTCTCTCTCTCTCTGCTGAACTACTGAAGAACATAAGAAGAATTGATCAAGGGTTTCCCGACATTGGGGTTTGTCCCTGGCTGGCGCCACATCTTGTGTCCTCTTGTCTTGGCTTGTATTCTGCGATTTATGTTTATGTTCTATCTGCATTTTACTATCATGCTAAATGTGATTGTTAATCTGGAATTGATATTGAGCTAAAATGGAAAATTGAAGTAAATTTGCTCTCAGCATAGAACATACCTAAAATTAACATGGTATCAGAGGTGAGGTGAAGACAAAGTCCAAGCAAGAGTGAAAGAGCAATCACGAAAGACAGTTGGAAAGGACAAAAGGCTCAATGGGTTCCTCATTCCTCTTCAAATTCACCAAGCGTGAAGTCAAATCAAAGAAGATTATTAGAGTGGCACAACGGAAGCATTTGATGGCCTACCTAAAGATTACTTCAATGGGAAGTCCGGATCTAAGGGTGGAAGGAAAGGCAGATGCCTTGCTTGAAATGAGTTTGGCCATTATGCAAAGTAGTGTCTGAATAGAAGGGACACATCACTTGATGATGATAACAATCATTCTAGGGGCATCTTCAATGATCGAAGGAATGATAGGTACAATGGCAAAGGAAAAAGGAATGTAGGTTATCAAGGAAATGACTGACTCTTCAAAGAAAGCAAGGAACTCCAGAGTCCCAGACTCTTTGGGAATCTGGCTTATTGATGGTAATGCTTCAAGGCACTTCATCGGATAGAAGGAAGCTCCCTCTAATTTGATAGAGAAGGAAACAATCATGGAGATTATACTTGGAGTCAATGCCACCTA
The DNA here is from genome assembly GCA_031772625.1 of Pinus tabuliformis. NCBI lineage: Eukaryota > Viridiplantae > Streptophyta > Pinopsida > Pinales > Pinaceae > Pinus > Pinus tabuliformis. The sequence goes on along the minus strand of CM062807.1, from coordinate 176,921,759 downwards.
TCCTGGAAAGGGTGTAGGGAATGTTACCCCTCAATTGAATGAGGGTAACACAATTCATTTACAAGAAGTTCTTTATGTACCTGATCTCAAGAACCTAGTGTCCATTTCGACAATGGAAGTCAAAGGTTTCAAGGTGGCATTCATCGATGGAAAGGTACGTGTTTGAAAATGGAATTTTCAAAGATGCTTTTATTCTTGGGTTCAACCATTCAGGGTTGGCAATTTGTATCAAGTTGCAGGAAGTCCATTGGGGACCATGTCAATTGACACATCTCTTCTATAGCACCGAAGGTCCTCTTATTATGGGGCCCTACCCGATGTGAGTCAGAGGGTGACAGGGATGCCTGAATTCAAGAAGAGCATGAAGGTACATGTCCGAGATGTACGGAAGGAAAACTTACAAGGGGACCATTCCCCTCATGTAGCAAGACCTTAGATGTGGAACAACCTGAGGGGTTTGAGATTCATGATCAAGAATCTCATGTATGCAGGTGGAAGAAAGGTCTCTATGTTTTAGAGTCGGGCAAACACCCTGACTCTTCAAAGAAAGCAAGGAACTCCAGACTCTTTGGGAATCTGGCTTATTGATGGTAGTGCTTCAAGGCACTTCATCGGATAGAAGGAAGCTCTCTCTAATTTGATAGAAAAGGAAACAATCGTGGAGATTATACTTGGAGTCAATGCCACCTATCCTGGAAAGGGTGTAGGGAATGTTACCCCTCAATTGAATGAGGGTAACACGATACATTTACAAGAAGTTCTTTATGTACCTGATCTTAAGAACCTGGTGTCCATTTCGACAATGGAAGTCAAAGGTTTCAAGGTGGCAATCATCGATGGAAGGGTACGTGTTTGAAAATGGAATTTTCAAAGATGCTTTTATTCTTGGGTTCAGGGTTGGCAATTTGTATCAAGTTGTAGGAAGTCCACTGGGGACCATGTCAGTTGACACCTCTTCTATAGCATCGAAGGTCTGCTTATTATGGGGCCCTACGTGATGTGAGTCAAAGGGTGACAGGGATGCTTGAATTCAAGAAGAGCATGAAGGTACATGTCCGAGATGTACCGAAGGAAAGTTTACAAGGGGACCATTCCCCTCATGTAGCAAGACCTTAGATGTGGAACAACCTGAGGGGTTTGAGATTCATGATCAAGAATCTCATGTATGCAGGTGGAAGAAAGCTCTCTATGTTTTAGAGCAAACACCTTGGGCTTGATATGAGAGGATCGATAGCTAGCTGATGAAGCTGAGATTCATTAGGAGTGAAGCCGATCCAAACTAGTACTTGAAGCTTGTGGATAATAGACCTCTCATAGTGGCACCTTATTAGGACGACCTCTTTCTGACAGGTGCAAACCCTCTCATTTGCAAAAGTAAGAGGGAGTTGGATACCAGATTTGGAATGGTGAACTGCAAGCCCGTGACTACCTCGATGGAGCTTAACTTTAAGAAGTTATGCAGTAGTGCTGTCGGACCTGATTTGGGAAATGCCTTTGAGTGTCGTCAACTCATAATAACATTGATGTTCTTAGTGAACTCCCGTCCGGATATATGTTTTGCAGTTAGCACGCTGAGCTCATATATGGTTAAGCCTCACTGGATTGGTGCCAAGAATCTCTTGAGATATCTTCAGGGCACAATCTCTCATGGATTGAGATACTCTACCGGAAATGTGAAGCTGCATGATCATTCTGATGCTGATTAGGCAGGTAGTGTGGAGGATCGCAAGAGCACTTTTGGGTGCTGGTTCTCTTTGGGTTCTGCTTTGATATCCTGGATGAGCAGGAAGGAGAAGTCAATTGCTTTGAGCACCGTTGAGACTGAATACATAGCTATGAGTATGACCTCGTGTAAAGCTGCTTGGTTGAGGAAGCTCTTCAGTGAGCTGTTTGGACACATGCTGGATACCACCGTGATCTTCTGTGACAACCAAAGGGGGATTCAATTGTTGAGGAATCCCGTGTTCTATGATTGCTCCAAGCATATAGACTTCAGGTACCACTTTATCTGGGATATGGTACATCGAGGAGCAAGAAGGCTCCATCGCATTGGGACTGATGTGCAGGTCGCTGACATTCTATCGAAACCCCTGTGAAAGGTCAAATTTGTGACCTTCCTAGAATGACTAGGAGTCGTGGAGAGACTCTCTCCTAAGGGTCCTATATGATATGGATATTCAGCTTTGGGAGCTTTGGGGGCTTGGGGGTACATCTTGGAGTGATGAGCAAAGGGCGAGTGGTTCAACCTTCCCCTAGTAGTCTGCTATGTAGGCAGGATGAGTGGTTCATCCTTCTCTTGCCGAGACACAGTCATAGGGTGAGTGGTTCAACCTTGCCCTAGTGATTTGTTGTGTACAGGGTGAGTGGTTCAGCGTTCCCCTAGTGATTTGTTGTGTACAGGGTGAGTGGTTTAGCCATCCCTTGGGATACCTCTGGCGACATGTAGGCAGGATGAGTGGCTCGTCCTTCTCCTGCTGAGACATCCTGCCCATGCAGTCTGGGACTCATGGGAAGTACCTCTCATCTGGCCAATGAGAATGGAAATCAGGATAGGGACCATAGTAGTACCGATGGACACATCGTGTATCTACCATACTCCCTATGCTGGGATGATATTGATTTGGGATCAATTGGAATTGACTTCGGGTCAGTAAGAGTGATATGATATACTCTCTTTATTTGGAACTGATTTCGGATCAATAAGAGTGATATGAAACACTCTCTTTATTTGGAACTGATTTCGGATCAGTAAGAGTGGTATGAGACACTCTCTCTTATATGGGATTGACTTCGGGTCAGTGGAGGATGGTATGATACATTCTCGATCACTCCTTCTTCATAGTTCAACAGAGCAGAGAAGTGCAGGGCACTGATGGCAGAGACAATCTAGCAGATGGATTAGTAGATGGAGTTCTCCCTAGTTGAGAGGGAGTGTTAAAATTGGCAACTACGGCCAAACTCCATGTGGTTCTACTTATTCATGGCAGTTTATATTTTTCTTGGATTCCTCTCGTCGAGAGGTGTAGGATTGATCTAAAGATCATCCGATTCTGACATGTATTCATGGAGATATGAATTTATTTATGGTATGGGACAATTTATCAAGGTCGGCCAGCAACCAAATTGCCCCCACTTGTGCTCAATGTTTTAGTATAAAAAGGGGTGGCTTGCTAGTCATTTGCACACACACTCTTCTTGTGATCTCTTCCTCTCCACTTGTCTTTGTGTTTTGGTGGGAGGAGAGATCCAAAGTGACAATGCTGCTCTAATGGAAAAGGCTAAACGCTAGTATGAAGCAAGCCCTAACTGTTGGCCTAATGGTGCCCTAAACGCAGTCATGAACGTAGAATGCCCTAGCCGCAGGTCTAAAGGGAGTTAATGCAGCAGAGGAGACTTGTCCACACAGCAAGAAGATGTCAGCTAACCGCAATCACTAGAAGCCTCTATGCTGCCCTAAAATGAAGGTTCTATGCAACGTAATGTAGGATCCTTTCACGCTGGGCAGAGGAGCCCTTAACTACCCCTAGCAACAGTCATAATGAAAACTCGGAAATTGCCCTAGCTGTAGCAAGAGAGGGAGGCTCTAAGACAACGTGGAGGAGGCCTGAGTTCCTTGTTGGCAGCCGAGTTAACTGGGTCACTTTGATGGAGGCCAAGAGGTTGTCTTGGATGCGCAGGCTGTTCTCGAGGGCCGAAGGCATGAGGAGTAGTTTCATGGGGTTAGAACCCTTGGAAAGGGCTACTGCAACAAGGGACATGCTCGCTGTGGCAAGCCCCAGTTCCTTATACACCTACAGGTCTACGTTAAGGCCAACAAGGAGGGCGTAAGGCCTGGTTGTGACTATTGGGGTATGACAAGCCAACGTGGGGTTTAGGAGTGCTGGAGAAGGGTGATCGTAGCCTTGAGAGGGATGTTGTGGCTGATGTGTCAGCACTGGTAGGACTATCATTGATGCCCTAACCAGTACATGACCACATTGTGAAGGCTGTCCAATCTGCTGTCCAACATTGCAGAGAATCTCCTAACAGTGATCTAATGTAGTGTTGTAGCATGATATGATAAGATGTGACAACATTGTAATAATGTGCAGTATGATGTTGAATGCTGCTACATGATGATGGGCATAGTGTAACATAGCATGATGTGTGCAACACAAGTGTAACAAAGTGCAACACAATGATGATGAATGCTGCAATGGGACGCAACATGATGGGCACAGTGAGGAGCACCATGATGATGCAGCACAATGATAGTGGTGCAACATATAGGTGACAACAAGGATGGGTGAAACATGGTGCAGTATGGTGCAACACAAGTATGGAGCAGCACAATGGTACAACATGGTATTGTAGCAACTTGTTGATGATGAACACAACATGATGATGAGGTACTGCTCTGTGATGGGAGCAACACAGTGATAAGAGCAGCTCAGTGATTGGGTGCAGCATAGTAGCGGGTGCAGCATGATGATGAGGTGCAACACAGTGATGGGTGTAGCATGGTGATGGAGTCACCTTGCAGGATCAGTTGAAGCAATATGTCTTCACCGGAGTTTAGATAAGCCGCCTCATGTGTTATCTTCATAAAGAAGATCTCTGCTCTTATTATGACAAGTCAAAATGTTGACTTCTGATGTATATGTACCATCTCTCTCTCTCTCTGCTGAACTATTGAAGAACATAAGAAGAATTGATCAAGGGTTTCCCGACATTGGGGTTTGTCCCTGGCTGGCGCCACATCTTGTGTCCTCTTGTCTTGGCTTGTTTTCTGCGATTTATATTTATGTTCTATCTGCATTTTACTATCATGCTAAATGTGATTGCTAATCTGGAATTGATATTGAGCTAATATGGAAAATGGAAGTAAATTTGCTCTCAGCATAGAACATACCCAAAATTAACACCATAACATCATTCTCTTCCTAAGTCAAATCCAGAGACATCTTCCATGCATGATAATCGAATTTGAACTATGATGTAGTCGTCATTGAAGATAGCTTTAAATTCTTGTCCAACGCCTTTCCTTAGTGATTGCTTTTCTCACTCTTGCTTGGGCTTTGTCTTCACCTTGCTTCTGATACCATGTTAATTTTAGTTAACAATGGTATCTTCTATGCTTCGCACAATTTACTTCAATGTTCCTTTAGTAATCCAATGACAATTTCCAATTATTTCTAGTAGCAATCACATTAACCATTAATCACATTGACAGTAAATGCAGATAGAACATAAAACAAAATGCAAAAGACAAGCCAAGACAAGAGAACACAAATTCTGGATGCTAGGGAAAAACCCCAATGTGGGGAAAACCCTTTGATCAATTCTTCTTATTATTATTCAATAGTTCAACAGAGAGAGAGTACAAAAGTCAAATTGACTAGCCCAATACAAAGTCAAATTAGCCTTGTCAAATTATGTAGCCAACTGTAGTTAAACTTCAACCCTAACCAGACAGTCAATGCTGGTCAAAACAACAGTCAAGCACCTCCTTTAAAGCTCGGTCAAAGGTAGTCAAATTCGGCCTCCAACAATGGTCAAGGTCAACCCAAAATAGTCATAAAAATTTTGGTCAAACTTGGTCAACCTGCAGTCAACTTTGCGGTCAAACATGATTCTAGTCAACGTAGGTCAAATAGCCTAAAAAACCTCGATTTCTATGGCAGTCAATGCGGCCTAAGAAAATCGAAATTCTGCCCCAAAAATCACAGTCAAAACTAGTCAAAATTGCCTCGGTCAACGCTGGTCAAACTATCTAAAATTCTGCGTGTAATTTATGCCCAGAAATTCTGTCCTCCTAGCCGCACGTGTGAGAGAGAGATAGGTTGCCCCAAGCTATACAAATCAATCCGATGAAGAGAGAGAGAAGAATGTGTGAGTGATGGATGTCCAAATGAGGTATGAGGTTTCGTGTATTTATACACTTCGTTGTGGGTGAAGAGACACATCCATTGGGCTTCTTGAGCCTACATAATGATGAAGTCGACTTGATCAATTTGCACATGTGAGGGCATAAATTCAAAATATCACTTCTGTTTGTCCGAATGAGATGATCTTTATGTTAATCTTGGACCTCTCGAAAAGAGGAATCCAATGCAATCATCATCTCCATCAAATGAGCTGTACCAAGGTGAAATTTGGCCCTAGTTTCCAGTTTTAACATAAGTCCAAGCAGAACCAGGGTTGAGGAGCATTTTCACAAGGAGAGAAAAAAGACATGAGAAACGTTAAGTTTTTTGAATGTCATAAGCATGGTGATTATGCAGGATAGTGCCCAAACAAGGAGAAAGGCAAGTTGAAGACATCAACGATTGCATCAACACAGATGGATGAGATAGCCATGAAGTTCAAGAAGGAATTTGCATTGGTGTCTTGCCTTTCAGGCACCATTGCATGTGGTTTATAATTTGTAGATAGTGGAGCTTCTTGTCATATGACGGGATCTCGTGACCTCTTCACTAGTATGGCTAAAGAGCATCTTGATCTTCACATGGAGCTTGGTGATAATGCTAAGCATGCAGTGGAGGATGTTGGTAGGATATAGTTCTAACTAGACTCAGGGAGTCTCATTGAAGTGAAGGAAGTTTTATGTGTACCTGGGTTAGAGAAGAACTTCTCTTGGTTTTGGCTATGGAGGATAGGGGACTTGAGGTTAGTTTAAGAGGATAGGTACTTGTCAGGCCAAAAGGAGCTGATCTTAGCATGAGGTGAGTTATGTTGTTTTTCCACGACGTTGGTGTCTTGGATAGAATCTTAAATCACTGATGCTACCAAACCAAGAATCACAATGAAACTACTTTGCACAGTGAAATATAAACAACAATAAATATACTAGTGCACAAAATATAGGCAACTTGTTACAATTTTGTACAATAACCCAACTTTGTTATATTAATCAACCTGAATAATACAACGGTCTAGGGCTCCTGTAACAGGGATAATGGCCCTCATACACAAGAATACAAAATCAGGGCTTGGTGTCAGTCCATCGACAACCAATCTACCCTCAATAAGATACTTTGACCGTCTAGCTGATGTAGAGCTCCTCACAGCTGCCTTGGTCGTACCCTGTACCTGCTCGGTCCTTCGGCTCCCAATTTGCATCATCGCCTCTATCAATGATCCAAGTCCATTTGGCCATTGAACCTCAACTATCCAATCTGCTCACTAGTTGTGCTTTAGTCCATCTAGGGCACAACACATCGAGACTCCTATCGAGTTGTTCACAACTCCACTTGTGAACAACTGTCAACTGCTCACTGTTTCTCCTCAGCTACTCAGGGACTTCAACCCACTATAGTCTCCTTGCGTTGCTCCAATGAAGACTAAGATAGGGCACGGATGGTTGCCACCTATCACTGCAAGATGCCCATCTCCCACAGTGAACACAGGCTAAGAGGACTGCCCATCATCTGTTGTAGAAGTCCTTCTCCACACACAAGTCTAGGGCTGTTCAACTGCTCCTTTGGCTGATCAAACATTGAGCTCAACAATTGCCACTCTAGCAACCACCTAGGTCCATGAAGATGGTGCACACGATGCTCCAACTTGGGCACTATCACATTGTCCTCCAACAAACCATAAATGCCCAATCCATGTCCACACTTGGTCCACTCACACACTGCCCTCCAACAGACCACGGGTGACCAATCCTTGCTGTGGCATTTGCTCTTCGTTAGGGCATCCAACCATTTAGGAAACCCTCCTCTTGGTTGTCAACAAACTCCTCAAACTCTCCTCTCTTAGGACACCCATCCACCTACAAATCTCATCAACAAGAGAGCACAACCTCCAACATACTGTTGGTCTGCTCTTGTCCTTGGGATCTATGCTACCTGAGCTCTGGTTAGGGCTGAAGTCACACTGCTACAACACCTAAGAAATGCTCCAATCACTACGTTTTCCCTTTCAACTGACTATCCTTCATTGATGTCCCTTGTTAGGCCTCTTCCACACACTGTTTTGCCTTGGAATCCTTCTCAAAAAACCCTACAGCCTAAGGTCAAGCTAAAACAAGAATTCTATTCACTGTTCGAGGGTTAACACCCTCTGTTTAGGCCGCAGTGGCTACTTAGAGGTTGCGGCTAGGTGAGAGGACCTTTACTTAGCCTCTCGGCCCTTTAAAAAGTCTCCATATATGCTATTGTAGCTACAATCCACTTGTGACCCAAATAGAAGTCCAATACACAATATAACAAGCACAGAAGTAGCCCTTACCTCTCCTCAAGCCTGTGTCTTAGTCCTACAAGAAGTCTGTACCCTAAAACAGAGAGAAACTCCTCCCAAACTCGTCCTTCTTGCTCCATGCTAGCCTCAGATCTTCGCCGTAAATTTTAAAGGTATTTTCTTGATGAGATTGCTCTTGGATGTGCGTTATGTCTCACACTTGACCTATAATTATATGCGTCAGGTGGCTCCAATGAATTTATCAGATTGTTAGACAAATTAACCCATCGTATCTTCAAAAATTCATATCTCCATTTCTACATGTCAGATTTTGATGATTTTCGTTGCGTTGGATTCATCCTCAACGTCCTATATCATCTCCATCCATCACATCTGCCAATATAGTCATGGTTTTGGCCCAAACATTGATGGGTGCAAAACCCCAAGCTCGGGTTTCAAGCCCACAAGGCCACTTGTGGAGCTCCTTCCTCCAAACCCTCAATCCTCAAGGCTTGTAGTACCTCCCAAGCTACAAAAATCAAGTTATAGGTAGCATAGAGAGTAACTTATATCTGTTGAGAGGACAGGCAGTGAAAGCCTTTCTATATAGTAGTGACAACCTAAGGAGGATGGGGTATCTATACTACAGGTCTCTACAATTGTTATAGGAGATGGTCACTAGTCTTCTAGAGTCCAATGTAGAGCAGGATGGTGTGTGCATTGCAAAGTATGTGTACTTGGCAAGCATGCCAAGGCAACATTTCTTAATAGTGAGACTAGGTCCAAGGGAGTTTTGGATTTGGTTCATTTTGATGATTCTGGTCTATATTAGTGGATTTTGTATCTGGTTAGTAGAATTTTTTTCTATGATGTAGCCCTTCCCGGTTTCAAGTTTTTGCATAGGTTTAATGCCCAAACCCCATCATAACATATGAGATGATATATATGTTAGCACTCATTTAACTCAAAATATCAAAGTCTACTCTACTCTTTGTTTACACAGCTGATACATGGAATAAATGCAAGCAAACACACTCTAAAAATTACACTACTATTCGTCTAATGACCCTGGAAAAACCCACAAGGGAAAAACAAGTTCTAAAGGAGGATTTAAATCGCTGATAAGGAAATTTATACATAGTAGAGAAAAGTCCAACTTATCTCCCTTTTAGTGGTTGTCAATGTCGTTGCCAAATTACATAGAAATTCCAGCCTCCCTCACAATCATAAACACAACTGTGATTTGCTTGAATTTTGTGCTAGCTGCCACAACACAGTGCCTCGATCTCTATGCTAGGAATACCAGAAATCACTCTTAGAAATCAGTGACAAAGTCTGACATAATTTCTCTCCTGGAATCATGTTGATAATACCTCAAGGTTTGTGTTCTCTAGTTTGGAATAACAATGAGACAATCTCTATATTTGTGGCCCTATTGACTAAATAGTGGTAGAATTATATGATTCAAACAACCCTAGCTCACACCAAGAAATGTGCTGAGATCCATACTGAGCTTTACCAACAAACCAACACTGACTTCTAGCTTAAAACTCGACATGAAATCCCATGAAACTCGACCTCATAACCCAACCCAAAAATCTTGGGATCCAGTCTGCTCCATAAAACTTGGGCTTGACTTTGGTGTTCGATTTCCTCTTCCTCAGGCCTGCAAACTCGTCCTCCTTGCTCCTCTCCTCAAGTCTCATTAGAATAATGAGCTTCCCTTCTATCCTTTTTCTCTTTTTGCCTCTTCAAAAGATGAGAACTCTAACCCTTAGAAATCAAGGGTTGAGATTAAATCTCAGCACACGAGATCAATGGATGAGATCAAGTCCGCCACTAACCCCCTCCCTCATGTGTCTCCCCTCAATTAATGAGCCTAGTACTTTTTCATTTTTTTGTACCATCTGCACTTTTTCTTTCAAAAGTCACTTAATGGATGAGATCAAGTCCGCCACTGATCCCCTCCCTCATGTGGCTCCCCTCAATTAATGAGCCTAGTACTTTTTAATTTTTTTGTACCATCTGCATTTTTTCTTCGTAAAGTCACTTTAATAAAATAAAGTGTACTTAGTACTTTTCTCATAAAGTCACTTTTATAGCACATGTGACTTTAATAAATTAAAGTGCAATGCACATATCTCATAAAAAGTACTTTGCTCGTTGACATTAATAAAACTCATAATGTCACTAGACAAAAGGGTCATTTATGTGCCTTCCTAGGGCAAATTAGACAATGGGAGCGAGTACACCTCCGTTGAGTTCAAGAATTTCTGCAGGGAGGTAGAATCAAGAAAGAACTGATAGTGCCATACAATCCATAGTAGAATGTGTGGCAAAGAGGAAAAATAGGATTATAATAAGAGCAGCCAAGGCCATGATCCATGATCAAGATCTGCCTATGTTCTTATGGGTAGAGGCTTCTAACACGACTATATATTTGTAGAATAAGAGTCCTCATAATGCAGCGGAGGATGAGACTCATGATGAGGCTTTATAGGAGTGAGTCTAGTTTATGTCCATATTTTCATCGACAAAGATTAAAAGTTGATCAAAGATTTATTGACGGTCGAGATTATTTTGACGAGGGTCAAGTCAACTAGCCGTTATTTTCCACTTGGAGGATTTATCTAGAAATTAGAGCCATTTGCTTCTCAAGACACAATGATGGTGACTTTGGTCTAAATGTAATTTTGTAAACGTTGGTGTGAAGCAATTGTTCTGTTGGGAACGTTTGAAATTCATAAGAAAAGACTTTGGGGTTCAGTTCATGGTGTCTTTGTCTCATTGATCTGTAGCACGTGTTGGGTATGTGCTTTCTTATATTGTGCTTCAATATTATATGAACTGTTATTTCATGTGTAGATGATAGGAACATTCTATTAGTAAGTTTTGGGCTTATCTTAGGTTATCTGATTCATTGTATGATCTAACAATTTTTTCTTAAGAAATATATAGAGTTTGCAGGTTCCCCGACCCTTGGGCTCCAAGTTCACAAACTGTGGGCACAAACCAACCTTGTTTGGGCTTCAGGAAATTTATGTGATTTTCTTACTTCACTAAGGCTGTGGTTAACATCTATCTATTAGTAAGTTCTGGGCTTATCTTAGGTTATCCGATTCATTGTATGATTTAACAATTTTTTCTTAAGAAATATATAGAGTTTGCAGGTTCCCCGATCCTTGGGCTCCAAGTTCACAAACTGTGGGCACAAACCAACCTTCTTTGGGCTTCAAGAAATTTATGTGATTTTCTTACTTCACTAACGCTGTGGTTAACATCTATCTTTCGAAATACATCAAGCTATTGTCATTATCATAAAAATTATTCTTCAAAAAAAGTCTTTCAAGCATTGTATGTTTGTATATAGCTTGTAAGTTATTTTTGTAATTTTTTTTAGAATAAATTTTTCTTACCCTTGTTTTGCAGTTGAGGTTTGGGGTTTATTTTGAATTTCTTTATATATTGGGGTTTTGGGTATTTTTATTTCCATTTGTGCACGGGAGATCCAAGCCATTTGAAGAAGATTTGTTGGGGTTTGAATTAGATCTAGGTCCTTGAGGGTAAGATCTAGTCCCCAATTTTTTTGCAAGGCCAACATCAAGGAATTTTGCAGTGAAATTAAGCAATATTGCAGATCTGAAGCAAATTGAATTTGAATTTTTGGGAAGGGTTTCAAATTTTTCAGGGTCTTTAGGCCTAGTGTCAACCCTCCTAGGCCTAGCTGGGCCCCTTCAAGCCTACTGACAACCTTCCTCTCCTTGTCGCGGGATTTACAACCCTCATAACTGTGGCTGCAAGCCCTTAGGGTTGCCTTTAGGCCTTCGTCCTCCTCTTTTAACCCTGCATTGACTTCCTATTCCTCTCGGCCAACCCTCCAAAGCCTGACACAGGCCTTCCCTTCCCCTTGGCATCTTGTCCCTGTCTCCTCATCCCTCCGTCTCCCTCCTTTTCCCTTTAGCTCCTTCTCCTTACCCCTGCCGTCAAGTTCTGAGGGCTTCTAACCCTTTGCTGCAGTCCCAAAGGGACTTTCTCCTAGGCCGCAGTCCCTCTAGGGCTTGCAGCAACCTCTTGTGAGGCCGTCTCCCTTGGCCACAACCTTTAGAAGGCCTGTTGTGGCCTCCTTTGATCCTTGACCTTAGCAGCAGGCCTATTAGGCCTTCACTAACCCCTCTAAGCCCTCTTCCTTGGCCCTAGCCTTGCCTCAATTGGCCTCTTCCATCTCTGATTTGATCATTTGTTTTCCAAACTAATAATCGGTGTATCTTGCAGATGTTTTGAGACAAGTTGGTGATTTCAGGTGTTCTCTCTTCACTGGAGAAAATTTGGCAAGTTTTCGAAGGCCTTGAGCGTAATTGTTTGATCTCTAAACCCTTAGTTCCCTCACTGTCTTATTACAACCATCTAATAAGTTGCATAACAGTGGTAAATATCTCACCTAATTGGCCTAAAATCAACAATTAAAGTATCTGTTGTAGTAATAAGTGAATTTGCATTCATTAGGCACTCATTATTTGATTTCATGACTGTCATCTCTGTTGTGATTACTTACTGAAGTCTGATATATTTGACAGTGGTATTGGCATCATAAGATATCCTAACTTCTTAAGAGATTAGTGATTGGCAAAGTAGTTATGGTAGTAGGATAGTTCACTTGTATTTTGCATGCTCATCTTGGCATTTAAAGTGTGCTGGCATAAGTTTATTCACTGCTGTTATAAAGTTAATTTGTGGCTCATTGAATATCATAAGATCATAAGGAACATAAAGCATTTATACTTGTTCTTGCTCCATTGGTATGTTAGCATTTAAGTGAGTTTATTATTGGGCTAATTATTAAATTGCTTCTATTGTTTCTAAGGCATTAACACATTGTTGTCTTGTGTGGTTTCAAAATGTTTCTAATTCATATCTAATAAACTCACTCCCTAAAAAGCACATTCATCTCATAATCTAATAATCTTGATTGCCTAAGTGAATAGATCTAATATTGGTATCTATTGTTTCCTCACACATTGGCATATCTTAGAAAGCTTTCTAATTGCATAAGAGCGTTGATAATTTTGTTGTCTATCTTGAGTAATTGGCATCTTTGGCTAATTGGATAAATGCTCTATATGTTATTGGATTTATAATTCCTGTTTTAAGTGGATATCTATTCTGAAACTCTATATTGGTGAATCATTGTGAAGAGCATCTATTTCATTCTTGGGCAAGTGTTTCTTTTGGTTATCTCCTGTATCTTGTTGACACTTGTAGCACCTTGTCTTGTTTAGGATTGTCTCTCAATTCATTAAGTACTCTTGTTATTAGATAACCAACATCAAGACGTAAAGAACATTAAATAATCTTAACTTAAAATCACTCAATAAATCTTGCACTCTCATTCTAAGGTTAGCCTTGCATTAATAACTTACCTCCAAGCATAAGCTTGGTCAATAGAAAATAGGATCACCTTTCTCACCTAGCTTGAGGAGCCTAGCACCTCTTTAGTGGTTAACATAGTGACCTTGCAGTCGTCAGAGCCACAGTCTCTGTAGCGCCGAAGGCACCGGGTGGTTAGTACCTAAGGGGAGGTATTGTTAATCAAGCCTTTGCTTGCTTCCCCTTGGCCTCTTTCTCACAACCTACTCTAGAGTCTAGCTTCAAAATAGTTGAGAGGAAGGATACACTTAAATAGGCATTTAATTAAAAGTAACCAAGATCCTTGCATCACACCTAAGTGTTAGGATTTGCATTTGCATATAGGATAGTTAAGCATTCAAGTAGCGGTTTTTCATCCGGTTACTTGGTCTTTGATTGATATAAAGCAAGAAATTGACTCCATAAGGCACTAGTTTCACATCTTACTCTAATCTAATCTATAAATCTTGCTAAAATCAACTAAGTGGCTAGGCCATTCAATCGTGTCTCCCGGACTTGTTGGTTGCCAACAAGTCTTGCATTTTTATCTTCCATTGGGACTACCCCCTATAGGCTGTTGTTGGAAGATAGCTAGAACGAAGAGGTCAGGGATCAGAGTGACCACCCCTTACCTGAGTCGTTGTCGCACCGTGCCTATACAATCTGAGCGACAACAAGTCCAAACCTTCTACCTTTGAGGAGGTAGCAAACCATCAGGTTTGGAGGGACGCCATGATGGAAGAGTACAATGCCATCATAAGGAACAATGCTTGGGAGATGGTATCGTGGCCTAAGGGGAAGTTAGCAGTCACTTCTCGATGGATCTACAAGATTAAACATGCAGTTGATGGCAATGTCGAGAAGTATGAGGCAAGGTTTGTGGCAAGGGGGTTTTTCGAGGAGGGAATAGACTATGAGGAGATTGTTGCCTTTGTCGCTAGATATGCATTTATTAGGATAGTCATCTCGATTGCTTCAGAGATGCATTGGAGGATACATTAGATGAATGTGAAGACTACCTTCTTGAATGGGGTAATTGAGGAACAGGTGTATATCGAGCAAGCTCAGCGATTTGAGGTTCATGGGAGAGTCCCATGTATGCAGGCTGAAGAAAGCCTTGTACAAACTTGAGTAGGCATCTTGTGCATGGTACTCTAGGATTGATGGGTACCTATTTGGGTTGGGCTTCACCAAGAGTGAGGCAGACTCCAACTTGTAATATGTATTTGTTGACGGTGAACTGATAATCTTGGTACTTTATGTTGATGATCTCTTTTCGATGGGATTGGAGAGGCTCATAGGGATGTGTAAGGAGGACCTTGCTTTGGAGTTTGAGATGAAGGATATTCGATTGATGCACTACTATTTGGGATTAAAGGTGTGGTAGCAGCCAAGAGAGATTGTCCTTGGGCGGGGCAAGTATGCAGTTGGGATCCTGAAGAGATTTGGGATGGAGGATTGTAGTTGTATGTCTATACCTATGATTACCAACTTGAGGAAGCTTAATGCTTTTGAGAGTGAATCAATGGATCCCGCTTTATATAGGCAACTGATTAGGTCCTTTATGTATCTAGTCAGTACTGGACTAGATATATATTTTGCTACGAACACACTCCATCAGTTTATGGTGAAGCCAGGGAGGGTTCATTGGGTGGCAACAAAACATGTGCTCATGTATCTTTGTGGTACATTGGAGTTTGGACTGAGGTATGTTACAGTTGGTGGACTGTAGTTGTAGGGCTACAAAGATTCAAATTGGGCTGGGAGTGCATGGAAAAGTACTTTTGGTTGTTTTTTTTTAGCTTGGGGTCAATAGTGATCTGGTTGTTTAGTAGGAAGCAACACTTTGTGGCACTTAGCTCAATAGATGCCATTGAGTCAGGCGAGTTGTGAGGCCATATGGCTTGGCAAGATGCTCACATGGTTGTTTGATCTTGATATGGGGCCTATGGTGATCCATTGTGATAGCCAAAGCTATATCAAGCTTTTGGAAAATCTATTTTTTCATGACAGGTCCAAGCATATAGAGATCATAGTGGCTCAAGGGCTTAAGGAGGTCGAGTGGGTTGCGGATTTTATCTAAAGAATTTATCTTAGGTATTGCTATAATTTCCTTGTAAATTCCGAGGGCCATTTTTCCCGGTTAGGGAGCCCATGATTTCTTTGAGAAATTAAATGATGAGAAGTTGGAGGGTTAATTTTGTCTTGTTTGATATTTTTTCGAGTGATTTTTTGTTTTAAGTTTCACTGCAAATTGTCGAGTTAAAGGTGCCAAAGTATTTTCTGTTTGTTGTTTTCAAAAATTAATTTACTTCATAGAAAAATTTTCTAAGGCTAAAATAACTGCATTAGATAGTACATTTGCAATTGTCCCTTAAAAATTAACAGAAGAATGAGATTCAGAAATGCAAGTGGAGCTTGGTGATGGTGCCAAATACTTAGTGGTTGGGAGGGCTTCTATCTCATTCTACATGTTAGTAAGAGGCTCTTGAAGTGCATGATGTATTGTATGTTCCTAGTTTAATAAAGAATTTTTTGTTTGTTTGTTTTGTTTCTATAAACTGATCTAATATGTATGATTGAGTTTAATGATCAATAAGCGATCATTAGAAAATGTAGTCCCAGTGTTGGTCAAATTTTGATGAGAGGAGTGTGTGACCATGGCCTTTACAATTTGTTAGTTGATCTTATGAAACATGGAGATTTGGTGCATAACAATGACAATTAGTGTGAACTTTGACATGACAATTAGGTCACTTGCATTATTGAGCTTTGTCTCTCTTTAAGAACATGGTGGAGGGATTGCTTGGTTTCAATGTGGAGATGACAACACTGTGCAAGGGATGTGAACTCAATGATCACATCAAAGATTGTCTTACCAAGTAGTGAGCATGAGCCAAGAGGGATTCTTGATCTAGGAAATTCAGATGTGCATTGAACCATGTCATCAACTTTGTTGATAGGTAATTCTATCACATGTATTTCATTAATGATGCTTCTGGCAAAACTTGGATTTATTTTATGAAGACCAAGGATGAGGTCTTGAGTAGGTTACAAGAGTTAGAACTCCTATTGAGAATTAGACATGCAAGAAGATGAAGGTATTGAGATCTAATAATTGAGGAGATTATACCTCTAAGGAGTTTGATTTCTTTTGTAAAGTAGGGGATTAAGTGGGAGATGACAATGCCTTAAAATCCATAACGAAATGGCATTGTTGAAAGGAAGAATAGGTATATTGTTGAGACAACTAAGGTATGGTTTACAACAAGGTCGCTAGAGCATAGAGAGAAGCACACCATTTCTCAAAAAATCTAGGGAACGTTTATATATATATATATATATATATATATATATGGTTTTAAAAACCAATTGATCTAAACCGATAACTGGTGAAATCAGTTGGTCAGATAGGGCTAGGTAATGAACTAGTGGAAAAACTTAACTCAACCCTAGCAATAGTTAAGCTTTTAACATTACCATCAATTGTTTCACGTTGTTTGAGAGTGGTTCCAACCTCATCAGATTTCATATGGAGAAAGAGTTTTAGATCTCACTCAAAATCCATCAGAGTAAAAAGTTTTCATGATTTCAGGATTTGGGAGATTTTAACATTTCCATTTGATTTTGTCATGTATGATGGTATGGGTTGGATTTAATCAAGAGCCTGAAACCCTTTATGTACCTCCATGTTGGTGGTATTGATTGCTGAACTCTTCTAATGTTGGTGGTATTAATTGTTGAACTCCTTTGCCGTGGCCTTAACAAAAATGTAGCCTTCACTCAAAGCAAAATAGTTGGTTAGGCATGCTTAAGATTTTTCTACCATACTATAAGGAGGTTGAGGAGATGAACCCTTCACTCAAACCAAAATCATTGGTTAGGCAGGTTAAGCTTTTTCAATTTCTACCATATTATAAGGTTGAGGAAATTAAGTCTGAAGACTTTGAGCTAGATGATGTTTATGTAGCTCTTGTCGATGATCCCATTTCTAGTAGTGGTGAATCAATGATGATTTGATTAGTGATCATGTTGATCAATGCATTATAGTAAGCCAATGGCCCAATAACTGTAGTATCGTTTTTGGACTCTAGAGGCCACTTAAAGCTTCATTGATTATGTAGTTTGTTGTTAACATGTATTGCATTATGTGCCATTTTGATATATTCACCCCTACATAGTATATAGATGAACAAAATTTGCATAGTGCCTCTAATGTTTTGGAATCATGGTTTGAAATCTTTAAAATACCTTTTTCATTAAAAAATAATTATTTGTGTATTTTTTTTAAATCTGGTTCCTTGAATCCAATTTGACCCGATATGATTCGGTTTTGGTTTGTAGCCCATTTAGATAGTTTTGTTGAGTCAAAACCCTGTTTCGATTTTTAAAAGTATGCATAAAAACACGCAAAATACCAAATTATTTGTTGAAAAGATGAAAGCATACATATTTGTGCTGTGTTTCCACATAATGATGAAGTTGTAAACATGTCATCATGGTAGAATCTACATTTATCATGGAGCATCAATGTTTAGTAGTACATTGAAAGCATCAACCGTATTTAAAATGGAATTACAAAGTATGTTTAGTAGTACATTGATAACATCAACCATATTTAAAATGGAATTACAAAGTAGACAAGTAGCATAAATATGTATGTTTTCATCTTTCTAACAAATAATTTGGTATTAATCACGAAGCATCAATGTTTAGTAGTACATAGATAACATGAACCATATTTAAAATGCAATTACAAAGTACAAGCGTACAAAGACTTGAAATACTATCAAATAATATGAAGTAGAGTAGATTATCCAAATTGTCCTCTTTTTATAGATGTTCAAAATCTTATATGATTTATCTTTGTCTTCTCAAATAATAGGGCAACAAACTCTCTATTTCTCTCAACACCCTATATGAAATCATCTATGCTCCAACACCTCTCTATAGTAGAAGTGTTTATAACTTGTGAAAGCACTTGTTTTGCCAAACATTGTAAATTTTAGGCAAAACAACACCATTCCACAAAAGTGAGCTTCTCTTGATCTCTAATTGGATGGGCGTAACTAAATAATCTTTTGCAATTATCTAGGTGCTCAATTGTTCTCATATGGTATCACACTCCCCATTAGGGACAATCTTGTCTAATGTTCACATGTAATCACGTTGAACCTTTGGATCCATGTGCGGTTTTCTCTTCATCTCGCCACTAGGCATTGGTGCTTTGAGCCATGATGTAGAATAGTATTTTGGTGCAAGGACTATGCCAAGGTATGGAGTGCGAAATTCATGGGCTTGCTTTATAGTTGATCTAAACATTTTTGGTTAGTGACATTGCTTATGTTCCTTTGCAACTATTAAAATGGGGTTTTGGAGCCAATAGGATATTATACCAACTCAAGGTCGCCTAAGATGAAGAGGGTTGCTCATTTGCTTTGCTAGGAGAGGGCGGAAAGCAGGCATGGGTCTTTTGATCTAACCAATATGGTACGTCCTAATTGCACTGCATCATCGTCAAGTTGGATAACTTGTCTTCTAAGCGTTCTTCCTTATTATTGCAAAACATTCTTGAGAGTTTCATAGCATGTTTGCTTGGTCCTCTTTAGAAATTTTGGTCTTGATCCTAACCACAATTAATTTTCTATATGCCCCTCTTCTCCATTGTAATTTTAGACAAGGGTAGCACCTTTGAATTTGCCGTCCTCTTTTAAAATGGATTTTCAAGCATTGCCCGAATTAGCAATGGGGTTTGATAAAAAATGTTCATAGTGGAATTAGATGGATGTGGGTGGGAACTGAGGCTCTAATATGTGAATCTTTTGTTGCCATGGTGATACAATTGTAACATTAAGAACATGTGTTTTCTCCTAAGAGTTACATGTCAAATGCAAAGGGGGATAGAGTATGTACACCTCCATAGACTTTATTGCAGTTAAATTGTTGCATTGAGGTGGGCCCCTTGTCCAGAAACTAGGGGTTCTCATCCATCAATTTGATGTCTGGCTTGGCTGGGACCTTAAAATTAAATTATTATTATTATTAATGAGGTGGGGCATATAACTCTGCAAATTATGTTTATATGGTATGTGTGCCTTTTTGGGGATGTTCACATGTATAGTAAAAAACCCAAGAACAATGCATCTGTACATCCATTTCCATCCTATTTGTTGTTTAGAGTTTCCTAGGGTTTAAACTCTCTTACAAGCCCAGTGCCTTTGATTTCTAGCAAGAGGTAGCACATTGCAATTTTTTTTTTTCAGTAGAAAAAGTACCTCTGTCTCTCTCTTGGGTTTGTCAAGGTAAACCTTTAAAGACTTCTTTTTTTCATTCAAAGGCCTCTTCTTTGCGTTGATATTAAACCTAATGAGCTCAAAGTGGAAGTTTGCTCAAACAACTTCCCTTATTTGGTGAAGGGTTTGTGGACATTATTAGGGAAACCCCTTCCTTTTGACATTGTTGCTAGCTTTGACCTGTACCTCTCTCTCTCTTGGGTTTGTCAAGGTAAACCTTTAAAGACTTCTTTTTTTCATTCAAAGGCCTCTTCTTTGCGTTGATATTAAACCTAATGGGCTGAAAGTGGAAGTTTGCGCAAACAACTTCCCTTATTTGGTGAAGGGTTTGTGGACATTATTAGGGAAACCCCTTCCTTTTGACATTGTTGCTAGCTTTGACCTTATAAATATGAAATACTTTCAAGACACCCTTTGGAATAGTGAGTGCCATGTAAACAAACTCAAAGTTGAACTTTCTAATATTAAAATGGGTGACTTTGAAAGTGCTTTAGAGTATATTGCAAGGTTTAAGAACTTGAAGGTTAAAATCAATACATTAGGAGGAAAGGCAAAATTAAATTTAGAATATGAAACATTGGTTCCAATAATGTCACTCAAGCCTTAAATCCTTTGCCATCATAAGTTATAATATTTCAATTATTAGGGAAAATTTAAAATTAGAGACTTCATATTTTGATGGGTTTTTTGGTAATTTTATCTGGGAACAAGTTTTTTTGTAAGCTTATATAGGATTAAGTTACATTGAGGATTATGGGAGAACTCCCCCACCCAACCCCCCTCGAGATCACGCCCATCTAAAGGCTATCAACACCTTCTAGGGATGAACTAGAGTAGTTAAAGCGGGGGGAGGGGGGGACTGAAAGTCCTCCAATAAGAAGAAACTCATGCAATTTTTGTCATAATGAAGGGTACATCTTCAAATCTTGCATTTATTGTCTTCAAAAGATGGAAGAGTTTGCAAAACAAACTAGTTGCTAGAAGGGGCTTCCAACGAACATGTTGGATCCACTCTTAGTGCTCATTTGACTGCGCACATGTTGCCCTCCTCTTAAGATGAATGGATTTTTGATTCTAGAGCTACTATGCAGATGGATAAGCATCGACATATCCCCTTTGATTATCAACAATAACACAGAGAAAGTGGTGATTGGTGATAACTCAACATTATTGGTTTTAGGATGTGGTGATGTCATCATTGTTGTCAGCAAGTTTGGAGATGTTTTTCTTGTTCTAGGAATTGGCTTGAGTCTTCTCTCTATTTTTCGCATCACACACACCAACAAAAAGGTGGAATTTGGCTAGATTGATGGGTTGTAAAGGTCATTGGTGATAATTTAACCTTAATTCCTTCAGGACGTGATGTTGTCATTGTTACACATCTATCAGGTAATCCCTAGGGAATTTTTTTTCTCCTATTATGTCAACTTGTTAGCCAACAACCTAAGATGATTCACAGATAGCTAGCCTTGAAAGTCACTCATCTATGCTCTTGTTAGTGCTTTCATCAAATATGAGGTACATTAACGATCCTATTATGTCAGTTTTTAGGCATTAACTCAATGATGATCCATAAATAGCTAGCCTCTAAGGCCTCTCATCCATGCTTTGGTCAATGTTTTATTACATCGGGCCTATTCATCCAAAGAAGTCGGGTCATCAAATAAGAGGTACATTAACCAATTTTGTAATCAAGTGCTTTCATTTAATGTTTATGGTCTTTCTAGTATGGATCATGGATCATAGATTGAATTGGATGATAGATTGCTTTTGGTTCCATTCACATTCCCATACTTCACCTTGGTGGTTATCACTTGCTCCTAGTTTAGTTTGACCCTCCTTGAGGTCTTTCTTTCCACCGTTTAGGAGGGGCACAAGTAGGAGGCTCTAATTGATGTTGCGTGTCCATGGTGACCCATACTTAACATTTTCCTTCTTTCCTTCATATCCACATCCTATCTTTGAGGTGATTGCTATCTGTCACTAGTACTAGTTCCTTGTTTTCCTCATCCGTGAGTAGGGGCTTGGAAACTTTTCCATAAGAGGTTGATGCAATAGAAAGAAAAGAAAAAACATGTATCATAAATGTTAGAATGCAAAAGATTGCAGGGATAGATGAAAAGTGTGCAAACAAAATCCTAACTTGAGCTCTACCCTCCTCATTAGTCTTCATTCCGCTCTTGGCTAATGCATGAGCTATCTAAAATTTAAATAAAATAAATTTTGATTACCCCCTTGATGAGCAATGAAACACTTCATCTTTAAGGGGTTAATGGTAAATTAATTAAAGCTTGTAACCCGAGTTGAAAATGCAAATGAAAAATAAAATCAATGAAAAAAGGTGAGGGGTGGTAAAAATAGGTTAAGGAAAGGGGTTATTCAGCTCCCATGATTGCTCCCTCTTCACGTTATAATGTTCAAGGATGATGGAGTTTAATAATTGGTATATATGATGGCATCCTACATGAAGTAAGCCCCTATCATGTCATTGATCACTTGCACTTGCTAACTGACCGGTTGGCCTAGTAACTGTTCCTCCCCTTAGAGTTGGAAGCACCTAATAGGGCCTTGAGATGATCCTCCCATATTTAGGCATGGGTCATAATCAACTCATAACACCCTGTAACCACCTCAAACAACCTCAACAACCTCACATGTTTGGTCAATGAAACACAATAAACCACCTGTGGGAATAATGGTCTGTTAATTTTTATTTAACATGTTCTTTTCTTAAATCAGATACTTCATTTATCCATTAGCCCATTAAAATTCTCTTAATCCATAATTAATCACATTAACCATGACAGTAACTAATGAAAGAACATTATCTAAATTTAAAAGACAAGCCAAGACAAGAGAACACCATATTTGGCGGATGCCAGGGAAAAACCCCAAGACAGGGAAAACCCTTTGATCAAATCTTCTAATTATTATATCAAATGTTCAGTAGAGAGAGAGAGTACAATAACATAAGTCAAAATAGGCTTGTCAAATCACTGTTTTGCAAAGGGCAACAATCTGGTTGATGTAGCTTACAACCTGATTAAGGTTCCAAGAGGTTACTGAGCAACCTTCTCCAAATGAGATGCTCCTATAGGTGACCTCCTCCAAGGATTCAATAATGAACAAGGGCTTGAGGCTTCTTGAGAAGGTACCCTTCAACAGATCTGTAATAACAGTGACATGAATCTGCACTCACACAAGGGTAACATCTTATGATTATGCTGTGACCTGCTTTCCTTGATTGCAGCTGAAGTAGAGGACTCAAGTTAGGTCATTCGACCTCTCTAGAAGAGCTTTCAATCAGTTGTTGTAATAGAATTTCCTGCGACCCAAACCAAAGTATAAGAATGTGAAATATTAGACCTCAAACTCACCTTTATTCTGGCTGCCTAATCCGATAGAGAAGCTGTTGGAATTTCTAAGTCTATTTGTTAGAAACCCCTCATGTACTTTTTTGATTTATTTCTGCCTACTTGTTTTGATTAATTAACAAGTTATTTACCATGTAAATACTGAAAATAAATACAACTACATGCTGAACACATTACAGATCATCAACTGAAGGAAACAAAATAAGCACACAAGTGACACTGTTGTTTTTGGACCAATGTCCCCTTAAAAACCCAATGCGGGAAAACCAGTGCAGCTATTTGTGGGTTTTAATTATTAAGCAGTTTCAGAATACAATCTAGGTGCCAAAACCGGCTCACCCAACAGAGAATAATCTGGACAGTAGTACCTCTCAGTCGGAGACAGATGTTCTGGTTGAAACCCCGGATAAACACTCCGACAGCTCCCAGCTCCAATTTGCCCCACAAAAACCCCAACATCAGCCTCTAGGGATTGCGTCAGACCTTTCTGGCCCAACGTTGTTGGGCGCAGGATCCCCCAAGGGCAGTTTTGGGGCTTAGAGCCCATATTTTGGTTCAATGTTGTAACTCCAATGTAAAGACTTCGCATTTTGTGGGCGCGGAGCGCGTAGTTGTTAAAGAGTCATAGGGTTGTTCGCCTTTTTTTTGATAATGTAATGTCGGCTGTAGAAGATCTACCCATGGTCCTCTATAAATAGAGCTAAGCTTTAAGTAGTTAGACACACAATGTCGAAGTAATGAAGATGTATGCGAGATAGCTTTGAAGTGTAAGTCTAAGTTTTGGGTCGTAGCGTAGGTAGAGGCTCTGCAGTTGAGTGCGCAGAGGCCTAGTAGTCCGCAGCTGAGTGCGCGAACCCCTGTAGCTGAGTCCGCAGGGCGAGTCGAGTTTGTAATCGTCTGGAAGTATTAATAAAGAGAAGTTGTCTATCATTTCTACGTAATTATTTCCTATTTATGCATCTGTTATATCAGGTATGAATTTCACTTCTAATGCTTATATGATGCGCGAATGTGTATAATTGTATTGGTTAAGTAAACACCAGAAAATAGAGCGAAAGCTGATTGTAACGGATCGCGAAGGTACTGAAGGGTGGAATAGAGCGTGAAGTGACCTGTGCGGAGGTAGGTACAGTTGGAATAAACCGACATCACAAGCATCTCAAGGGTGTGAAAACTTGGTTCCAGCATTCCCCCATACTGCTTCGGGTGAGACTTCAGTCCGCGCTCCGCGGGATGATGCCGAAAGGGCCAGTAATATAGGGATTTGTTTGGCTAACTAACGCTGAACCTGGGTCGAGCCCCTTCAAGCCAACAAATGGTTCCGTTGTTGGGACCAGAATCTGCATAAGAGATGTGTGATGTCATATCATTGGAATCCAACTAAGAAAGCAATCGAAGGCTAGTTGGACAGAAGGATTCACGAGTTCCGGACACAAGAAAATAGAAACCCGCGGCTGTTAAAAGAACAGTGGTTAGATAGCTACCTGTATATAGAGATCCACGAAATCTTTTTCGCGTCCTTCCCTACTGAGCTATACGAGCGGATCACGAAGCTAGCAGATAGCCAAGGGAGGTGGAAACTTGACGGTCCTATTGTGTGGACCCCGAAGCTAATGCGAAGGTTGGAAGCATCGGAGGATAAGATTGTGCGCGTCATTGAACATTGGCTAGATCGTATTATAGGAGGATTTGTTACTGAGTTCGCGGTTGACACCTCAGTTAACTACAACGAGGCAGAGCGACGCTTTCTCAAAGGATCGCGAGGTAAGTACGTAAAGTCTTTGAATACATGGATTAAAATGCTGTTGTGCGAAAAGCGGGTTATGCAATTACCTTGATGTTCGGGGCTACGCGAAGCGGAAAGGTTTACAGGAACGAAGGAAATAAGGGTCCAGAAAATAGCCCCTTGATTTCACCTCCGCGAGGGGACGAGGAAGAGCTTGCGCAAGTCTCTCTGCGAAGTGCTATTCATCTGATAAGACAATGAATTCCGCGAATACCACCCCCGCCCACACCACCACCGGCTTCATCGTCATCACCTCCATCTTCACCCGTACCACCCCCACCATCACCGCGATTCAGTATGGCAAACACAGTGAAGTTGCCTTTGTTCAGAGGCTTGGGAAATGAGGATTCAGACCAATTCTGGTTCATAGTGAAGGCTGTATGGGAAGCTCAAGGTGTTACAAATGACCATATAAAGAAAGCAACACAGGTTAGCGCCCTGTAGGATTGCACGTTGACCTGGTATATTAAGTACTCCAATGATAACCCGAATGTGAGAGTAGCGAACATCGAAGCAGCACTGAATAGGGAATTTAGCAGGCCTAAATCTGAAGCGCAGTTGATCATTGGATTCAAAGAAATTACGATTCTATCAAGTGAGAAGCCTTGGGAACTAGATCAGAGGCTGAAATGTATGCTTCGCGAATCCAACATGAATTTGACAGATGGACAACATCGCGAGTGGTTTGTAGAATCGCTACTACCACACCTAAGGAGTGCGCTGTCGTAGCAGAAGATAACAACTCAGGCAGAGGCCTTGGAGATTGCCATGAGACTACATGGGACCCCGATGCAAGCTCCTAACCTAGGAGTTCAGCAGATCCACGTGTAGCTGAAGAATCTGTGCCTTGAGATGCAAAGCTTAAAGCAGGATAGGACGGTTCGACCAGAAGTGCGCGAAGAAGTATGGTGCGTGAAGTGCAAAGTCAGGGCCATGACAAAGACCACTGCCCGTCTTTACAAATTACCTTGCAGGAGGAGGACCGATGCCTTTAAGGTCGGAAGCTCAAGCAGGACGTAGCGCGGCGCCTGCTTTGTGGTGCGTTATTTGTCAAGTAGCCGAAAAGCATGCCACGGATCACTGCCACTTGTTACAAAAGTATATGCAAGCTCCGCAACAGTTGTTCTGCAACTTTTGTAGATCGGTGGGACATGACGAGCGTACTTGTAGGAGCTATGAATTGATGATGGATAGAACGCCCGACTACATAGTTTAGGACGAAACGCGGCCCTTGGAACCTAGCTCTCCTTGCGTCAGCCTCTAGAGGCACTGCGTCAGCCCTTAGAGCCTCTGCGTCACCCACGCTGGCTTTTTGAGGCACTGCGTAGCTCCTGGCTACCTCTACGTGAGCCCTAGTTGGCTCTGCGTGAACCTCTCGCTGGCTCTGCGTCCCTTTCTCCCGGCTTCTGTGCTAATCCTCCTAGTACTATCTCTGCCTCACTACTTCTGTATTCACTGCCCCTCAGTTGCAACTCTGATCACTCTTTTGACTTCCTCAACAAACCCTGCCCCAGAAAATCGAAATTTTGATCAACTCGGTGTGTTCTCCAAGTGACCCTCAAGCCTTCTCGTTGACAATTCAACGAACGAGATTAAGTCCTTAATCAATGGCTAAGATTAACTCTGGCTTGATCCATGACTTTTGGACCCTTCTAACACAGTTTTATATTAATTCACATTAATATTTTATTTTCCCTAAGTTTAGACTTTAGGGACTTAGTTAAAAATATTAATTATTTTAATATCTCCCAAACTGTTTAGAATCTGCCCAAACCATATCTGGGTATTGGAGATCTCATGTGCTTTAGCCTCTCCACCAATTTTCGTTGCTAGGGCACATTCAATGCTACCCCAAATCAACAGAAGCCGCACTAGTTCTCAGGAGAAGCGACCTCAAACAATCCAACTATCCTTCGCTCAAGCTGCCCTAGGACTGAGGCTCTTTCTCACAACAAATTTGCACCCAAAAACTGTTCCTCAAGAACCTCAACTTCCTTGCCTCAGGCTGCCTCTAACTCGCTTTCCAAATCGCGGAGCAATTCTTGATGATGAATGTAAGAAATGAGGTTGTAGGTGTTGAAGAAAGTGTAACTAGATTCGGTCTTCATAATGACACATGCCAATGTAAATGATGTAATTTGTATCTAGCAATTTTTTTGTGAATTTGAGTCATGGGTTTCATGCTCAAAATGTATTTGTTTTAGTAGCTCTCATTATGAGCTCTAGGCTAGGTGATAAGTTTGTGTCATTGATGTAAAGGTTTACACTTGAAAATGTGTAATGTATGACTCCAAGTTCAAGGGCAAAATTACGTGGAAAAACTCCTCCAAGGTCAAGATCAAATGGCCAGTGAAAGACTCCTCCAAGCGAAGATAAAAGAAGCAATATATTTTCGGCTTAAATATATTTATATATATCCATTCATGTAGGCTAGATATCATTATGTAAGTCGGCCTAATCTCAAGTTATGTCGGCCTAATGAGCAATGTTAAGGAGACTATAAATATGGGTCTCTCATCTCTCATTAGCACACAATCACAAGATCAATTCGGTCTCAATCCATGTGAAGAAGTCTGTCCAAGGGTGCGAGGTAAAGGAGAAGATCAAGGAGCCGCAGAGAAGTCTGTTTTGTCATTCATAACTGCAGGAAGCTCTTCCACACGTGCGAGGTTAGGGCATCATTCTATCTGCCCTCATTGTCAAGAAAAATATTCGGTTTTGGGTCTATTCTAAAGGCAGATCTGTGCGAAGAAGACTGACTATTGGAGCGAAGGTTTAGGAGGGCTAGAAGAGCCTTAAACCTCCCACACGTACCAAGGTACAAGTCTTCACTAGGGCTGTGTTACAGTCTCATGACATCTTCATGATTACAGTTGATTTGAGGCCTAAAGGATTCGATTGTGTGCCTAGAAGGAAGCTACTAGCCAGCGAAGCAAGGAAGAGGCTACTAGACCAAGCAACGTTGTGACACGTGGAAAGATAGAGTCATCTTCAGATCTGCTGTAAGGGTTATTGATCAGATCACCTTGTTTCAAGTCTAGCATTGATGATAACAGTTGGGCAAGTGTACTACTTTGGGCAAGTGGAGTGTGAAGAAAGGAGGAAGGGAGAAGGAAGTTGATCCACAAGTTCCAGATCTGATCCATGTTGCAGCAAATCAGAGGACAACAGTAAGAGAAGATTCTAGCCTTGATCTTGGAGTCAAATTGGTCAAAGGGTCCTTGTATTGATCTTGGAAATTTTGTCAAGAGAAGCTTCTATGAGAAGAATTACCGTGGGTTTTTCCTCTCAAGTTCGGAGAGGTTTTTGCCTTGGTTGCTGCCTATATCTTGTGTCACTGTTCTTTTGTTTATCATGCATGATAGCTGGTTGATGAAGTTAACTCACAAACATATATGAAAATTCTTGTTTGATAAAGAAAAGGTAAAAATACTAAACAAGCAGTTATCAAAGAAGAAGAGAAATCATTAACATATCAAGCCTTTAGATTTCTCAACATGGTATCAGAGGGATGGTAGCACATCAAGGAAATGCTGATAAAGAACATTAAAGAAGAGGCAGTTGAAGTTGAATGGAAACGTAGATTCAGATCCGCATTTTGAAACTCCAAGGTCTATCAAAGATCTATCATTTGGGCAGATCTACATCTCAATTCAGTTGAAGAGCAGATCCTCAAATATAAGTCAAGCAGATCTCAGGTTCACTAACATTCAAGGACAATCAAGCTTCCTCAAGCTCATTCAAGGCAACCATCTAAAATCAAGCTTCAAGAATCATCACATCAAGTAAGTATCTTATTCATTTGAGTAAGACTAATTTTTGAAAAGGATGTCTTCTTGCAAGGACTCTCCTTCAAGAAGAGAACTGACCTCAATTTGAAAGAACAAGAAGTTATTGACTATGTACAAAAGAAAATTGCTGCTCCTTTTGATAGTCAAGAATTGGATAAGCATAACAAGAACGAAGTGAGAGCTCAAAAGATTCTCATAGAATCTATCAAGGACTCTCTAATTCCTTATGTTGCCAAGCTTGAAAGAACCAAGGACATCTATGACAAATTGATAGATTTATTCTTCGTTAGTATTGCTGGAGAAGGAATCTCTATAAGGAATGAGTTATACAAGATGAAGATCAACAAAGAAGAAGGTATAGCTTCATATTTCACGAGGGTCTATGAAATAAGAGATCAGTTGCAGGAACGAGGAGAAATCATGTATGATCAAGAGATGACTACGATAGTGCTGAATGCACTACCCGAGGAATGGGGAAACTTTACAACCAGCATATGGGCTAAGAAGGAGGCATCCCCGCTCGATGATCTATGGGCAATATGCAAAGTGGAAGAACCCTGATTAAAGGCCAACGAAGATATTGCAGTTGGATCCAAAGAGCAAGCATTTGCTGCCAGGTTTAACAAAAAAGGGAAGTTCAGAAAGCTTGAGAGATCTAGTCACCAACAACATCCCAAGAAAGACATGTCAAAGATTCAATGCTTTGAATGTCACGGATATGGACACTACCGAAGAGATTGTCCCAAGCGAAAGAAGAATGGCAAGAGGAAACATGAAGCAGCTCATGTCGCTCAAGGAATTCAAGACAATGAAAAGAAGCCGAAGGAGTAGCGTCAAGATCTTTATTATGATTAAAAGATCACCTCCTGTTTTCTTTCATAGGTCTTAGTGAGCATAGCATGTCGTGATTCATGAACATTCTTGTGTTGTTTAAATAACTCTTTTAAAGAATGAACTGACTATGGATTCGGTAACATCCATGGATGAACAATTGATGAACATTTGATGAATGAGGATATGTTGAATCCTCTGGAACTACTGTTAATAGTTATGATTAATGTATATTGTATTTTCTTTATGTAAGGATTCTAGGTAGAAATGAAATTGTTGTGTGTAGGAAATTCAAGATGAGAACATCTTGGTTCTCTGAATCTTTGAAGAATTTCTACATGAAAAAATCCCCTATAAAGAATCTAGGTGAGAATAATGGTACCAAGAGAACTTGTAAGGATCCAGTGGATTCCTTTGTAGGTCAAAGATCTCTCAAGAAGTCCGCTGCAAGAATCATAGTATGATTCAAGACAAATGAGGCATGTATACTTTTGTTTAATATTATAATATCATGACACATGGTTGCAGGTAGATTGGATCAAGCATGATCTAGAGAAAAAGGGATCTCCTCCTCTGAAATGTTTAAAGATGAAATCAACACAATATTTCCTCACATGGAGTATGAGGTATTTGACTACAATTAAGGAACTCTGATTGGAAACCCCTGGGAATGAAGGGTGTGAGGATGGTAGAGATCGTGAAATAAGCAACCATGATGAAGGCAATCAACATCTAGAGAACCAAGAAGATTTGACAAGGAAATCCCCTAGAAAGATATGGAGACTCTAATAGAAGTCTGAAAAGACAAAGATCCTTGACAATAGATATCTTTGAGAGATGCGTCAATATGTATATAGGATGTTGATACCTACAAGGAGATGTCACTGGAAAAAGGCCATCACCAAAAAGGTAATATGTGATTTGTTTTTGGTTTCTGAATTTTTGGATAAGTTTGGGTATGTGTGCAAGGCCTTGGTAAGAAGAGTTGTGAAGGATGTCACAACTATGTACCTCGTGATCTAGAGCAATCACCGCTGAAAGAAAGGTGGAGCTAGATGGCCCTATGAAGGAAGCCCCAAATGCAAATCCAAGGAGGATACTTTCCAGGAAAGAAGGAATGACATGATGAAGGAAAGTGATGGATGGCTGAACCCTACATATGAAGAAATTGATGACATCGAGGTGTTGGATCATCAGTCAACTAGAAGACCCTATAAAGTACTGATGATAGAGTCCCTGTTTAAGAGGGAGCTCTGGAAGGTTCCTATGAGTAAAGGAACATGAGTAAGTTTTTGAGTAAAGAGAAACTTGGAACTCATCCTTGGTTAAGAGGGAGAGTTAGACACAACATTCTTGTCTTCAGTTTGGAAGAAAGAATGGAGGATTGTGTAATCATCTGGCATCCGACACTCTTTGAGGATGTGGTAGGGCATCCAAGATAAGAGTGGGCAAGAGGATCGATATTCTTGAGGGTTGGGAAGCCTAGATGAGAATAGTCCTAGTAGGGCATACTCGGAGAACACTTGGTTGGGTATGACTCTAAGAGAGACAATGATGATGTGTGTCTATCAGTGATTGGTCTTGCCAACATTATGCTCTGATCTAAGTGAGAGATGGAGCTATTAGTCAAGGCCTTGCTATGTGAAAACAATGTTGGTTGAAATGATGCTATAACAGATGGACTGCAAATCTGATCTTCTTATGAGAATTCTTATGTGAACTTGAAAAATTGTCCAATGATCATGTATGTATGAATACCTCCCTAGTTAAGAGGGAGTGTTGAAGAAGTGTAACTAGGTTCAGTCTTCATAATGACACATGCCAATGTAAATGATGTAATTTGTATCTAGCAATTTTTTTGTGAATTTGAGTCATGGGGGTCATGCTCAAAATGTATTTGTTTTAGTAGCTCTCATTATGAGCTCTAGGCTAGGTGATAGGTTTGTGTCATTGATGTAAAGGTTTACACTTGAAAATGTATAATGTATGACTCCAAGATCAAGGGCAGAATCACGTGGAAAAACTCCTCCAAGTTCAAGATCAAATGGCTAGTGAAGGACTCCTCCAAGCGAAGATAAACGAAGCAATATATTTTCGGCCTAAATATATTTATATATATCCAATCATGTCAGCTAGATATCATTATGTAAGTCGGCCTAATCTCATGTTATATCAGCCTAATGAGCAGCGTTAAGGAGACTATAAATATGGGTCTCTCATCTCTCATTAGGACACAATCACAAGATCAATTCGGTCTCAATGCATGCGAAGAAGTTTGTCCAAGGGTGCGAGGTAAAGGAGAAGATAAAGGAGCCGTAGAGAAGTCTGTTTTGTCATTCATAACCGCAGGAAGCTCTTCCACATGTGCGAGGTTAGGGCATCATTCTATCTCCCCTCATTGTCAAGAATAATATTCGATTTTGGGTCTATTCTAAAGGCAGAGCTGTGCGAAGAAGATTGACTAGTGGAGCGAAGGTTTAGGAGGGCTAGAAGAGCCCTAAACCTCGTACACGTGCAAAGGTACATGTCTTCATTAGGGCTGTGTTATAGTCTTATGACATCTTCATGATTCTAGTTGATTTGAGGCCTAAAGGATTCGGTTGTGTGCCTAGAAGGAATCTACTAGCCTAGCGAAGCAAGGAAGAGGCTACTAGACCAAGCAATTCTCTCACACGTGGAAAGATAGAGTCATCTTCAGATCTATTGTAAGGGTTATTGATTAGTGCATATCCATGACGTAGATCACCTTGTTTCAAGTCCAGCGTTGATGATAACAGTTGGGCAAGTGTACTACTTTGGGCAAGTGGAGTGTGAAGAAAGGAGGAAGGGAGAAGGACGCCGATCCACAAGTTCCAGATCTGATCCATGTTGCAGCAAATCAGAGGACAACAGTAAGAGAAGATTCTAGCCTTGATCTTGGAGTCAAATTGGCCAAAGGGTCCTTGTATTGATCTTGGAAATTTTGTCAAGAGAAGATTCTATAAGAAGAATTACCGTGGTTTTTCCTCTCATGTTTGGAGAGGTTTTTTCCCTGGCTGCTGCCTATATCTTGTGTCACTGTTCTTTTGTTTATCATGCATGATAGCTGGTTTATGAAGTTAACTCACAAATATATATGAAAATTCTTGTTTAATAAAGAAAAGATAAAAATACTTCACAAGCAATTATCAAAGAAGAAGAGAAATCATTAACATGTCAAGCCTTTAGACTTCTCAACAGTAGGCACCTCAATATATACTAGTCGATGGGGAGTTGAAGAGACGAGACTATTGGGTTTGTTGAGTTGACATATGGATGAGGCTGACCTTGATAATATTTTTGTGAGAATAAATTCAAAAACCCCTTTTTACTTATCCAAATTTGACGATCTTTAGATCAATTTTGGTCCTCTTGAAAGGAGGAATTTAATGCTGCAGTTATCTTCCCCAATGGAGATGTCCAAAGTGGAATTTGACCCTAGTTGCCAATTTTAACATGGTCCAACAAAGAAAGGGCACTTTGTAGGAATGGTCCATGTGACAAAAGATGATGATGTGGGGTCCCTATTGTCATCCAGTGCACTATCATGAATCCCAAAGCAGTGACATGTATTTCAATAAAGTACAAGGACCAAAGAAATATGACACATGTCTTACACTAGATGGGTAGACTATATACATATACATAGATCCCAAAGCGATATCATGGATCCCGTTGTAGTATTAGAGATCCCAAGACTAGTACATATATCCCAAGGCACAAATGCAATCCCCAATGTGTGTACACAACTCCCAATGCAATATATATACAAATAGTGGTGGGTCTGACCAATTTACAAGTCATTAGGTGATGCACTTGTAGTGATTCCCTTTAGCAACAACATAAAACAAGTTAATATTCAAAATTTGCTTAAGGTCAATCTTAATTTTTATGTGTGACAAATCCTAACACAAGAAGTATATTCTAAGTCACCAAGCTATAGGTAGGTGATATGATGGATAATTTATGGAAGGGGAAGGGAAGCTTCATGTGGTATGCTGGATAAATTATGGAAGGGGAAGGGAAACTTCATGTGTTGACCCTCAAAGTCATGTAAGATCATGTATAGGTCTTTACTCTTGTTTAACTAGCTTTTAAGAGCTAGGAGTCTTCAAACATTAGCCTTTAAGAGGGATATTTGGCTTTGAGTTGCCATTTCCTCGACATTGCTTCTTACTACCCGTTTCATTGTATTTTTTCTTTATTTGATTTGTTAAGTTCGGTTTTCTTTAGATATTCATAGACAAACTTGGAACTAGGGTCATTGGCTTCATAATGAGGTGGTATAGCTCAAGCTTTATCATTTTTGGCTTTTAATTGTTTTTATTTGCTCTTCACCTCTAGCCTGTATGGCTTCATTTGATATTAGATTTCTTAGCTAGACCTTTTTAAGTGACAATTGACAAGTCGAACATTAGTGGAAGTAACTTTTTATGAATGGAATGGAAGTGTAATGGGGAAAAATGGAAGTGTTAAGTTTCATTAGGATGAGAAACATGCTACCTCATCCAGATTTGTAGTAGTACAGTTTGACTCAAAGCTTGACAACCCTTTAAAGGATAATTATATCTCTCATGGTATGACGAGAGAAATATAAAAATCATCAATGTTAAGAAGTGTTATTAGATCTCACTTTAATGTTTACCACGTTCATCGCTAGCTCAAAAGTTATAACACCATGTCTAAGTAGCAAACCCACACACATGAACATGGCAAAACAAATGGAGTAAACAATCTAAAGCAAAGTACCATAGCATGTCCAATGAAAAGCATAATTTGTCAACTGTAAATGCGAGTGTCATTTGTCGTGTGAGAGATGGATAAATCTAGAGGGCTTAGTCAGATCAAAATAGGCTCAAATAAGTACCAAACACATGCAATCAATAAAATACACTTTGCTGTTATAAACTATTGTTTTAATCAACATATTTACAACATGCAAACATTTATAACAGCAACAATAAAACAGCCCCAAAATCCAATATCTATGATAGACAAGTGCAAAATTAGGGCTATTAAATGAGTAAACAAGAGAATAGATTACAACAATTTCCAATGGCTGAGAAGACATACAACAACAATAGAAACCCTAGATGCCAGCCTTAATTAATGGCTGAAAAACACTCATAAAATAATATTTTTACTTTTCCAAAGAATGGATGCAAAGCCTAACCCTAGGAAAATAAGGTCCAGGTAAATAATGGTGTAAAATGCAGATTTTGCTGTAACCTAACTCTAATTTACCCTAAAACACAAAAAGAAAAAGTTAGGGTTTTATTTTTGTTACTTTATTGGATTGATACAAGAGACTAAACTAGTGCCTTTTTAAATCAAGGGCAAATGGAGGCTAGGGCCATAAATCTATGGAAGAGGTCTGATGGAAGTGATTTTAAGCTAAGGGAGAGAAAGATAGACTTGTGTTTCTTAATTCCTTAAATCCTAGTTTCCTTGTATCTTCTTTGGAGATTAAAAGGGAGGAAGCTACACTTAGGTTCCTCAAAAGAAACTTGATGAAAATCTTCTTCAAGAAGAGATGCTATAGCCACAAAACCTTCAACAACAGTTTGGTGAAAATTTCATTAAACCCCTATTCTTCAACAAGTACAAGATGGAAGAAGATACTTACAATAAATTACCAAATATCATCAAAAGAACCACCAATAAAATATCCTCCACTAGGCAATTTTGCTTAACTAGTGCTGCATAACAAAGAAATTGACTTCCCTCTATTTATATGAGGGCAACCAAGTTGATGTTCTTTAAAACTATAAGAAAAGCCCTAAAATAATAATTAACCATGATTACAAGTTGGATAGATCACAAGTTGACTCCCAAAACAGCCAACTCAAGGATAAAACATTAACATAAACCTCTTTTAACCCCCACATGTGAGCTAAAATCCGTCCAACGGTGATGTCATCTTCTAGAATGTGTCTCTCACAAAAAGTGGATCCACCTGCAAAGGTCACATCTCCTCATCAAATGGTGTCCAATCCAATGTTATTGGAACCAAACTAGAATTGTTGGAACAAAACCTAAGTTGTATGATACAGGGAAATGGGTACATGTTTTTGAAATAGAAATGCACTGGAAACATGAGCCCCCAAATATTTGGAAACAAGGAAACTTTATATATGTGTATGTATATATAGCAAATTATATTGGAACTTGGGAAGAAACTATGAATAAATGAGCAAGAACATTTAAATGAAAAACATAAATGACAAGTAATGTTCCACCATATCTTATGTAAGTTATCTTGGGATCCTCTTCATTAGTATCACCCTTTGCCTCTACCTCAATCCTTTTTGGACATCAGTCAACACTACCTAATTTTGATGAAACTACCTGATCCAAGCTTTAAAATATGCTATGAAAAGCCTAGCATGACTAATCAATGATTTTGGTTTGAGTGAAGGGTACATTTTTGATAAGGCCATGACAAAGGAGTCCAACAAGAAATATCACTAACATCGAGGTACATAAAGGGCTTGGTGCTCTTGATTAACTACCAATTCCATACCTATATACAGGTAACATAATAGAATTTGATGAAAATAATCCTGAAATTTCAAAAGCTGTTAAGTCTGCTGAATTTTGAATAGGATATGAAATTCTACTTTCTCCATATGAAGATCAATGAGGTCGGAAACACTATCAAACATCTTGAAACAATTAATGGTAAATTGGTAATGTTAAAAAATTATGTAAAAGTGACATTTCTTTTACTTTAAGAATTTAACAGTACCATAAATTAACAACATTTTGGTGCAAACGGAGTGTGAAACCCTTTGTAAAGAAGAAATTTTGTTTTAGAGGTTTCTAGAAATATTATCAATTCATAATTAATAAAACAAAAAATGTGGTTCCAACAATTAAATCAAGTGAGAAACATATGAAAATAATTTGGAAACACATTATACAAACATTAAAACTTGTTTCCCTTTGTATGAAACACATTTTTGACATGTGAAATGCATTTCACACAACTGAAATATGTCTCAGTCAGGTTTCAGTGTTGATACTGAAATATGGTTGATACGTGTGGAGGGGAGCGGGGGGGTACACGACAAGTTTGTTAAAGAGTGCAACTAGGGGCTAATTCCCCTTCCTAGAAGCCTTTTATGAATACTATATATATATTATATATATAACAATCATAAATAATGAATAATTAACTTATAATTAGTGTTGAAGAGTCACGTCTCTAAGACATTAAAACTTGTTTCCATTTGTATGAAACACATTTTTGACATGTGAAATGCATTTCACACAACTGAAATATGTTTCAGTCAAGTTTCAGATTGTTGATACTGAAATGTGGTTGATACGTGTGGGGGGGTGTGGGGTTTTTTTCATCCCTTGGATTTTCCACTTACATTCATCCCACAAACCCTAGGACTTTCAAATCTTGTACCAGGCTGTCCTTTACCTCCAAATATCCCACAAAGATCAGCTCCTTTTGATCAATATCAACTTGCTGCCCACTTGGCAGACTCCTTAATCAACTTCCTAGGTCTGAGCTTATCCCTTTAGCCCACAAACTTCTGAGAGAAAGCAATAATGACAAGAAGAATGTGTCCCACTATCTTGTGGTTCCAACAATTTTCCAAGGCCTACACAACCTTCAACAACTAACAACCTCACTGAGCCTTGATCATTACGAATGAGATGCTGAAAACATGTGATGATGTCTGTCCTGAGGTGTTGTGGCTCAACTATTGTAGCAAATTTTCCCAAATTCGATGCAATAGATCTTCTAACCATTGGCATATCATCCAGTTAAGGTTGATGATATATGGAACACAATTCTGCTTTAAAATTTTTTGGTGCACTTGGGTAGACAATAAGGAAGAGTGCGCATGCAAAAGCACATGTTATCAACCATTCACCTGTAGCAAGCCTCTTCACAAGTGTAGTAAACCAATCCAATAGGTCACTTTTTTTAATTTGGGATCCAATTCGGCATAGTGAATCCACAACTTTATCTCTCACATATGTTTCTTCTACAGTACAAAGAGTTTCTAAAGGAAGCAACAAAACATGCACATAATCAACTCCGCTAACATAAGGAAAAAAACCCCAATTCTTTTGCCATTAACACCTCATCATCATCATAGTTCTCACTCAAGAATGGGATTAATTCGTTTCAGGTTCTCTCTTCCGTAAGTGCACGTGCAATTGTTGAAAGCTTTCGAATAGAGTTTAGTTGCAAATGAATATCCTCCTTTTTTAGTTCATCTATCATAATAGATACAATTGTTCATCCAGCAGAGCAATTACACTCCTCTAGCTCTAGAAACTGCCAAAATCCCTTCCAATGCTAGCCCTCAGATCTAGTCTCTCCTGCAATAGACTTGGATGAGCTCGCGAATCAATTCCCCCAGCCATCTACTAGATGCACGATAACAGAGTGAAGCCTGTAAGATACAAGCTTAGAGCATGAAGATTTTTGTTCTTTTCTGTTCTCACGATCTTGTTTTAATAATCAAATCACATTCAGTAGTGTAAATCACACGATCAAAATATACATTGTGCCTTTGCTGACTTGTTGTGGGTTAAACATATATTGACCAAATGACATCCAAACTCAGTTTTACGATCTACATATTTTTAATGACCAATAATAGGATTACAATATGTTAATCATTAAGTCAAAGCAATGCATGCCAACAAG
Source organism: Pinus tabuliformis (assembly GCA_031772625.1). Lineage (NCBI taxonomy): Eukaryota > Viridiplantae > Streptophyta > Pinopsida > Pinales > Pinaceae > Pinus > Pinus tabuliformis. The sequence continues at coordinate 176,883,423 of CM062807.1, read as the reverse complement.
TTTTCCTCCGATTGCAATTGTTATACAATAAAGATACCAATCTCATAATTATTTTAACAAGCTATGTATTTCGTTCATGATTTCGGCTTGGACCTGTGCTGTCTTTGCCAAACTTCTCCAAAATATGGACAAGACCAAACCTCTGCCAAAGTTGAACTTTACTTATGCCAAGTAAAGTCTATTGAACCGTAACTTGTGCCAAGGTCAGGCTCGACTCGTCAAAGATTGAATCTGGGCAAGCATTTAAGCAAGACCAACCACCTTTCGTAAACCAACCATGTTCTGTATGATCCATATCAACAGAATAATGACATCAAATGCTTCAAACGGTTATGACCAGAGTAAAAAACTGTATCATCTTCAACAAAATTTCCTCAGCTGCATATGTGATATTTGAACTAGAACCACGCCAATATTCACTGTAAAGCTCATTCTTCACAAGAGATTTGTTGTAAGTCATGTAAAAGGATGCGCTCGAGTGATCTCCCCACAAAGGACCCTTGACCTTCTTCCTAAAATATGTCCGATCCTTTCCATAGGCCTAAGGTACTATGGTTCTCCTGTTTACACCATCTGAGGCCATCGACCCTCTCTTAGGGCTGCTGTCCTAACACATAATATATTGCGGCCCTGTCCTTACTTAGCTCAGTCCTCCAACAGAAGGTCACATCACGAACTGTGGCCTAAACTAAGGCGCAAACCAACCATAAAAAACTTCCTTGATTCGTCCAATGGCACAATTCCAACCGGAATCCTTGGCCTCTTCTTGAACATAACTTCCTTCAAACATAGACCATAACTTGTCCTCCTCCTTGGCTGCGACTTTATTCTAGGCCTTTTATTCTCCACACATGTAGTCCTTCTCGAATTTGTCTTTAGTGGTTGTTCTCTCAACCTTGCTCTGATACCATGTTGAATTTCCTTCTAGGATGCACAATAGAAACCAATCTTCTGATCTAATAATTGTTGAAGAATGTAACTAGTTTCGATCTTCATAATTGTTGTTGTACTCATTCCAATATGTATCCTGTGTAACAAAAAAAAGAAGGAAAGAAAAGGTTATTATTTTAAAAGCATGGGTTTCATGCTCATTATTGATGGTATTCTAGGTAAAAGCATGTTCTTCATGCTTCTAGGGTTTGTTAGGTCTTAGAATTTATTGTCATGAGTCAAAGGATTCAACATCATGTTTATAAGACCCTTGCGTGCAAAATGTAATTGGGAAAGGAATTATTTTTGAGTCTAGAAAGTCTTGGAAACTCCAATAGTACAAGTCGGCCTTAAATAGGGAATTCAACCCCTTGAGAAGGCTATATAAAGGAGTCGTTCGACCTCATTTGGGACTCACTCACTCAACAAGTTCGATCTCCCAAGAACAAGTTCGATCTGTAGCTGGGAGAGTCAAAATAGGAGATCGAAGGTCTAGGAGGCAAGAAGAATCCAAGAAGGAAGAAAATTCTCTGTTTTTGGGCTCCGTTTCTCCACACGTGTGAAGTTCTATGGTTTCCGGTGTTGCAAAAGGAGGTCGAAATTGCAAGTTTGATTTGCAGCAGGACGATGTGCAGTGTCTTATAGCTGGAAGGAAGAATACTCTATCTTAACTCCGTTGACTTTGGGAAGAGCAGTCTTGCTCTAGGAAGGTCTCAGGAGGAAGCTGGATTAGGTTTTTGTAGCAATTGCAAGGTCGACATTATATAGTCAAAGTTGTATTGTTGAAGTTAGCAGGTCAAAGTTGCAGTTTGAAGGTGGTTGGTGCAGGATCAAGGAAGGACTTGTTGGAAGGGCTGACATAGTGCTTGGAGGACTTAGTCTAGGGATTGGGTCTTTGTATTTCATTTGAAGTAGATTCTATAAGAAAAGGAGTATTTTGGGCTTTCCCCTTGGAGGGGTTTTGCTCTAGCTAAGAGCCTAATATCTGTGTCCTTTTTTGTTGCTATTTTTGTTCTTGATATTTGTTTGATAAAAATATTTAAGTAAAGAACACAAGAAGACTAACTAAGTTCACAAGCAAGTATTAAGGTTAAGGAAAATTGAATTAATAAGCTGCCACTTTGCATATTCCAACAATAATTACTTCTCATGATGAATTAATTCTTCTTATGCCACTGATATCATTAAGCAGTTATATGTAGAAAATCTCTACCGTAATGAAAACAATAGAAACAATAAAGACCATAAAGAAACAACCATCCATCTATATATATACAAGTCGAATGGGTGCATTTCCCCAAGGGACACACCCTTTTATAGTGGGGCTGATTTGTCCCTTTTGAGTGTACATAAAACCCAAAAATAAAATTTATTTTATTTTATTTTCTACAAATTTTCTAGGTTGACTTAGGAGGCCTCTTGGCATGCTGGAATACCTCCCAATGCTACACAAAAATCAACAATAACCCAAGCTGTGCAAGGAAAAAAAGGCTTTGAAGGAAAAGTTGCACAAGAGGGGTGCTAAAAGTAGGCTAAGGGAAAGGGGTTGTTGAATTTTGTAACTATGGTTGGTCATTATCAATAGTAACCCAAGCTGTGCAAGGAAAGAAAAGCTTTGAAGGAAAAGTTGCGCAAAAGGGGTGCTAAAAGCATGCTGAGGGAAAGGGGTTGTTGAATTTTGTAACTATGGTTCGTCTTCATAATGTATATTTGGCCACTTGATGTAATTATATTGATTATTTTAAAGCATATTTTAATTGCTAGAGTCAAGAGAAAATTATATTTTGAGTTAGGTCCCATTTGGACTTTTGAAAGAAGAAAATTTGAATTTTTGAATTTGAAATTTTTGCTCTAGGTTTGTCAAGTCGACCTCCCTCCAAGTCAAGTCTGCCCAAGCAAAGGACAGACCCATTCGATCCAACAGATCACTATATAAAGACATCTTGACCTCATTCTCTCACTACCAATTCACACTCTCACAAGAAAACAATTTCTGGGCATCCTAGTGAAGGACAAGAAGGATGAAAAGGATGAATTGTATATCTTTCTCTCTCTCTCAAGCTCTCATGTGCGGATATTCTCTCTCTGCAGTTTGCATTTTCTAGGCAGTTTTTGTTGCAGGGGCTGAAATTTTTGGGCAGTTTGTAGGGCCCAAACAATTGCCGGAGGGCTGAAATTCTGGGTCAGATCAAGCAGAGCGAAGTGCTGGATCAGGTTGGGTGGCTTGACTTGGAGGGTTTGAGAAGGTGTGACCTAGTTAATGGCTAGTACATCTAGGTATGTCTCTTGTTGAACAAAGGAATTTCTTTATTGAAAAGGTTGTTGGGTTTTTACCCTTGTGGGTTTTCCCAAGGTAAATCTTGTCTTCTCTTTGTGCTTTGTGATCTCTACTGTTCTACAGTTTTTGTATGGTTGAAGTTCTGAAGTATAATTATTGAATGATATATTGGAATAATTAAATGAAGATCGACATGAAAAGTAATTATCAGTTTTTCAGAGATATTGTGCTAGTCTCTATTGCACTTAGAAATTCAGTAAGGGAAACTTAGGTCCCATGATTGCTCCCTCTTCACATTGTAATGCTTAAGAAAGACGAAATTTCATAGTCGATGCAAATATTGTGGCATCTTCCATGAAGTAAACCCCCACCATGCCACCGATCACATGCACCTAATGGTTGATATGTTAGGAATTGTTCCTCCCCTTAGGGTTGGAAGCACCTAATAGGGCCTTTGGATAACCCACCCATATCTATGCATGGTAACTTGTTCACAAACTCTAGGCTAGAAAGACATTTGAAGATGATATATGTGTGAAGTCCTTTGGTGCCTTTTGCATTAAATATGGCCCACTATGATACTCTTATGGTTATTTTACCTGTGATGATGATCTTGCTTGATTTTGAGGGTATGTTTTAGATTTTTTCTCGCAGGTGTTGATTTTTCTAACTATGGTCAGTGACGTCAGTCTTCATAATGCATGCTTGAGTCATTATGAATTTGTAAATCATATTTTTAAATGCTAAGAGTCGAAAGTTTTTTTTTTTTTTTTTTTGGTGTGTGTGTGTGTGTGTTAAGTCCTATTTGGACTTTCAAAAGAAAGAAATTTGAAATTTTTGAAATTAAAGTTCTTGGCTCCAAAATTGTAAAGTCGGCCTCCTCCTAGTCAAGTTGGCCCTCTAAATAGCTTAGATTGGCTCCAATGAAGACGCACCCATTCAGTCTCATGAAATATTATATAGAGGCACCAATTCATCCCGCCAAAAAGGCCAAGCAAGCTCGCATGTTCGAGACAAAAAGAATGGCACTTCTGAGGCAGTTTGCATAACTTTTTTGAGGTAGTTCATATGGCATGTTTGAGGCAAAACAAAGGGTACTTTTGAGGCCATTCACATAGCTTTTTTGAGGCAATTTGTATGGCATGTCTGAGGCAGAATGAAGGGCACTTCTGAGGCATTTTGCATAGCTTTTCTGGGGTAGAACAAAGGGCACTTCTGAGGCAATCCACATAGCTTTTTTAAGGCAGTACATGTGACATTTCTGATGCCATTCGTATAGCATATTTGAGGCAGCTCGCTTAACTGTTCTGAGGCTAGCAAAGCATGATCTATGGAGGCTAGCAAAGGGCCATTGCAAGGACGAATCTTTGTTGAATTGTGGAAGGATGAATCTATGTTGGACAAGAAATCGAATCTCTGCAGTCAGTAGATTGACTTGACTAGGAGGATGGACCAGGTTTGACATAGTAGTGGACTTAGACGTATTTCTGTTGAATTGAAAGAATTCTCTATTCAAAAGGATTGCTGGGTTTTCCCCATGTGGGTTTTCGCAGGGTAAATCTTTGTGCTATTTGTGTGGCTATCTCTTTATGATCTCACTGTCTTAAATATTGCATTGATGATGTCTTCTGTATAATTTGCTTAATGATGAATTCATGGATGAATTAAATGTGTAAAAGAATTAAATCATCATAAGGAATTATCGGTACAGAAGAACTATGTGAATTTCAACAAAGTATAAGAGTTATGGTGAGAAAACAACCTTGAAGACATTTTTAAGATTTGATCTGTCTCTAGCCCTAGATGCTAGGAGAAGACCAGAAGTTTGCAAAGAAAGGAATCCTTGTCTGCATCCAAGTCACAAAAATCCATCTCTTTGTAGAAGGATCGATGCCCAAGCATTAGACTTTAGTTCAACCCTATTCTGAATCTCAGACTTATTACCGAGCATCATAAATTTTTGTTAGACCGAGAAGGACAAATGTTCACAGCCAATGTTTGGTATGTATTTTGACAAATAAGACTATGACAAACATGCTTGGTAATAGATCAAAGTTGTTGTGAAGTCTAATTTGCTGTTAGAATGAATGCTACTTCTAAGGTAGTTCGAATAGCTTTTATGTGGCAGTTTGTATGGCATGTTTGAGGCAGAATGAAGGGCACTTCTAAGGAAGCTCACATAGCTTTTCAGAGGCATTTCGTATGGCATGTTTGAGGCAGAATGAAGGGCATTTTGAAGTAGTTGACATAGCTTTTTTGAGGCAGTTCGTATGGCATATCTGAGGCAGAACAAAGAGCACTTCTGAGGCAGTTCACATAGCTTTTATGAGGCAGTACATATGACATTTTTGAGGCAGTTCGTATGGCATATCTGAGGCAGTTCACATAGCTTTTATGAGGCAGTACATATGACATTTTTGAGGCAGTTTGTATGGCATATCTGAGGCAGAACAAAGGGCACTTCTGAGGCAGTTCACATAGCTTTTATGAGGCAGTACATATGACATTTTTGAGGCAGTTCGTATAGCATGTCCGAGGCAACTTACTTAATTATTCAGAGGCTAGCAAAGCATGATCTATGGGGGCTAGTGAAGGGTCATACAAGGATGAATCTCTGTTGAATTATGTAAGGATGAATCTCTTTTGGACAAGGAACTGAATCTCCTTAGTGGGCATATTGACTTGACTAGGAGGATGGACCAAGTTTGACCTAGTAGTGAACTTAGTTAGATGTATCTTTGTTGAATTGAAGAATTCTCTATTGAAAAGGGTTGCTGGGTTTTTCCCCATGTGGGTTTTCCCAGGGTAAATCTTTGTGATATTTGTGTGGTTGTCTCTTTATGATCTCACTGTCTTAAGTATCACATTGATGCCGTCTTTTGTATAATTTGCTTAATGATGAATTCATGGATGAAATAAATGTATAAAAGAAGTAAATCATCAGAAGCAATTATCAGTATAGAAGACATATATATTTCAACACCTGGTACAACAACCATCCCTTGAGGGAGGGATTGAGATGTCTCCAACACATCAAAGAGGACGTCTAGCCCCACTTGATGACCCTTCAAGCTGCCATCACAATGACATTGACCACTTTATAAGGAACATTGACCTTGGGATGTATCCAACATTGATGATGACCTTCTCTGATCCCTCTAGAGCATAAGACATTTCACATTGGATCCATGATGTTGTCTAGAAGGAACATGTACCCCAAAGACTGTAGCATGCCGCAAGCTGGCATTGTATCTTCTTGATGGACGTTGCCATGTCTCTTCACCAGTTTGATGATGATGATGACTTGAGATCCCTCTGAAAGGGATGGTACACATTTTTGGATGATGACGTCGTGCCCTAGGCTTGTGATTTACCCTCATTAGGCTTGGGGTGAAGATGTGGGATTGGATGATGATGACATGTTGATGATGAGGGTTTTTCTTGATGAAGTGGACACATTGTTAATGAGGAGATGGATTTTTAGTGAGGAACACTCTTTTGACCCATCCATGGCAGATTTTGAGGAAAATCTTCACCAATTAGAGGATGATGTCACTCTTGGAGGGCCTTTTGCTCACATGTGGACTAAAGGGAGGATTTTTGTCATGTTTTATCATTGAGATAACTATGTTTGAGGTTGACTTGTGACCTACTCAACTTGTATTCACATAATTTATTATTTTTAGGGGTTTTAGTCAATTTTATTGCAAAATTAACTTGGTTGCCATCATATAAATAGAGGGAAATCAATTTGGAGTGGATCATTATCATTTACACTCATTTAACTCATCTAGAGGGAATGGGCACTAGTCTTTTTGCCTCTTTGGATGCAATGGAGCACTAACGTAGTGAATTATCTCGGGGAGGATATTATTGCTTGGAAGGATTTTTGCTTGGATTGATGAAGTGATTCTGTGGTGAATTGTGCTACTTTGTTGTATCTTTTTTCATTTTGGAAATGTTGTAGAATTAGGGTTCATAACTTTCTATGAGGTTTTCATCTTCATATGTTGAATCTTTATGGCGCTAACATCTCCTTTGCGAAATTCGTCACCAAGTCTCTGTGAAAGAAACTTAGAATAACATTTCTTGACCATAAAATCTCCAATTAATTGACAATTGCTAGGGTTTAGATCAAGAAGTTTTCTCTTTCTTAACTCGCTTCAATCAAGGTCTTCCACTACCGACTTCACCCTTTTTGACTCCATATACCCCAGACTGATAAAGGCACTAGTCTTTTGTGTGTCAATTTTTAAAATAATTTATTTTTCTTTCTTTTTATAAATATTTTAGAGTGTAAGCTAGGGTTAGGTTATGGGAAAATATGCATTCAATAGCATAAAATACCTTGGCCTTATAGTCTTAAAGTCAAGGTTTGCATCTTCTAAATTGAAAAAGGAAAAATATATATTTTTATGTAGTTTTTAACCATCGTTTTAGGGTTGACGTCTAGGGTTTAGCAACTTTTTAATGCATTTTCAGTCCTTGAAAAATTGCTCGTCTTTTCCTTTTTTCACTCTTTGAAGAGCCTTTGCTTATTTATTGTTTTCATAAATTTTGCATGCTATAAACTGTGCTTATTACAAACCCTAATTTCTAACTGCAATCATTAAATTAAAGGTAGCATGTGTTTGGAATCTATTTGAGCATCACCGCGACTATTTGAGCCCTCTAGACTTAGCCTTAGGTTCTTTGAACTTTGTACCTCATCTCACCCGGAGCCCCGTTTTATTGAATATTATCTTGGGGTGTCTATATAGTAGAATCCTTAGAGGGTATTTAGTTTGAAAATTGTTGGGTTACTTAATATTTGAGATCTACTACTATTAAGGTGATGACTGTGGCTGATCCCATTGTTTCCCTTTTAATGTTCCCATTTCTCATCTCTAAAACATTGTACTATGGAATTTTCTTTGTCATCTTTTCTCGTAATATTCTCGACAAGACTACACTCCTTTATTATTGTTCTCTTTAATGCTACCATCTAAGTCACCTGGTTCATGTTTGTGTTCGAGTTCGATGACTTTGAAGTTCGATAAAAATTCAACAATTAAAATTTTGGAGAGAAAGTTCGGCATTAAGTTCGACATACTAATTTTTTTTATATATCTATATCTATACACACACACACACATAATAAATAGCACAAAAATATATTTTTAAATGTTATTTTATTATACGTTCAATTCTTGAGTGCTGTAGGTTGAATGTAAAGTGATCCACTGTACTGTTGAACGATTCGATGAGGGTTTTGTTCTAGTTTCCCCACCCCTCTGGGATTTCTGAAGTGAGAGGTCAATGTCTTATGCATCAGAGCCGCTAGCTCTCAGAACCAACATAGCAAAGGTAGAACAAGAGTAGGTTTTATGGTTTTCTTTGCTTTTTAATTTTTTAATTATGAGCTTTTTTGAATTTCCTACGATGGCATATGATCTTCTAATGAATTTAATAGAATTTCAAAAGAATTTTATAAAATTGTAACTTTAAACGAATTTAATAAAATTTCAAAATAATTTTGTAAAATAGTTATCGTTCATGTTCAACTTGACGTGCAACGAACCTCATCGAGTAAATTTGGCCTACAATGAGATTTGGCGAATGTCGAATTTAATTGATTTTATTCGCCGAACCTGGTGACTTAGGCTACCATTTTCTTTTTGCTTTGTGCCTTTATCCCACAATCATAATCTTTTTATCTTTTCTATTACAAGTGTTATATCTACACTTTTAATTATTGTCGTCACCGTTATTGCATAGATGTCAAAATTGCTTGTTGGGGCTTTTTGACTTTGGATGTCCTTGCCACTTAGAACTTGTGCACTAGACATCTTTCATTTCTTTTCTTACTCCACTATTATCTCTTTCATGTATTTTGCCACATCTTCTCTTAGTGCATAATTTCTAGTAAGCAACCCACTTTGGTTGTGCTTCCTAGGTTTGGTGCTTTCTCATTTGATGTTGAGTGTAATCTTATGTTTATATTTGGGTTGCAATCCATCTATTAACCATATTTTACCCTCTAGTCCATCATTTTGATGAGAACTTTCAACTTTAAGTTTAGATTATATAGGCAAATACTTTGTCCCTTTGGTTTTTGCTTTGTGCCTTTATCCCACAATCATAATCTTTTTATCTTTTCTATTACAAGGGTTATATCTACACTTTTAATTATTGTGGTCACTATTATTTCATAGATGTCAAAATTGCTTGTTGGGGCGCTTTTGTGCACTAAACATCTTTCATTTCTTTTCTTACTCCACTATTATCTCTTTCATGTATTTTGCCACATCTTCTCTTAGTGCATAATTTCTTGTAAGCAACCCACTTTGTTTGTGCTTCTTAGGTTTGGTGCTTCCTCATTTGATGTTGAGTGTTTTCTTATTTTTATATTTGGGCTGCATTCCATCTATTAACCATCTTTTCAACATTCTAGTTATTACCCTCTAGTCCATCATTTTGACGAGAACTTTCAACTTTAAGTTTAGATTATGTAGGCGAATACTTTGTCCCTTTACTCACCTCAAGTTTTGTATTTCATCCACAACTTACTTGTTATGTAACAATTTGAATTCTTTTTCAAATTCATTTTTCTAGTTGTTGTAGGTAAGAACTTTACACAATATTTTTCCTTGCCTTACGTCTTGGTGAATCATGATCTAAACTGTTCCTCAAATGCTGAAATAACTTATGAGGTCTTTACCTCCATCACCATTAATGTGGGCAACATTTCCCTTTTGATAATTACAAGTATTGTTACTTGTCACTTGGGAGTGTCTTTGTGCTTATTGGCTTATCCTCCTCAATTTCCCTCTTTGTTCACTTGAACATCATCTCCTTGTCTACTACTTGGGGATGAGGACATAAATTGATTGTTCACCTAAATCATAGTCATCGAATTCAATGAATTATCCGGTTGGACATTGAAATTCGTTGAGCTTCAATGCTCAGTGGAATAAAATCATTGAGATATATATGATTTCATAATTTGTTGAGGTTTGTTGACATTCGGCTGAACTTCGTTTTTTAAAGGGCTGATTTTTTTTTGAAAACGTGGCATTCGTCCTCCGTCTATGTAGCATACCTCCAATGTGGCATTGTCTACACCCATACCTTTGAGCGGCAGGTAGTTCCTTATGACTCACACAAATGCAACCATCTTGTCTGTTCATAGTGTTGATGTCGAGGTTGCGTGTCCACAGAGTTTGGGTTTGACAACAACATATTCTACAATCTATACATTGGTGATCATGGATATCGAGTGAAGGGAAATCGATGCATTGACCACTTTCCAACCTTGCGGTCCATTCATTTCCACAATAATCCACTGTGCATTTCAGTGGGAGTTAATAGAACTTTTTAGATGAGAAATTGATACGTGAGAGGTAAAAGGCGTTAGGTTTAGCTAATTTGTTAAATATTAGTCAAAATTATCTCATTTAACTTAAATTATTGATTTTGATATGTTATTTTTATTTTTATGATGTTTTTTGCATTTTCATATATATATATTTTTTTTTAGACAAAGGTCGGGTGCTATGCATTAATCTGAAAAAAGGAGGAGGCTAGAGCCTTACATAAGATGCTTCAGGAGCATTTTGAGGCCAAGGAATTACAAAAAGGAATTTTTCCTTGGTCCTTACTTTAGCTGGACTGTTCCTATTGCTACTTATACTACTATAGATTTTAACATACTGCTGTCCCCAAAATTTACATTTACAAAACATGGCTAGTCAATCTCGATGTGGCTAATCTTTCTTGCAGTTGATCCCTCTGGATCCTGTTCATCTTCGATTGGCTTGGCGCTGGAGGAGGATGCAGCGTCTTTCTTGTCCATCATTTGCTTGAGAATTTCAATCCGCTCTTCAGCGTGGCAGCATCTGTTGTGTAGAGTACTGAATTGTTCATGAAGGGAGTGGACCCTGTGCAGAAAGAGGTTCATCTCTGCTCTATACTTATCGTGAAGGATTTTGACTTGCTCTTCCAGCCGATTCTCCAAGCTACGGACTTGGTCCTCCATCCGATTCTCCATGCTGCGGACTAGGTCCTCCAAGGCTCTCTGTTGAGCTCGGACTTCATTAAACTCCATGTTCAGGTCCCGGCAGTGGAAACAATCCTCGGGGCGTTCCATTGACTCCTTTGTTTGAATAGTGGCGCTATTCCTTTGCTTTTGTCCTTGATGCTGTCGGCTCGCTTTGCTGTTAAAGGGGGTAGTTCTACTCAGGCTCTCGGGAGTATTGCGAGCACTTAAGAGAATGCTATTAGAATGCCTGAAGCTGTCGCTTATACCGCTTGGGGATCGATTAAGCTTGGCAGCGCTCCCACTTTTTGATAGAGTGAGAACGAATCCTCTAACACACTCTACAGCATTCCTTCTTTCTGGCTTACAGAGATAGGCTGCAAAATAGGCTTCTCTCCCAAGTTTACCGCAGAGAATTTCGACTGTGGGTTGTAGCTTTTGCGCTAAAGGGGTATTTAGAGAGTTTCTGCGAATACGAAGGCGGGAGAGGGATCTGCTCTTCCCGATGCTCCACTGACTGTTTCTGATCATATCTTGACTGAATTCGATTTTTTTGTGGCAAGGACGATTTTCTGGTCTATGGATCGTGATTCCCCTGCCTTGAAGTGAGCTTCTGAGCCGACTGCTGATACAATTTCTTTCAATCTGGTCTGTTCTGACCTCTGATCTAGTGATTTGGTTGCTGTGGCAGATTCTATTGGGTAGGGTGCCCCGAGTGCTGATTAGATGTGCGTCCTTCATGGCAGCGATTGGATAGTTAAGTGATCATTGCAGCTGAGTTGGCCTTTGGGTCTATCACAGGCCTTGTTGGCATGGTGGTCAGCCTTTTTGTTGAGTCCCCTTAGGATGTGAAAGTAATGGGCTTCCTCCAGCGTGCTGTGCAGGACTTGGTTTCTGCTGTTGATTTGTTGCAGCAGTATATTTGGCGAAGTCCGCTTTTGCTCCATGAGCCGGATAATAATAGCAGAGTCACCAAAAACGTTCACTTTCTTGATGCCCAGTTTGATCACTTGATTGAGTCCTTGAAATAAGGCCAGACCTTCGGCCCGATTGTTGGAAAGATTACCCAATCCCCATTCAAAATGCAAGATAGGCTCACCATTTGCGTTGCATATGAGGCCTCCTGCGCCTGCAAGACCAGGATTAGACTTTGAGGCACCATCGAAGAAGAGGCAGTATTTGTTGCAGTTGTTCAACCAAAGAGCAAATTCTTCTTCCTTAGGCCTCAGCTTCCAAGCTGTAGTTGACTCCTTTAGGCTCAAATTATCCTTTTCTTGATCTTGGGCGCTGATGATGCTACCATAATTAATCAAATTTCTTTCTTCTGCACTGTAGCTGCTGAGATTGACTTTACTGTGGGTACGAATTGTCACAGCCTCTACAGCTAAGCTGATGGTTTTATGACACATAAATCTGGAGTTGTGTCCTTTGTCTTGGAATACTTTCTTGTTTCTAGCTAACCATATGCTCCACAGAAGAGTTAATGGTAAAGTATTCCATATCCTCTGTGATAGTTTACTATTCTTGCTCTTCCATGGGCAAAGTTTCTTCCAATTTTGGACTGTCTCTGCTATGGATGACTTAGGATTCCATTCTACTCCCCCTAAAGATGCGATATCTTTCCAACAATTTGCAGCTACTTGGCATTCCATAAACAAATGCTGTATTGTTTCTTCCGCTTGAAGACAATTTGGGCACCTGGAAGGGCCTAGGATACCCCTTTTTTTGAGGTTCTCAGCTGTTAAAATCTTACCTTTCAGGAGGAGCCAGCAGAAGAATTTTACTTTAGGGGGGGCTTCCGCTTTCCAAACCAATCTCCAATGACTCCATGTGTCCTGTGGGAAGGCACTAGCACATAAATGGTGGTACCCTGCTTTGGTTGTGTACACGGTTCCTGTGGGGTCCCAACGAAAACTATCTTTGCCTCCTTTATGAGTCGGAGCCTTACTGTGCAGGTGGTCTTTTAGAGCGTTGAAGCTTGTTTCCAGATCCCTTGGGTAGTCCGGCAAGGTCCAGCCAATCCAAGCTTGGGAGGAGCTTCCCCACTTAGTGATTTGGGCTAAGCTCCATATTCCTCTGTTGTTTAACCAATTTATGGCTGGAATTGCTTCTGCATTGGATCCTATAGGGCTCTGGCCTAGGATTCTGTCTTTAGAAATGCTGATGCTACTTCCCTCTCCTGGAACTTTGGAGATGTGCTGAGCCATGAGCGGGATAATTTTCTTACATAATTTCCAGATGTTGGAGCTGTCTCTGTTAGGTATATTAGTTTCCAGAAGCTTGTGCCTAGAGCTGCTGAGATACTTGGCTTCTAAGATTGATTTCCACCAAGCTGTATTCCCAGTGAATAGTCTCCAAACAATTTTAGCCCCGAGAGCTAAATTCAAAAGATTTGGGGACCTTATTCCAAGGCCTCCTTTTTCTTGGGGCTGGATGACATTTTTCCAACCAACCAAGTTGAACTTTCTCTTCTCCGAATTCCCTCCTTGCCAAAGGAAAAAACGAAGGGCCTTTTCTAATTTATGATGGAAATTCATTGGAGCTTGTAGCAATGAAAAGCGGTAGATAGGGAGAGAAATCAAACCTGATTTGAGAAGAACAAGACGTCCTGCTGGGTTCAGCCACATGGCTCCCCATTGTTGGATTTTCCTTTTGATTTTGTCGAGGATTTCGTTCCAAGTTTCAGTCTTCAGGGGACCCTTACTCACCGGCATCCCTAGATAGGTGAAATGACTCCAATCGAGCTTGTAAGAGACCTCTAAAATATTAGCAATACTTTGAATGGTGTGAGCTGTTGCATTCCATCCATAGATGCAGCTTTTGACTTGGTTGATTCTTCCTCCAGAGCAGTCCATGAATTGGTCCATGATCTTTTTGAAGCGCCTTGCAATGGTGTTCGAAGCTCCACCCATCAGGAGGGTATCGTCAGCAAATTGAGAATGATTAATATTCTTTGTGCCCTGCTCAAATTGGATACCTGTAATTAGGCCTATTCTTCGGTTGTAGTCCAAGGCTTTGCTGAGGGATTCAGCCATGAGGATGAAAAGGTAGGGAGAAAGGGGGCAGCCTTGCCTGAGGCCTCGGGAGGATTGAAAGGCTGCACAAGGTCTTCCATTCACCAGAGGTGAAATCCAAGGATTAGAGATACAAGCTTGGACCATATTGATGAAGGAGGTATTGAATCCCATTTTGTTCAAAACAGCAAGAAGGAAGGAGTGTCTGACTCTATCGAAGGCGTTGGCAAGATCAAGTTTAAGGATGAATCCTTTTTCCTTTCGACTAAGACTAGAGTGGATGGCTTCTTGTACCAAAAGAATGGAGTCGGAAATGTGCCTGTTGGCTAAAAAACCTCCCTGGTTTTCCGAAATTAAGGAAGAAAGAAGAGGCTTGAGTCTTGAGGATAATATTTTTGTGATTATTTTATAAGCAGAGTTGCAAAGGGATATGGGCCGGAATCTAGAGAAGGTGGTCGGCCTATTCTCTTTTGGGATGAGAGCTAAATACGTTGAGTTGGTATAGCCCCCTAGTTTGCCTTTCCTAAGGACCCAACGAATCATCTTGAGAAGGTCCTTTTTAATCATTGGCCAATATTCTCTGAAGAAGCTGATTGGGAACCCGTCAGGACCTGGGGCTTTGTCCGGATGGAGACTCCAGACAGCCTTTTTGACTTCATCCTCCTCGACTTCTTGGGTGAGGCTGTTATTCATTTCTTGAGTAACTTCTCTGGTCATATGTTGGAGGAAGTTTGAGTGATCCTCCTCATTTTTGTCCTCTGTTAGGAGAGATTTGAAATGGGAGGTTGCAGCAGCTTTTATGGAGTCTTGGGTTTCATGATTGATCCCTTCACTATCTCTGATTGCGTTAACTGTGTTTCTTGCCTTCCTGATTGTGGCTTGTTTATGGAAATAAGAGGTGTTTTTGTCACCATCACGCAGCCAGGTCTGCCTAGATTTTAGCCTCCATTTGATCTCCTCATCTCTAGCTGTTTGGCGCAGCTCTGCATACAATCTGATCTCTTCTTGTCTTGCTTGCTGAGTGAGTCCTTCCGCTTCAATACTTTGCTGTATTTTTTCGAGGTTTTGTTTGATATCCTTTTTTAAAACCTCGGGTTCCTTGTAGTTGATCTTTGCCCAAGTCTTGAGAGCCTGCCTAGTTTGCTTCAATTTTGTTTCCCAAATGAAAGTTGGGGAGCCCTCCACGTGCTGAGACCAAGCTTGCTTAACTATATCGCGGGCTGTTGGAATTTGGTTCCAAAGGGTGGAGTATTTGAAAGGGAGGGGGCCGAGGTGACTTTGGCTTTGCAAGGTAAGAGTAATGGGGTAGTGGTCCGAGGCGGAAGTATTGAGGATGTCTGACTGCCCGTTGGAGAATGAGGACAGAAAGGCGATGTTAACAAGGAAGCGGTCAAGTCTTTCCATAATGTTACCTGCTCCCAACCGCCTATTGCTCCAAGTATATTTGCGATTCTTGGGCTTTAAATCGACCAAGTCCTTTTCTTGCATGATGTGTTCCAGCCGGTTTCGGAAATGATCAACGCCGAAGTTCCCTCCTCTTTTTTCATTTGAGTGCATGACCAGATTTAGGTCCCCTGCTAGGATGAGGTTGTTACCATTGTCTTCTTCTAAATCTTCCTCTAAGGTAGTCCAACAAACTTCTTTTTCCCTGTAGTGGTTAGGAGAGTAGATGTTGTAGATTTTTACTTCAGTGCCATTGTCCTTGCTTTCCAATTTAACACTTATCCAATGCTGTTGTGTTTTGACGAGGCTACAACTCCATTTGCTTGTATTCCACATTGTTAAAATACCTCCTGAAGCTCCTCTTGCTTCACTGGTGCAGCCACCATACTGTTTTTGTTGGCCAATGAATCTGCTGATTTCGGACTGTTCTAATTTTGTCTCTTGGATGAGTAAGATATCAGGCTTTTCACTTTGAATTAACTCCTTGAGGGCAGCTTTTTTGGAGGGGTGCCCTAATCCCTTGCTGTTCCAAGACAGCACTTTCATCATGATTTACCAGTGGTGTGCAGAGGTGCTCGCCTCTCTTTGCCTTTGATATTGTTTTCCTTGTCCGAGATTCCTAGAATGTAGGTTTCAATCGGTGTCTGTGATCCCATTGCTATATCCTTCTGCGCACTTTCTTCTCTTTGCTGTTTTGCCGACTTCCTTCCTGGCCCATGTTTTTTTGGAATCTCACTAGATGCTCCTAGATCCTTTGATAAGCTTCTTGTGATTCTTGTTGAAGTAGTGTCCGGGGAGGGCGGAGAGGGATGAGGGGATGAGGGGATATGCTGATCTGATAAAGGGTCCTGAGGAGGTTCTTCTTCAGAAAGGGATGCGAAAGGGTTTGAAGAAGGAGGGATGGAGGGATCAGAAGAACGAGGAGGAGAGGTGGGGAAAGGAGGAGGGGCTTGCTGTGAGGATGAGGGTGGGCGCTGATTAGATGAGGGATGATGGGATGGTCCCGGTTGTTCAGATTCAGATTGTTTGAAGGATGAGGCAGATTTTTTTCTTTTCACTGTTTCCCATTGGTCCTCCTGCTCTGATGATTCAACATTTATAAGTTTTGGGCATCTGTTAGCAAAGTGTCCGTATTCATGACATACCTTGCATTTGAAGGGTATCTGTTCGTAGTCCAGCTGTTGGATATGGCACCAGTCGTCCACCTTCAATTTGATTGCTTCCGGTAGGCCGCGTCCCAGATCTACTTCGACACAAATTCGCGCACAGGCTTGCATGTTGTCCTTGGGCTCACTGCGGTCTATATATTTTCCTACCGCGTTTCCTATTGCCTTGACCGAGTCATCTCCCCAGCAATGAAGAGGGAGGTGAGGAAGCCTGACCCAGACAGGAACAGCGCTTGGAATATCTAGTTTTGGGTCAAAGTCTGGGGTCCATTTGTTGAGATAGAGGCCCCGGGAGTGCATGAAGTAAGGCCCATTTCTAAATATCAAGTCCTTGTCCTCTTTGGTTTCAAAGTGGAAGGTGAAATAACCTCTTCCACAGAACCTTATTGAGATTTTCCCCTGAGTCTTGTCTGCCCAGTTTCTCTCCACCCACCGCTGAACAGTTTTGGGTGAGGGCCATAAACCTGTAAACTGGCCGATTAATCCTTTCTCTGCAAGAGATATTGCTGCCATGCGAGGGATGGTCGGGGGCAGAAGAACTTCTTGAAGCACATCGAGTTTTTTAACGAACTTGGTAGCCGTCGGCCTTGGCCTTTGCTGAGGCAGAGATTTGATCAGGTTCGAGAAGGCTTGCTGCAAAGCTGGATCCCCCCCTGGTGGATCCGGGGGATCCATGGGGATCTAGAGCTGGCGGGATCGCTGGTGCGAGGGTTCTGATCGATGGGTGCTCAGGCGCGCGCGCGTGAAGAAGACCAGAACTTCATGCTTACCAAAACTGCCTTCCACATTTTCATATATATTTGTAATTATCATTTTCTATGTATTTTTTAATCTTTACTATCCCAAATTTAATGTCAAATTTTTGTCATTGAAATTTTCACTGTTGAGTTTTTGTCAAACTTCATAGTCATCAAACTCAAACTTGATTTCAAATTATGTTAATTCAAACTAGGTGACTTAGGTGATGGGTCCTTGGCTTATCATCATTATCATATTAATAAAGTTAGTCAAACTTCATAGTCATCAAACTCGAACTTGAATTCAAATTATGTTAATTCAAACTAGGTGACTTAGGTGATGGATCCTTGGCTTATCATCATTATCATATTAAGAAAGTTAATTGGGAAATTAAAAAAAATAATGAAAGGAATGTCATCATACAATTGAGAGATATTTGTGATATACAACCATGATTTATATCTCCTAATCATTGTGAAGCCATGTGCACTCAATCTTGGATGAGATAATTGGATGCCTTGCCTTTGGAAAAAATTCACTTCTTTAGGTCCAATAATCCTCCAAAACCCATTGTCACATGTCAACGTCTCTTCACACAATCCATCACAATGTGCTTATTTTGACCAACCAAATGCGGGTCCTTCACACAATCCATCGCAATGTGCTTATTTTGACCAACCAAATGCGGGTCCTCCCTTCATGACAACCACACAAATTGATTAGGCTAGGATTCTTGCTTGTCAAATAACAAATATAGAAATGGTTACCTAATTGTTATGAGTTTCGAAAGACAAGGAGATGACTGAATCCATGGTTAGCTAAACCTCAAACCAAGGTGACCTACTTAGAAGTTAACTGTCAAGTTTACAAGTTGCAAATGTATTCCTTGGGGATGCTTAGACTAGTTTTTGACTTCTTTTTAGAACATTTATACTTAGAAGTCAACTCTCAATTTTACAAGTTGCAAATGTATTCCTTGGGGATGCTTAGACTAATTTTTGATTTCTTTTTAGAACATTTATACTTAGAAGTCAACTCTCAAGTTTACAAGCTGCAAATGTACTTTGCAGCGGATATACTTAGACTAGTTTTTGAATTCTTTTTAGAACATCTAGTGATATTGATTATGGTAGTTTTGTTTAGGTGAAAATGCCCTAGAAGTCCTTGCACACTTAAGCGTGCAACCGACATTACTTTCTTTGTTGTTCAACATCACTGCCTCCCTAACTACACAATTAGGGAGATATTAAATGATATGTACTAAGACTACAATATTGGAGCAACTGGCATGCAAAATGTGTGATGAAGCGTTTTGTATACTTTGTTTATGACAAATGGCACACTTAAGTGTGCAACCAACATTACTCTCTTTGTTGTTCAACATCATTGCCTCCCTAACTACACAATTAGGGAGATATTAAATGATATGTACTATGACTACAATATTGGAGCAACTGGCATGCAAAATGTGTGATGAAGCATTTTCTATACTTTGTTTATGACAAATGGTTATGGTCTAAAGTTGAGTGATAGAATGAATAGATGCAATGATAGTTGGTTTGAGTTCGGAGTACCCAAGGTTTTCCTCCTAGTTTATATTATCATTCATGTTTTTTTTTGGAACCTTTAATGGACTAGCCTCTATGTAGTAATTGCTAATGTTTGTTGATGGGTTGATCACGTGTCCTTAAAATAGCTTGTGAATGCCTTTCTAGTTGTGGATATTTGACGAGGTTAAATGTACTTGTAATTTTGTAAATGATATATTAATTTATAGGGCTGGTTCTAAATGTAATGTCATGGCGATTTGTTTCTAGTGTTTCTTAGGGCTATTGTCTTGTCTCCAAAATTGATGAGTGAATTGTCAATCTTTTTGTTAGTTACTGGATTTATTCTTTATTTTCTTAATAATATTAAATTTATTTGGATGTGTTTCTAGTGTTTCTTAGGGCTATTGTCTTGTCTCCAAAATTGATGAGTGAATTGTCAATCTTTTTGTTAGTCACTGGATTTATTATTTATTTTCTTAATAATATTAAATTTGTTTGCGTGTGTTTCTAGTGTTTCTTAGGGCTATTGTCTTGTCTCCAAAATTGATGAGCGAATTGTCAATCTTTGTGTTAGTTAGTGGATTTATTATTTATTTTCTTAATAATATTAAATTTGTTTGCATGTGTAGTGCCAGTTTGAATGAACATATTTCTTGACTATTGAGATTTAATAAATTATTTCTCACTTGAAAGTTTTGGGGTATGCATTAAGGGAAATTTGAGGTCTGAAATGGGTCTCCTAAGGAAAATAATAAAATAAAAGGAGCATGTGCCACATCATATTAGCTTTTGCGTTGCTTTGAAAGTGGTTACACCATATTAGGAGTGCTGTCATGTGATGTGGGTTTGTGGTGAAACCCTAAACCCCTAGTTCTATGTAAGAGCTTTTGGTTGATGACATTTGGACAACTTTCTATAGGTGGTTGCTCGACCTTAGGCTTGGTGCTAAATGTGGCATACTCCTCGACGTTTGGGTTGCTTTGAAAGTGTTTACAACGTATTAGGGCTGCTTCGATGTGATGTGGGGTGTATGGTGAAACCCTAGACCCTTAGTTCATTGTTAGAGATTTTGGTTGATGACATTTGGACAACTTTCTATAGATGGTTGCTTGACCTTAGATTTGGTGCTAAATGTGGCATACTCCTTAACGGGTTGGTTATCTTTGGTGGCATTGAGGTCTTTCGCTTGGTGCACAATTTGAGGGGGATGGTTGCTTCCATGGGCCTTGGATCTATCTTGGAGGAGCGCTTGGTGCTAGGAGGGAAGGCACTTAGCCTCGAGAGCAATGGGACCACATGGCATGCCTCCTATTAGGAGGACAAATGCTTCACCTGAGGATGCTTGTGTCAAAGGCACACTATTTGGGGTTGTATGTGGACCCATGACACATAGGTTGTATTGGATTCTTGTCTTTGAGAGCAAGCAGCCTTGTGACGAGGAGCATTTGATACTTGGAGCCTATGCCCAGAGAGAGCACTAATTGAGGAGCCTTGACTTGACATGTGTACACCTTGGAGAGAGCACTTTACTTGGAGACCTTATCATCTTGTGGATCTAGTCAGCTTTACTATTGTTGCCCATCCTCACCTATTTTATACAAAGGGAGATGGAAGTCTTTAGTTGTAGCATTTGTGTAGAAGCCTGTGAGAGTTCATTAGATCATTTGTATCTTGAAGATGAACTTGTCTCAAGTCCTTCTATTTGTCTTTATGCTAGGGAGGAAAGTACCATGGTTTGTGAGAGGCAAAACCTAGAGGGTACTAGGGTTTAAGTTCTTGTGTGAGGACCTAGGGTTTGTGGCAAAGAAACTCGATAGGAGACTTGGAGCACTTTGCTCAGAGAGTTTGTGTGGGGCATGTTTGGAGAAAGATCAAGAGTGGACTTCTTGGTTTTGATGCTAGCTTGTTGTGAAGTCTTTGGTGATGCCTTGCTAGGCCTTTATATTGCTGGTTGGGGTTTGCTTTTGATGATGGATGCCCTAGCTAGTGAACGGAGGCATTGGAGAGTGCTAGTTTTGATAAGCTTGCAGGACCAATCCAGTATAGGACCATCCTGTACCAGCATGTGAAGGATGATGCTGTACCAGCTTGTGATAAGATGTTGATATGTACTTGTAACTTCATTCTTATGTATATATGAAGTGTACTTTGCTGTCCAAACTTTGTGTACCTTTCAGTTTATATTCTCAGGGTGAACAAGTAGCTTTTACCGCTGTTTGAATAGCAGTATACTTCCTATATAAGATGTTGATATGTACCTGTAACCTCATTATTATGTATATATGAAGTGTATTTTGCTGTCCATTTGAATAGCAGTATACTTCATATATAAGATGTTGATATGTACTTGTAACCTCATTATTATGGATATATCAAGTGTCTTTTGCTGTCCAATTTTGTGTACTTGCAAATCGGACTTCCAGCTTATATTCTCATGGTGAATGAGTAGTTTCTAGCATTGTTTGTTATGTTAATTTATTCTGAATAGTTTCCATATTTTATTGAGTGATTTGACAAGTATATAGAAGGTAAGATGGCAGATTTTGTTGTTGTAACAAATCTGCTGTTTATAAGTTAGTGTTATACATTGGGATTTGTGCCCCAAAGAGATTGAAACATAGTTCACTTGAAGTACAATTGATCAATGTTTGTTTTTGTGGGTTGCTTTCTTGCAAATATTGTGTTGGTGTAGCATTGCATGAAAAAATATATTGTCTGAGGGTCTAGAAGCAACTTACTGTCACCGTTGGGGAAAATATAGACAAACTTTAAAAAATACAAAGATATTCATTTTTATTTATTTTTCTTTAAACATTTAAAGAAACCTGCTCCCTCTAGTGCTATTATGGGCATATGGAATAATGAGTAACCCCTTTGTTCTCAATACGCTTTCCCTGTTCAAACTGAGCAAATAAAGTCCACAATTTTCTCGAGTTAGATTATCTTTTTCTTTTTCAGCTGATATGTTGTCGATATATCACGTTATTTTCAAAATATTGTGATATATTCTAAATTGGAAAAATTTGTGATTTTTTCCAGCGATATTGTTGTCAAGCTGAGAGAATTGTGATGTTGGTGATATGTCGCTGATATTTTCAACACTGGTAGATAGGTTATCAATTCTTTGTGATTATAAGATTGGATTTTTGATGCGGTCTATCAGAAGATAAACACTGTCTAAAAAGATTGGCACATATGAATAATTTTTGGTATTCGGGATAAATTTACTTAATATTAACATATTTCAATAATAACTAACTTTTTGTATTTGAAGGTAATTTCACATAAAATCTACAAAAATATTCTTGTGGGATTTTGATTTTTTAAATTTATTAAAGAAGCTCATTAACGGGTTTGGGAATGGTTTAACTAGGGTTGACTATTATTGGAATAGATAGTGATGCTTGGAGATGAGTCGTTGAAATGTGCTTTTATTTTTCCTTGACAACTCATGGGGTTAACATTATCATCTTAAATGCTGTTGGTTGAAATTAATCGTTTCTTTTAGTTAAAATTTTCTTATGAGGCCCAATGTTGACCGCAAAGTTCCTCTAATGTTGTTGTGGAGCAATCTTGTTTGGGTGCAGTGCTAATAAATGATTATTCTTGACTATTGAAATTTACTAAAGTATTCCTGATTGGGCTCCTGAATTTGATATATATTGAGTGGAAAAGATAAATTGTAATGATTTGTAGGTGCGAGCTGAATATGAAGTCGTAAAGAACTTGCCGACTTTGCCACAACGGGAAGTTGGCAGTTCAGTATCAAACTCAAATGTTGGAGAAACTCTTTCATCTCTGACAACTAATCAAGCTCAAGGTACATTTGTTTTATATGCTTTAATAACCCTAATCAATGATTGATGATTTTCCTTGTGCCATATTGCATTTTCCAAGTGAAGTATTATATTTTTACTTATGGTATCTGTACTTGATTTTAGATTAGCTTTCTTGAGAGAAATAAACTTGTTTAACGTCAAATTAGATACTGAATCAATGAAAAAAAGTCCAGACTCTGATATCTTTCATCAAAATTTTAAGCTTAGATTTAGTGTATGTGTGTTATCTACCTCTTTGCATGGTTGAATTGTGAAAGACAAATGGTGGAGAAACTCATTCATCTCCATGGGTTAATCAAGCTGAAGTTACATTTCATTTATGTATATTATTAATCCTTGACAATGATTGTTGTTTTTCCTTGTGCCTTGTTGCATTTTCTAAGCATTGCTTTTAAGCCTATCAAATATTTTTACACTTATTGAACATGTGGACTAAATTATAATATTTTGTTGTACAGTTGCCTTACTTGATTTTTTGATTAGTTTTGTTGGACAAATGGTGGAGAAACTCATTCATCTCCATGGGTTAACCAAGCTGAAGTTACATTTCATTTATGTATATTATTAATCCTTGACAATGCTTGTTGTTTTTCCTTGTGCCTTGTTGCATTTTCTAAGCATTTCTTTTAAGCCTATCAAATATTTTTACACTTATTGAACATGTGGACTAAATTATAATATTTTGTTGTACAGTTGCCTTACTTGATTCTTTGATTAGTTTTGTTGGGCATTGGATAAACCAACGCTCCTCGTGTGTTTCGTGACATGGACTTTGGACATTGGATAAACCAACGCTCCCTGTGTGTTTCGTGACAGGGACTAACAAGATTGTGACATGGACTAACCCCCTCTTGTGGATCCTTATCTTTGGTGATGCGATCGTGGACTAAAACCTACAGGTTTTGGTCTAACAACAATCGTGATTCCGAACAAGTGGTATCAGAGCGTAGGTCACGAGTTCGATACACATTTGGCTTGCGTTGGGGGGAGATTTTTGGACATTGGATAAACCAACGCTCCCCATGTGTTTCGTGACATGGACTAACCGCCTCTTGTGGATCCTTATCTCTGGCGATGCGATCGTAGACTAACACCTGCGGGTTTTGGTCTAACGGCAATCGTGATTCCCAACAAGTTTTCATAAGAAATAAATTTGTATAATTTAAAATCAAACACAGAATAAATAAGAGCAAATTGGAGACTCAATTTGTCAAGATTTCAAGCTTAGATTTAGCATATAAGTGTTTCCAACCACTTTATATGGTTGGATTGTTAAAGAGATAAACAGAGATCCTTTTTTAGTTATATATATATAGAGAGAGAGAGACTATGATGATTATGTTTTGTATCAAGAAAAGGTGTTGCAGCCACACTGTACAGCATAGTAATACAAAAATCTGAAAGAAAGTGCTGCGTATAGCATAATAATACAAAAATCCGAAAGAAAGTGCTGCGTATAGCATAGTAATACAAAAATGTGGGGCTTTCTAATTCTAAGAGCCTGTTGTTTAGAGAATCTCCCAAATTAATAAACATGACATTAACCTATTAGGAAGAATATTCATTTCCATAAACTCCATCAACAAATATTATAAATGGAAAAATAAAAGTACCACATATTTAGATTTAGTGTATGTGTGTTATCTACCTCTTTGCATGGTTGAATTGTGAAAGAAAAATGGTGGAGAAACTCATTCATCTCCATGGGTTAATCAAGCTGAAGCTACATTTCATTTATGTGCATTATTATTTATTAATCCTCGACAATGATTGATGTTTTTCCTTGTGCCTTGTTGCATTTTCTAAGCATTGCTTTTAAGCCTTTCAAATATTTTTGCACTTATTGAACATGTGGACTAAATTATAATATTTTGTTGGACAGTTGCCACACTGTACATCATAGTAATACAAAAATGTGAAAAGAGAGAGAGAGACTGTAATGGTTATGTTTTGTATCAAGAAAAAGTGCTGCAACCACACTGTACAGCATAGTAATACAAAAATGTGAAAAAATATGCTGCGACCACACTGTACACTATAGTAATACAAAAATGTGAAAAAAAATGCTGCGTATAGAATAGTAATACAAAAATGCAGGGCTTTCTAATTCTAAGAGCTTGTTGTTTAGAGCATATCCCAAATTAATAAACATGACATTAACCTATTAGGAAGAATATTTCATTTCCATAACTCCATCAACAAATATTATAAATGGAGAAATAAAAGTACCACATATTTATTGTTGGCAAAGGTATCACGTATTATACCTCATAACTGAAGTAATAAGAGACGTACAAACAGGGCCCATGTTCTGTATCCCATGTGCCAAACACGTGTCCTAACCATGTCCATGTAAAAGAGACCTGCGGCCCATGAAAACATGTCTTCCTTTTCACTTGAGCTCTTTTCACTCAACAAGTTGGAGGTTTGAGATGTTTTGGAGTGCAGCTGAGGGTTATTGTGTAGTGGATTAGAAGAGATTCCAAATGCTAAGCAAGTGAATTTTCCCACTAATCTTAAAATTTTTTCTAAGCAGTCCACTATCTTCCTTATTTCACAGAAATCATGGCTCAATCAGAACAGCTGGAAATGGTTAAAGGAAAGGGAGGACTGCCGCCACTGACATTGTCTCTCGTCCATTTTCTTCTCCGGGGTCTCCTAGAGCTCCATCCGTTGGAAGTGGAGCTGCAACAACAGTTTCAAATACTGAAAAGAATATTGTTTTAGCAAGACAGCAGGCTCAAGAGCAAAAGTTGTATAATTGAATTTGTATCATCATCATCATGTAAAATTGTCAATATTTTAGTTTAGGTTAGTAAACCATTAATAAACATGAAATTAACATATTTGGAAGTATATTTCATTTCCGTAGAACTCCAACAAATATTTATTTACTGTTGGCAAAGGTATCACGTATTATACCTTATAACTCAAGTATGACTTAATTATATATTATATATGTATATAGTGAAGTTTTAAGAAGGGGCAATATATTCGGGAATTAAAGTGGTCACCCATGTGATTTTATTCCAACAAAGTCGTAAAAAGGGAATAGAAAATCTTCGTGTAAAAATATATTTTTAAAAAAATATCAAGGCTGGATTTTTATAAAGGTCTTCCAACCTCGTTTTTTGGATAATTAAAACTCAAGGGGACTATTCAAGAGAAAGAGATTTACTTCATTATTTTTCTAAACCATGAGAAAAATAAAATTAACGATGAGTTGTTTAATGATTATTATTTTGATGATTGAGTATAACAAAAAAGAAGAATACTTTTGTGTTGAAATTTGGGTATAGCTCCGAAGGTATTTCCGAATAGAGAAAACCCACAAAAAAAGTGAACTTCTGGGCAAGATACCCAAGGTTTAGGGGTTTTGAACCCAAAGCAGTGGGCTTTGACCCAAGGAAACTAATATTTTATTCTAATTTGTTGTTGAGTGGCAAAGTAGGAGTTTCTTGAAGGACAAAGAAGACCCCAAGACGCTCACACAAGCGCTATAAATATAGGCCGAAGAATAGGCCAAATCACAAGTTGAGAAGGATTTCACCTTGTGGAGAAAGGAGGCTAATGTGACCTAGCTGCAGCCAAGCAAGTTGAGGACGAGTTCTATCTTAGAGAGGCCGAGTTTCAGCCAGCAAGGAGCTGAGCGTCTGAGTAAGGGTTCTGATCCATGGAGGGCAGCTAAAATCTCTTGGAGGAGGGCCAGAAGGGTTGTTTGATCAGCCAAGAGAAGGGCCACAACTACCAGGAGGTGGGCTGAGCCCTAGCAGAGGGCTGGCCTCGGCTGGCCAGCTGTTTGAGGCCAGCCGCAACCCTAGTTAGGGCAGGCGGCAGGGATGGGAGGCTGACCGAGGCCTGAAGTGGAAGGATCCATGAGGCGTATGTAAGGTTGCTGAAGGCTGAGGCTGGTCGGAAAGCTTGAGTAAGGCAGACATAGGTGTTCTGTATTTTGTAGAGCAGCCACAAAGCCAAGAAGGGCTGGCTGCAGGCTGCCTCAGCCCTAGGAGCAGGGTCACAGGGCAAGCAAGGCAGGATGAGGGCCTCAGAAGTAA
Organism: Pinus tabuliformis; assembly: GCA_031772625.1. Lineage (NCBI taxonomy): Eukaryota > Viridiplantae > Streptophyta > Pinopsida > Pinales > Pinaceae > Pinus > Pinus tabuliformis. The sequence goes on along the minus strand of CM062807.1, from coordinate 176,856,393 downwards.
GTGGAAGGCTGAGTGTCCTAAAGCCTGTGGGAAGGCTGGCTGAGTTGGTTAGAAGGCTGCTGTAGATGAAATCAGAGCAGATTGAGTTGTACAACACATAGCTGTGGGCTGAAGGGATTAGCCCAGTGTTAAGGAACTGATTGTAGAGCTGCCAGGTGGGCATAAGTGGACTGTGAGCCTAAAGTGAATTGGCTGGCCAGTATTTGGTGGCAAAAGACAGCCAGGATCAAGAAAAGAGGATTGAAAGGGCTGATTGCTAAGGACTGCAAAAACCAAGTAAGTTGAGTTGTTTTGTCTTTGTTTTTATGGGCAGATGAGGGCCTGAAGGATTAGGCCTCAGCCCTAGTTGTAACGGTCAAAGGACAGACTTGTATTTAATTGTATTATGGCATTGTATCAGGGTTTGTAAAGTAACATGATTCCTGGTACAGGAGCCTGAAGTGTAAAAACTTCGGGATAACAGAAGATATATATAAAAATATTTTATTGATAAAATGAATAAACAGATGATGATGATTTACACTGGGTTGCCTGGCTTATATACCGCCATGGGCACCCTTTGGGAAAGGGCATGATCTTATGATCGTGCCCTTTCGCCTAACTAAACCTAAATTAATTAATAAACCTAAAATTAACTATTTTTTACATAACATTGCCTTCCTCTCGAAAGAATGCTTTGTCTTCAAAGCATATGTAACGACGGATGTTGTTGAAGAATGATTCATTCTCCCAAAAAGCGTCTTCTTCGGGTAAGTCCTTCCACTTGATCAGATACTCCAAGATGATCAAAATCACACACTTTAAAAGATCTTGGATTAATCTCTCAATTCCCGCTTTTTGGAGATGTGGATATCGGTATGGCTTGATGTTGATGGGGTTTGACTCTGTTTTAACTTCTGTTCTACGCTCAATTTCTGTATTAGGCGGCATCTTCATAGGTAGGACTTGAATCTCTGGTGATTCTTCTCTGATCATATTTGTAGATAACATTTCTAATTGGTGACATTGTATTGCATAAGCAAGTGCTCTTCTTCGACTCAACTTCATCATCTGAGATGATGATACAACATGATTTTCTGGTGCTTGGAATCCGTGTAGCTTGTACTTCTGACCTCCCCATTTGAATTTTATAAATTGTATTTGATGGTTGGCGGCATAAGTACCTAAAGTTCGTAGCCATTGGATACCTAAAACTACATCTACTCCTCCTAACGGTACTGTGAAAAACGGAGACTCTAAACTGAAGTCTTGAATCTGCAATTTAACCTTATGACATTTTCCCACCTTTTCAATCTTCTTACCGTTAGCTATCATCACTTTCATGTTTGGTAAGGGAAATGAAAATATATTGAGTCTTTTTGCCATGGTTGCATCTAAAAAATTGTGTGTGCTTCCAGAGTCGACGAGAACCACTACGTTGTTCTTCTTTATGTGTCCTTTTAACTTTAAGGTCTGAGGTTGTGAATATACCTGTCATGGCTGATAATGACACTTGCGGAATACTTCCGTCATCTAATTCTGGTGAGAATTCTGCGGCGTCTTCTGTGTCTTCTATGTCATAATCTTCACTATTCGAATCAATGGTTGCTTCACACTTATATAGGTTCTTTGGTTCTTTTCTTTTGCACATCTATGTTTGGGGTCCCACTTCTCACCACATCGTTTACATTTACCCTCTTTTATCCTTTGCATTTCCACATTAGATTTTTCATCTTCACGACGATGTGGTGGAACATATCTTGTATTATTTGAGTCCACATACTGAGGGTATCCTTCGTCTTGCATAAGCTTTTTCCGTTGTTGACCAAAATATTGGTTCGGATTTCTTTTCAGCTGTTTTTGCTTTTCGTCTTGCTTCTTCTATAGATGTAATATCATGCATCTCAAGTTCTGCTTGTAAATGGGTTTTTGAGTCCCGAGATGTATGACTGAATTAGACGAGATTCTGATAAACCCTGGTACTCGTGTTACCAAAGTCTCCCATTCTTGAGTGTATTCATCCCACTCTCCCTTTTTGTCGTAATTTAATGAGTTTTGAAAAGAACTCTTCTTCCCTCACACCTTGGAATCTTTTGAAGAATGCATCTTTAAATCTCCTCCAGCTAATGACGTGTGTTGTCTTTTTCCACCACATGTACCAATTATATGCTTCTCCCTCCATTTTCATGGATGCATGTCTGAGCTTTTCGTCATCATCAGTGATGTCATATATCTCAAAGTATTCTTCTGCTTTATTTATCCATGCCACATTGTTTTTTTTCGTTCCCATCGAATTTAGGCATCTCAACCTTTACCCTCTTCTGGTATGTGGCTAATGGTTGAGCAAAAAGAGGGTGTTGATTAGTAAGGGTATCCCAAAGTTGCTTATTTGTGAAGGCAGTGTTACTTGCTTCTTGTGGTGTGTCATTGATTTTTTTGGGGATTCAACCTTGTCATGAAAGTCTGTGGACTTAGTTGACTCTGGGTGAAATGTGTTCTTGATTCTCTTCACCTTCTTTCAATAGCTCTTCGGGTGTACAATTCGACTTTTTACACAGACTTTTCAGCATTGTTAAGACTTCTCTGAAGTTTACTCCTGTTTGGACATGTTGACTTTCCATTTTTTTCTCTATTCGATTTGTCGTATCTTCAAGATTTTTATTTTGGCTGCTTGCTCCCCAAGCTTGCTCTCGACGTCATTTAATCTCCTACTGACTTCGTCGTGGTTGTTATTTATCCTTTGCTCTGCATCCAACAACCTTTTCTGGAAATCCGCCATTGTCATTGTCGACATTGAGCGGGTTTGCGGGGGCGTGTATTTATCTGCCAGTTTAAGGGTTTTCCCTCTTTTTTTATTTTTTTATTTTTTTATTTTTATTTTTTTTATCTAATATAAATTTTATACATATAACTTTTAATAATTAAATTAACTTATATATATATATAACTTTTTAATTAATTAAAATAATTTTAATTAATTAAATTAACTTTATATATATAAAACTTATAATTAAATTAAAATTAAAGTTATATGTTATAAAATTTATAATATATATATTATATAACTTATATATATTTATATTATATAATATATATATATATAAATAAATTAACCGTTATATATATATATAACTTTATATAATTTATATAATATATATATAATTTACGGTTAAGTTAAAAGTATTGTTATATAACTTATATATATATATTATAATATATATATATATTTATATTGTAAATTATAATATATATATATATTACAGAACGTCACGACTACCGTTCAAAATCGAATATTACCTAACCGGCAGGCTGGCAGCACGTTGATAAACCGTTTTGATTTTTTTTTAAAAATTATATCGTTTGGCAGAACAGGGGTGTAACGTGACAGCGGGTAGATGCGGAGGAACGAGGGTAGATGCGGACGGTGTGCAGGGAATGGCGTGTGTAATACAGTTCTGAAAACACAATCGTAAACGTCTGGGACAGTCTACAGCAATAGGATGGATCGCATACAC